>CAJNDT010006044.1:223264-425951 GCA_905221615.1 Symbiodinium sp. CCMP2592 | reverse complement strand
CTCGATGATGGAGCACGTGAAGTTCTAGTCATCAGAGACATCGCCACCAAAATGATCGCAGCGATTCCCACGGCTTCAAGGGGCACTGACGAGGTCGTCATGGCCATCAGACGCCTAATGGGAAGGCGCAAGATTCATATGGCGTATAGTGATGAAGCACCAGAGTTCGATTCAGCTATGGCGCAGTTGAAGATCGTTATAGATCATTCCCTTCCAGGGAAACCCAGTAACAATTCACTCGCTGAACGATCAAATCAAGAAGTGATCAACACAGTCGCAGCATCCATGCTACACGCCGGATTACCCGCCCAATACTGGTCGTTTGCGCTGAACTGCGTGATGCAGAACCTCAACATCGAAGACGTGGAGGGCGATGGTGATTCAGCATGGAAACGTATGACTGGAAAGGACTTCGAGGGAAAAGCCATACCCTTTGGGGCAAAAGTCTTCTTCAAGCCTACGGATACAAGGCCGAAGACATATGGCAACAAGTTCGATCCAAAGGGGATCCCAGGCATTTTCGCCGGATACATCATCACTGCTGGTCAAGGATGGTCCAAGAAGTATCGCGTGTGGGACATGAAGGAATTTGCCAATGCGAACTTGTCAATGGACGCATCTGTTCCCAGGAAGTTGATGAGACCATACGAGACAGAAGTTATCTACTTCCCAGAGGAGATAACGTTTCCCCTGAAAGCCGAGTACGAGAGGATGAACTCAACCATTGAGGGACTAAGGGACAACGTTGACCTCGCCGGCAAGGAGATAAAAGACGTCGATGACGGGGATGACGGTCCGCCTGGAGGAAATGGTGGCAACGGGGATGATGATGATCAAGATGGTCTTCTTCCTCCACCGGATCCCGGATAAGATCCCGACTTACAGGACATAGATCCATCTGACATAGAGACGGAGCCGTCTGGCGAAGTCTTCAAGTCAGCAGAACATGAAGCTATTGATGCTATAGGAGACAAAAGACTCGAAGAACTAGACGAAGAGCTAGGTCTACGTGCAGCACCGCCTCCTTCTGAACCAAAGGTCACTGACGGAGCCGTCTGGCGAAGTCTTCAAGTCAGCAGAACATGAAGCTATTGATGCTATAGGAGACAAAAGACTCGAAGAACTAGACGAAGAGCTAGGTCTACGTGCAACACCGCCTCCTTCTGAACCAAAGGTCACTGGAAAAGATCGACGATCGCCCCGCGAAGTCGGTCCAACCGGTAGACTCATCCCCGAAGGAGACATCGAAGAACCTGGAGAGATTATCAAGATCTTGAAAGAAAAGAAGTTGGCTCCCGAGGAGATTGAACATTGGAGTACGGGGAGGAAAGGGGACGGCATTGTATACCTCACCGATGATGGTGAAGCCTGCAAGATCGACAAAAGGGGAGTTCCATACAAGATCCGAAGCGACGGTCGACGAACTCTTCCTACACGGCGACCTATTCATTCCTATTCTCCGGAAGCATGGAAGAAAATGAGCGAAGCGGAGAAGAAGGCAGCGTACAAGAAAGAAAAGAGAGACAAAGCTCGAGTTGCCAAGAAGGACCGGAAGAAGGCTGCGATAGGAAAGAAGATAGTCACCAAGATTTTGGACAACATGATCTTTCCCAAAATTGTTCCATGTGAAGAAATTGATCTGCAACTCAACGTGTCCATTGACGACGACGATGGATGGTCCTGGGCACAATCCTATGTGGATCAATACACACAAGAACAATTCTTGGCAGACGTCGTGCCGGCCGTTCCGGCACACATGGTCATGGATGACAACTGGATTCCGTCTATGCCGTGTACGACTTCGCACAGAAACGTACATCGGGAAAAGAATCAGGCAGGAGGATCATGCTTCAATGCCATGGTCACTCGACCCGTCACACGCAAGGAGATGGTCAACAACCCCAAGGCCATGGAAGCTTTCATGAAAGAATGGAAGGGATTGTGGGACCAAGAGGTGTTTGATTTCTCAAATACGCGTGAATATGACGACGTCGTCGCTGAGGCAAAGAAGAAAGGTGAGAAAGTACATATGGCGCGAGTACATGGACTGATATACGAGAAGAACTATCAGCTCAAAGAGGACGATCCTGCCAGGAAGTTCAAAGGGCGAGGTGTACTACCCGGTGATCAGGTCAAAGACCAGAACATGGAAGCCGCATTGTTTCAGGATTTGGGGAATTCCCCGGCTACGTTTGACGCCTCACGGTGGGCAGATTATTACGGATGCCTTCCTGGTAACGATGTCCAGATGGCGGATGCTATCCAAGCATATATTCAGGCGAGATTATCGGGAACTCCATGTTGGGTTGAACTGCCTGATGAAGCCTGGCATCCATCTGCGAAACGGCATAAATTCCGTAGACCCGTGTGTCGCCTGATCAAAGCTCTGTACGGACATCCTGACGCAGGAACCATGTGGGAACAACATTGCCATACCGCGGTACAGAAAGTAGGATTCAAGCCGATTGGCGACGAATGGCCATCATTGTATTTCCACCCGCAAATGAAGCTCTTACTTGTCATCTACGTGGATGATCTCAAGATGGAAGGACCCAAAGAGAATCTACACAAGGGTTGGGACATGCTGCGCCAAGAACTTCGATTGGAAGAAGAAACGCCGCTGGGCTTGTATCTGGGTTGTCGCATCTCCAAGGGCGAGGCAACGTTGCATGACAAAACGAAGGTGCAGACCGTTACTTACGACATGGAGACGTACCTGGACATGACAGTCAAGAAGTACTGCGACGTGACTGGGTTCGATCCGACAAAATTCAAGACGGTACCATCGCCGAGTCCGGCTGAGGAAACTAAGAATCACCCAGCTCGCGCTCCGGCACAGTCAGGTAAAAGCCATCGATGCACGTGGTGTGGACACACCATGCCTGTTGATAAGGATGGTCGGCTTGTTCCGCCTCCACCTATTCCCAAGGCGCCAGAGGAAGAGGAGATCAACGAGGCTAATCGCGGTGCACTTGCTCCGCAGGCAGCAAGCATTCTCATGAAATTGCTTTATGCCGCGCGCATTTGCCGCTTTGATCTTCTGCGCAGTATCAACAATCTCGCACGCAAGATCACGAAATGGACCAAGAAGGAGGATGCTCTTCTTCATCATCTCATGGCCTATGTGCACCAGTCCAAACATCACATGATGATTGGATGGGTCGGGAACTCCTTGGAGGACTCGTCCATCGGGCTGTTTGCAGATGCGGACTATGCAGGTTGTGGAGAAAGTTTGAAATCTACCTCCGGTGCTCACTTGCACATTCAAGGTTCTCACACAAGATTTCCCTTGGCGGGCCTTAGCAAAAGGCAGGGGTGCTTGAGTCATTCCACACCTGAGGCCGAGATTGTCGCGGCCGACTTTGCCATGTCACGTCTTGGATTGCCTGCTATCACGTTGTGGCAGCAGCTTGGGGGGCAAGACCCCAACTTCGTCTTCTACGACGACAACCAGACCATGATCGGGGTGATTCGCACGGGCAAGAATCCGACTATGCGTCACTTGGAACGTACCCACGGCATCTGCATTGGTTGGATGCATTCTATCTTTCAGGAAGGTTACGTTTCTCTTGCCTATGAGGTCACTGCCAAGATGTCCGCGGACATACACACCAAGTCGTTCAAGGATTCTGTGTCCTGGACACATGCGTGTCAGCTCATCAACATCTTTCCGCCGGATCTCATTGGCTCCCAAGAGATTATGGATCTGATGCGCCTACTCATACCCAAAGCACGGATGAGAAGGGTCAGCAGCATTACTCGTTCAAGAGCGAGGTGCCTTGTTTTCCTTACACGCAGACGCCGATCCTCCCTCAGGTGTTGTATCGCGCTGGATTGTCGAGTAAGGAAGGCTTGCAAGAACATGACAGTGTGGACCCCATCCTGGTTGTCAAGTTCCCGCGCATGTTGCGGGGGCCGCCTTCCGCGTTGCCGCCTGGTCGTTACCTTCGGTCGACTTGGATTCTTCGTGAAGGGCAGTGGCACCAGATGGAGGACCGTGCTGCTATCCTTGATCAACCGGGCAAGTTCGACCGCTATGTGGAGCGTGCTGTGTTTCAGTACCATCCGGTACGGGGGCATTTGCGCCCCGCAGCTATTGCGGACGTCCTTGCGCCGCCGTTTTTGCCTCCTCCTGAACCGCCTTTGGGCCAGTCTTATGTGCGCGCCCTGCCCGCCAAATGGCGAGCGGTGGTTGTCACACTGGCGCGTGCCATCCATGGGGGGTACCAGGGCTTTACATTGCCTCTTTGTTTCAACGGCCAGTCCAAAAGTCAAGCCTCTCAATTCGGTTATGACCAATGGTCGTCGGTGTACGAGGATGTATGGCATGATGCGGCTGAACAGAAAAGGGAATATCAAGGATATGATGGAGCAATTGTGCCTCACGTGGTCAATTTCGCCGAAAACAAACCCAAGGAGGGCCTGGTGATCCAATTCCTCGACCACGATGGAGGGTTGGTCCATACTTACAAGAATCCTTACAGCCGGTGGAAATACCGTATCACTATCAAAGATGCTCCAAAGGCAGTGACGGTGTGGACATTGGTAGGAGTCGATGAGGAGAACTGGTGGAATGAGTATGCTCCAGGCAAGGATTGCATTGCGCAGCATGCTCCCGATTCTCACTATGACCCTGGGCTGCAAGTAAATGTTCTGAGTATGGGGCGAGAAGTTGACGACGCCATGTGTGCCTACCTCTTCGATGTGGTGGAAGCAAGGAAAAACAACCCTAACTCCGTGATCTTCATTGGTGCAGGGGTGTTAGGCAAGAATTCGTGGCTGAGTCGGAAAATCGCTGACAACCCTGAAAGGGCCAAATTGCGGACAGACTACCCATGGGGGGAGGTCGTCCAAAGAATTGCGCGCAGAGCGGCATCATGGGGGTTCCAAATCATCATCGAAGTACCTCCTCGAGTACCAGTCCAGGAAACCAAGCAGTACAAGGGACTTCAGGAAGATGCCATGTGGAAGAGCGTCAAGATCCAAGGATGCACTCACGGGCAACGTTATACCTTTCGGGATCCTGTATCTCCCGGAACCGCCGTTGAGCTCGGCTACTGCAAGGATGAATGGGAGTACATTGCCGCAAACGTCGCGTTGCATCCTAAGTCGTCTGACGTGTGCTCGTCCAAACATTTGCACATGACCGATTCGGACGCTAAGGATCGATCTGATAAATGCGAGTTGACTAGCCAAATCTCCAGGAGATTGCTTAAAGCCTTGAAATTTCAGGCAACGGGCGATGGGAGATTGGTAGCCATGCCGTCGAAGGCTGGTGGACGAAAGCCAGACCGCATGATTGTTGACCTCTGTGGCTTGGGCAATGGCTACGCCGTGCCTAAGTCCACTAAGGGATGCGCTCGCATAACTTGCAAGGAGCTGATTGGCTCTAAGGCCGATGAGGACAGCCTTATCGGTGCGATGAAGGATGCGTGCCGGAATGACCTGCGCACACCTGTGCTATTCGTGGCATCGCTTTTGCGATCAGGTGTTGGTCCTGGAAGTAGTGAAGGGGCTTGCGTGGGGGGTGAGAAACGTTCCGGTGGGAAGTACAAGGTTTTCAGAAGTGTCTTGAAATCTCTCAAACGCCTGCTGAAGAAGTGTGCGGAATTTTCCGACGTCTATTTTTCGCTTGACATGCCTTCTTCATGTTCATGTTGGTCTTGGCCAGAGTTGCATGCTCTTGTTTCAAGTGGCAAGGTGACGAAGGTTAAGATTGATGACCATGTTGGTGCTGGTGGCGATGGTGGTGGACGCAGGATCATGTTCTCTAACATGCCTGAAGCGGAACGTTTGATGGTGAGAATGGATGATTGCTTGGACCACGAATCGAAGAGCAGTTTGTCGCAGCGCATTGATGTTTCATGGCAGTCGATTGCGAGGAATGCTCGCAGCCTTGTTCGAGCTCATGTCAGTGTCAGTCACGATGCACATGAATCTGAGGACATTGCATGGCAGCAACATCAGTGTGTAGACGCTGATGAAGGGGCTATTAGACAGCCCCAACTAAGGAACAACTAAGGTCTGACCAGACGGATCGGGGAAGGGTGCCTCTTACGGAGAACCCGGAACCGTGAAGTCGAGTAGGGTGTAGGGACTTCTCTCCTACGGAGGAAGGACCGAACCCCGAGCCATGGCTGAAAGCTACAATGCCTACGAGCTGGCCTTCGAAGGAGTGGACCACGAAGAAGTTTTCCCTTCTGGTGGGATGATGCGGACGTTTCTGAAGTTCCACAAGTTCCTGGAGATGTATTCTGGGGATTCGTCGCAGAGCGTTTCGCTCCCGCCAAAGATTACGAAAGACAAAGTGGTCGACAATGATCTCATTCGCACATGGGCAGCTTTCAAAGCACCTCCGTTGGTCTTGCTGTTCACGTGTGCAAATCTGTCGCCAGGAGGGGATCTTTCCATTCGAGTCCGAGAAATCCTCAAAGCTTGCTTATTTGCTGCCCCGGAGGAGTACATGGACAAACCCTATGGGGAGATACTCGCCATGGTCATCAAGTTTGGTGGGGGTCTCAAACACATTGTTGCTGACTACGAAGGGAAGTTCAATGCCATCACAAGATTTATGGTGGATGAGGAAGTGATCCGCGATGATGCAAAGTTGGCTGTGGTTGAACTGGAACAAGAAAGAAAACAAGTTCGGTTCGACTTGAACACTGCAACCAGGAACATCGTCAGCGCGGACGTGTACTACAATCTCGCCGTTCTCATCAATTCCGTGGAGACGCCCTACCAGGCCGTGACAGACACGAGAATTCAACAATGGTATACGGTGAATCAGGACTACTACCACAAGTTGCCTATGTCAGGCAGAGCACCTGACCAATCCGACCTGTTGGGGGAGCCTACGTTATGTAGGGTGTGCAAGCTGATGTACATGTTCGCAAAGCACACTGGGTAGGGGCTTAGGACCTACAACCAGGAATGTGCAGCGGGCAGCGATGGCGCTACGCCAATCAACGTTCACCAACTGGCTTTGATGATGCGCACATTGCCTCAAGGCATGGGACATCTGCTCGCCTTTGCGATGAACTCACTCCAGGCGTTCAGTGTCTGTCTCCACGTGCTTCATTCCTACGTATCATGGGTCGATCCACAAACTGGACTCCCGCATTACAGATGGTCTAATGACGTGCTCCCTGATTCCGACTACACCACGTATGCTTTCCTCAAGTACCATGTGGATGCTGTATGTGCAGCTCAGGACAAGAACGGTTTCCAATTGCCGGATGCGTTCCGTGGCTACACCTGGAATCAATGCGGAGTTGAATCTGGGTACGTGGTCGACTGCTCTACCAAACGCGCCACATTGGGCATATGGGAAGCGGAATTCCAACAGATGAGGGCACCAAATCCGCTTATGCAAGATGATGGCCTATTTCCGCCCAACCTTCAACGGCATCCTAGCTGGGTATACTCAACGGGGAGAGTTGCGATGCCTACGGCAAGCAACCTCGAACCGGAAGGAATCGTGCACCCTGAGCATGGAAGAACGCCGGAACAATCGCAAGGATCCGCTGCCGGACCTCGAGCCACCCCTAGCCACGGACCAAAGAGGGCAAGGACGGACGAGGCAACGGCATCGGCGTCGTCATCTTCTGCGGCACCTCCTCCACAACAACCGCCTTCGCAACCGGAAGAGGAACCATCGCAACCGACATGGGAGGAAGCTCCAATCCCCGCTGGCGCTCAGGAAAGTTGGTACCATTATGTCAACATCGATGAGAAGGGCTGTCGCTCGATCTTGCTGACGACGACCCGTGATCAAGACGAGTACCCACCTACCATTGATGAGACGCCAAAGTTTGTGGCCAACCACGACGTGGGGACCACACCGATTCAGCATTACGTCAGAAGACTGGTGACCTATTTGGCAAGGATCCGTTCCGTCTCTCAAAATGATGACAAGGGTCTCAACCTGAAGGTCTACGTGAAGCTGAGTACAAAGGTGTGGTTACGGATGTATTCACGGCTGTACCATGCATTGGCATTGGTATCATGCGTGCATCTTCCTTCTCCTCCGATGCTTACCTCGGCAGTGATGATCGAGGCAGACAGCGATCTTGTCGACAACGATGACATTCCGGAAGAAGCAAGGATCAACACCATGAACACGCTGAACGGATTTCGCAATAGTTTGGGTATGGGTGGCAAACCTGATGCCGCGACTATGCGCTCTCAGTGCACAATCCTCGTCCAGGACTTTGACATGGTTGCAAGGACCAGGGGATCAACGCACACGGTGAGAGAGAACCTCGGCATGCATGGATGGAGCGAGATCTACATTGTGAGCCCGTCGATCACCGCAGGTGCCAACTACAACTTCCAAGTCACAAAAGGATCGTTGGAATCTGTGAATGCGACATTGGATGGCTTGACTGAAGAGCAGCTTGCAACCGTCACATTGCATTACCATCTGTCTCTCCAGGCGATCCTCATCGAGAACATGTCCTTTCCGATGAGTGAGGTCGGAGACGGAGCAGCAATTCGCACTGACTTGCAGCGACAGCTCAAGATCACGTACGTTGACCCTATCATTGCGGCAGGGAAGCGTACCACGCGCCCTCCAATTGTCAACATCAACCACGACTTACGGTTCGTTGGAGCAGCTAGCAATTACCTTCAGCACAAAGCTTCTCTGTTCAACGGTTTCCACGCGCTGGGAATGTATATTGAACTGGAGTTGCGAGCCCGAGCATGCGTGGTGATTCATGGATCTTCGTTTTGGTCAAGAATGTACAGCCAGATGAAACATGCGTCGTCAGGCGTGCATACACTGTCAGCCGAAAAGGTGCCAGCACCGGACAATCGGGTCAGGTTCAAATTGGGCTTCGCTATCTACGAGAAGCAGCTGTTCTGCGAGAAGATGGTATCCACGTGCTTTGTTGAGGCATCGAAAGTTCGCTCATGGGACGAAACTGTCCGCGCCGACTCAGTCGCTCACCCGTCGCTTGTCGAGATTTGTGGGAGGACAAGAGTGAAGTCAAGACGTCCACCAAGATTTCGCAGACATGGTTTACGGGAGAACAGCAGCAACAGATCAGGTCGGGTGCCCAGGGTGACACGGTCGCTGAATCGTCAACAGTCACCTGGCAGGACTTTGACATCGCCATGACCGTCCCCGAAGCCTACTACGACAACAGGCACTACTGGTTCCGGATCGACACCTATGCGACCCCGAACACCGGTTATGTCAAAGGGAGAACGTTCTATTGCCCTGGATGTGACGCAATGAAGTTGGCTGAGTGCTACGCACAGGCCTTCTTCAAGCCGACTGGAAACGGGTATCCTGGACACTGCATTGGGTGCGCGCATACTTCAGCCTTGAAGATGCAGCATCAAATCGGCTCCTTCAATGACTTGGTCGCGTCCCAGAAGTACACCTTGGCTTGCGCAAAGCACCTTTATGACCTGAGGCTTCAATTTGTGGACCCTCGCATGGACATCAAGGAGTTCCTCAAAGCTTGTGCGGAAGTGGTCTACGAAGACATTGGCAAGACGGTTTCTCACTACGGTGGTCTCCGAATCACAGCCAGTCAGGCCATCGAGTACGCGGCATGGGGAAAGGCCAAACAGTTGGCATGGGACAGAGGGTACGACTCCGAAGGCAAGACATGCTACATCTGCTACTACGATGCCGGGAACTGCGCTTATGCTGGTTTCATGAGAATGCTTTTGACTCCGGAGGAGCGCCAAGAATGCTACAGAGGGTCAGCCTTGCCCAAGGAGGAACTCCTGGGTGACACGGTGGAGCTGGCGCTCGGGCTTCTTACAATTGCAATGAGACACCCAAGTCATTTTCCGAATTGGGGTGGCCTTGAGGGAGCAAATGCGTGCGCGAGGGGAATCGAAAGATCATTCTTCCGCTACGCGTCGGCCGAAGCTATCGAGCTGATCACGGTTGACTCCCCACGCAAAAGGACACCGCCCAAGAAGAATGAAGCAGTCGCTGAGATCGTCAACAACATGTCCGCTGACCTCGTGATTGATTTCACAGTGATCGTCGATGGTGATATCTACCCCGTAGAGATTGCGAGAACCGACGAGACACAGGCCGCTGACAACGTCACGGACGATCCAGGGTTCTCCGTTGCTCCACCAATACCTGCACAGGATGTAGATGTGGATGCGCAACCCGAAGAAGAACAAGGTGCAGAAGGCCCTGATCCCAGGCAGGCGATTCGTGAAGGATTTGTCGCGCAGCTTCAGGACTATGTGGGAGTACTCGCTCAGGGCGAAATGTCGGTCGGAAGCGACCGCCTCACGTTCTGTATCGCTTGTGGCAGTGATCTACACAATCTGTCCAATTGCACGGAAAATGCTGCGACCCGGGATCTGGTACTTCGAGGCATCCAGATCATCAAGGAAAGCCTTCTTCGATATCCACGTCGAGTACCTCCACAAGAGGCTGAGCCAATGGACGTGGACACCACAGACCATGTGAGTGTTGCATCCTCGGACCGACGACCCAAGGCCAAAGCCCGACCGCGACGCGGAGGCGAAGCCGTACGGGGTGATGTGGTCTTGATCCGTTATGAGAACAAACACAATCTCTGCACGGATGTGGAGAACCGTCGGGGCCTACATGATGCTTGTGGCGTACCACTGCAGGAATCGGGACCAGAGAATAGCCAGCGGGTGGTGGACCTCATTGAGCAGCTTTCGGACCATCGCGACCGACGCCTACCTCAACGAGGAGACCGTCCTAGCTTTGTATGACGATACCACTAACAGGGCTACACCAATGCAGGCTATGAATGCATCGGCGGCGGAAGGCCAATCCGGTGCGGGATTCTCGACCTGATCCCAACCAAGGGTGCAAGCTTCATCCACAATCGATGGGACATCGTGAACGAAGTTGTCCTTCGCAACATCACCCGTCATCGCAGAATAAACGCGGATTGGGCGCTATCATGCATCCAATCTGACCTGCGTCACAGAATCGCCAGGCGCCCAGGCTCGGAATGGCTTGACAACAGGTGCCAGGTGGCATTCAGCAGCGTCATTCGATGTGATGAAGGAGGGTGGGTGCTGATCGAGGATTTGGTGAGGCATGAGCAACTATGGACCCATGAAAGCAGACGCATCACCGAAGCGGTCTCAAGGACCGATGAGCAACAGAGGAAGAGAGTGTACAATGAAAGACTTCAGCTATTGTTCCAAGGGAACATGCTCGCAGCCACGAAACGCCATAAGGCCAAGATTCGGTTGCAGTTCCTGGGAGTGAGAGTGAAGGACCCCGGCGTGGAAACTCTTGGATCCGCAGGTTCGAACATGTTGGTATCGATTCCTGACCAGATCACGGAGATCCAGAACAATGATCGTTGCCGGCACAGCCAGAGGTACCTGAACGTTTGCAACGGCTGGGTGAAGCCATGGGCAGTTCGGGCTACAAGTGGTCACTCTGCGCACTCAGATCCCCAGAACAATTTGCTTCAGTTGGACAAGAACAGGTTCGCAATATCTCCATCTATGACCCTCTTGCAACGTCTTGGAGGCGCGTTCCACGCTACGGCATGCCGCAACTTGGATTCCATTGTCACGCAAGGCATCATGCCTGGTTCGGAGGACCCCGACGGGGACTTCGACCATAGGCGCCAATTTCGAGGCAACCAAGGCGGCAGACTCCACAGCTATTGGGGGGTGTTTGCACCGTTCGATCACCGGAATGCGACGACCAAGATGCGGGTACATGGACGAGATGCCAAGCACATGCCACTGGCGGTCCTTCATGTCCCATCGCAGGACCTTGCACGAGAAGATGGACGTATCACAGACAGCGGCATCATGATCGTTGGCCGAACGATACCGTTCCAGTTCGTCAAGGAGGTATGGTTTTGCGTCCCGGATCCTCAAGATACACACTCTTTCGCTCTGGTGGAAAAGATCTACGATGAACGGTTGGAGAAAGAGCTGGTGTTGGACTACAATGCATCACCATTGCTCCCTGAGTTCGAGAGATACCGAACGCCAAGCAAGATCATGGAATTGCTTTGCGAGATGCCTCCTGGACCCCACGACACCAGCAAGGAGCAGATCATTCGAGACCTTACGACTGTCCTGGAGTCCCACAGGGAGAACACGGTTCGGCATCACTACATGGACAAAGGGATCAAGTTTGTCATCAAGAATTGGCGACCCGAAGACCTACGCAGAGACGAGGATGGAAGGAGAATGAGGGTGTGCCCGGCATGCTACAACATCGTTCCAGCATGCTTCTCCCGATGCACGTCTTGCTGGTCACAGTTCGTTTCTAGCGGATATTACCAAGGTTCTCCACAACGGGAGACTCCTACGGAGATCCCCAGTGACTTCATTGCTCAGACAATGGAAGCCGCGGCAGCAGCAGTGCCTGAGGCGCCCGAAGAGGAGCAGGAAGCCATGGAGGTAGAGACCGTTGCGGAACCTGAGGAAATCCCAGAACCATCTGTCATCGCGGAGGACGATCCAGAACAGGAACCTGATGAAGAAATGGACATAGAGCCAGGCGAGGACTTTGATGACGCAGTACCAGATGCAGTTGCACAGGAACGCCGTCCCGTCCTCATCGCCGGCCAGTCTTTAAACATCGATCCTGAGCTACAACTCGCACGTACCGCCATGCAGCCATCCTACTACTCAGGGAAGCGAAATGCCCATTGCATTGACGCCAACATGGTCGCTCTTTCGTATATGGCTTTCGTGGTATGCAGGACCATCTACAAGGCTTGGTCGGGATTCGCGAAGTGGGCTACTATGCCGTTGTTTCAGATGAAGGAGAATTTCGCACTTGGCCAACGCTATGATGTGCTCGGAAAGTGGGGATCATTGGCTGTAGTGGACAGAGAGACTGGTGTGAGCAGGGATGTGACTGATGAGGAGATCATTCGCTTTGCCAAGGAACCTGAGAACCTCAAGCAGTACGATCCCAACGGGACTTACACTTTGAAGCGCTTCCGGACGAATCAGATGCTTTCGTTGCTTACACGGGGAGCCAACATGATGGGAATTGGCAGGGACAACTTCAACCCTACTACGTACTTGAAGAGCAACAGGGATGAAGATGTGAAGGCTATGCACTTTTGTTGCCTGAACGTCCTGTGCGAGGTGATTCCGATGGTGACAGGACACCAACAATTCTCAGTGCTACGACCAACGCCAACTGGACCGGTGGACTTCTTGTACATCGACCCCGTCGGTATCCTGCTGACTCATGCCGATCATTCAGTCCAGACCATTGGATTGCTGGTGGACCACAATGTGCAAATGCCTGCGCATTTCATGGACAGATTGAACAGATCCAAGGCTGAGAGACAGCAAAACCCGACGACCAAGCGTACTGAAGCCCTACACCACATTTCGGCCGCTGACTATCTCCCTCCAGGTGGTACTTCCATCCTGGACACGCCTGTCACTACGGAGGAACGTGCAAGCGCTTCTTCGGCCAAGGGACCTTCAAAAGGGCGTGAGAGAACCGGAGGTGAACAGCATGGAGGCTGGAACGCCAACACCTACTATGACTACACCGCCGGCAAAGGCCGAAACAAAGGCAAGGACAAAGGAAAGCAAAGGGAACAGTATCCAGAGGAAAACCTCCGGCCCTGGGACCGCGATCCTGCGACCACGCGAAGATGGAGATGAATCAACGCTTGGTCTTCCTCGCCTATCAGTTCGTGACCTCTGAGCTTCGCCCATGGAATGCCATCGCGAATGCTTCTTTCTTCGGTGACGCCTGATTCGTTTGCCATTTCAGGGGATCGTTACTGACGTAGATGAGTGTCACAACGTTTCTAATTGGGATGCAAAGCTCTGATTTTCAATGTCAACGTTGCGGCGGAACATTTTCTGTTGTCCTATCGTGCCATCTTCCGGGTGAGCAGCGTCGGAGACGCAACTCATGGGGGGTGCGAACGGACTGCGATGCCTTGTCAAGTTCTAAGGTGTCACTATAAGAGCTGTGAGCAAGACCGTGTAAAGTGCAAGAGAAGGGGGCACGCTACGCGTCCCTCGACTCTAAGGGGGGCACGCTACGCGTCCCTCGTCTTTACCTTTCTATGTGACCGCCCACGCAACGTTTGGCTCAAGTCAATGCCCATAGCTAAGTGCTATAAGTGTCTTCTATCCTGAGCAATCAGAGCTATCCCGTTGCACAGACGAACCGCCGCCGGCAGTGAGTGCAAAAGGAACGGCCGCCGGTTCTGCCTGCATAGGATTGCACGTGTGGAAGTGTGAGAGAGACAGGGTCCAGTCTGTGGAGAGTGCAAGCCAGCCACACCTACATTCATTACAGCTCTGGTGGGGAGAGCAGCAACCTAGTCGAGATCAATCCCCCACGCACTAAACCCCTAAACCCTTTATCCCCAAACCCTAAACCCCTAAAAACCCCTAAACCCCTTAACCCTAAACCTTTAAACCCCTAAACCCTAAATCCTAAACCCCTGAGCCGGCTTTTGTGTTCCCGGTTTTCGTCGGGGATGTCAAGGCAAACTCAGCTATAGTAAACCCCATAAAGTTGGAAACCGGATTAAGGCCAAATAGTGCTGGGATTCCCTATACATTAGTCTTAAGGATGGAGGCTATCAGGTTTCCAACTTTTTGGCTTCTACTGTATAGGAGCAGCCGCGGCAAGTTCTTTGGCGGTGCGGGAGGTCTAGGTTTTGGGGGTTTGGGGGTCTTAGTATTGGGTTGAGGGATGTTTGGATTTTGGGATTTGGGGGGCTACGGTTTTAGGGTGAGGGTTTAGGGTTTAGATTTAGGGATTTCGGCGTTTAGGGCTGCAGGTTTTGGGGCTTAAGTTCTTCCCCTTGTTTGAGGCTTAGGAATACCGGTTAGTGCTTACGCGAAACTCCTCTTTCGGGGTACAAGCGATACTGCTCGCCCCAGCCCTATTGCCCTGATCCTTGTACTCCCTAAACCCTAAACCCTAAACCCTAAGCTCAATAGCCCGAACCCAGAGCCGATACCACCCCAACTGCAGGTAGCATCCTAAACCCCAGTATCCAACCCAGTGAACCCTGATATACCTTAGGAGCTGCCCCCACCCTGTAATAGTGGTAGAATAGGAGTATGATAGGGCCCTAATATAATCCTATATTATCCTTATGGTCACTATTACAGGGTGGGGGCAGCTTCTGAGATATACCTGAAGCCCCAGTGCCCTTCGCCTGAAGCATGCCTTGGAGGTGCCTACTGCCGTCGTTTCCAGCTGGCTCACATGAAAGACCCGTAAGGCTCTATGAGAACAGACTGTAGAAATCCGTAACCCCCCAAACCTGCAGAACCCGACCCCTAAGTACACACATCGAGAGGCGCCCACTGATTAAGCATGCAAGCAACGCCTTGAATCTTCAGCCCTTACGGTTTAGGGTTTAGGGTTTAGGGTTTAGGGGTTTAGGGTTTAGGGTTTAGGGCAGACTTTACACCCTAAACCTCCTTAAGCCCTGCACCCGTTCAAAAACCTTTGCAGCAGCTCCTAGAGCAACCCTACAAGGATATCTACACAACTCCCAAACGTAATAAGTAATTAATAACCTTCAAGCCTTCATCCTGCGTATGACCGTAATGTATATGGGAGTTTCCGGAATTAGGGGTACCTTATTTTGGGATCCGTTTATGATTTCTTGTCCCCTATTTTCGGAAATTTCCGTATCCCAGAAGGCCTACATGCTACATTTAGGGATTCGTACTATGAGTTCGCTACATAGCCTTCCAGAAAACGGCATATATATCTACAGTCTCCATTGTAGCTGCCTTTTCTTGGTTTGGCCAATGTTGTATTCAAGATCCTAGAAAGTCACCGCCAAAAGGAACAGCAAAGGAGACTACAGGTATAGTTTTTGGACTAAAGGTAAACCCCAAGCCTCGCACGGCTAACCCTAACCCTTGTAGTAACCCTTACAGCAACCTTAACAGCTCCTAGAGTCTTCTAGATCCCCCTAACCCCCCGCCCCCCCGAAACTCCCAAACCCTGAAACCGTCACTCCTCCCCCCCCCTCCGCACCACCCTAAACCCTAAAACGCGGACCATGGATCGCCGTCTTCGGAGACCGGAGTCCTTTGAAGATGTAAAAGCAGAGGGGCTATTTCGCGCAACGACGGCGCCCAAGCGTTTGGACTGAAAAAGATGGCATTGGAGTTTTTTTAAGATGGTTTAAGGTTGCAGGGCTCTGCAACAAACACCCAATCCTAAACCCCCAAACCCTATAAGTATTGACCCTAAACCCTTAACCCCCTAGACCCCTAAAGCCCTTTAAGCCCTAAAAGATGTGTTCGTCGATGCCCACAGACACCACATCTTTTGCTACAATGAGGATTCTGGCCAATCGCGGAGTTCTCTTCGTACAGGGTCTGCCAGGTGCATCAATGTTCCTGTTTTGGGTATATATGATCCCGGTTCGGCCGGCCCCCCCCCCTCCCCCCCCCCAATGGTTCCTCCTCCCCCTCCTGTGGTGTGGTTGTGGGTTGCTTCCCCCTCCCTGTGGTGTGGTGTGGCGTGGTTCGGGAGTGGGTCTGCTTAGGCTGGTTACCCCACTCCCCCCTGTGGTGTGGTGTGGTTTGGGTTTCCTGCGTGGGTCTGCTGTGGTGTGGTGTCGTTGTGGGTTGCTTCCCCCTCCCTGTGGTGTGGTGTGGTTCGGTGGTTCTGCTTAGGCTGGTTAACATGTGGTGTGGTGCGGTTTGGGTTTCCTGCGTGGGTCTGCTTGGCGTTTGAGCCCTCGTGTGGACAGACAGATTCGGCTTGGGGAGCGTGGGGGGGCGGGAGGAGGGGGCGGGGCGGGGTGATACCATTGGGGGGGGGGGGGGGGTGGGGTCGGTGAACCGAGAACCGGGATCATATATAGGTTCTCCAGGGGTCAGGGTTTACGGGTTTAGGGGTTTCGGGGTTCAGGGTTATCGGTAGAATAGGTTGTCGAAAGCATGGTTGATGATGAGGGGGGATGCACAACACTACAGTAAAAGCCAGAAAGATGGAATATGATTATCCTAAACCCTTTATGGCAAATTATAAGGTATCTTACCCTGAAACCATATTCCAACTTTCTGGAGTTCCCTGTAAAGTAAAGATAACCAGTTTAGTTACACCATCGCGACAGGTTGAATGACGATAATGCCATGCTTGGAGGATCATGGGACTTAGTAAGTATGGTTATAAGTACCCTAAGTGGGGTTATATCTAATTGTAAGTATAGTTACCTTAATTATAACCCTAGTTACTAAGTCCCATGATCCTTTAAGTGGGATTTCGGACGCCAGCTCCAAGTTACCCACCTTCCCCTCCCTGGGTTTGGAGTACCATACTTGAATACCCTTTTTGGGGGGGTACCTGTTCCTTAAAGGAACCATTATGAAATTGAAGTCTATACCTTTTTCTCCCCGGTTACTTCAAAGTCCAGCCTCTTTCGAGCTTCTTGAAGACATAGATACTACAAGAAAGTGGATGACAAAATAATCTACAACATGGTACTCGTAATCTTGCACCTCCGATGCGATGTCTGCTACAGATGCTCTATACCCATAGGCCCCAAAGTAGTGCCTTTTTAGGACTACCTTGTAGAATTCTATATATGAACCCCAAAAAGGAGCTACTTTGGGGCCTATGGGTAAGCAGTGCATCCTCCAAGCCTCGTCTCACGTTCTTATGGACCGACTCCGAGGAGCTGTTTCAACTCCTCCACTCAAGACCTGGAAGGGCTTAATGTAGGGGCATCAATAATTTTAATAGGTTTTGGGACTGAACATTTAGAATAGGGTTTTGGGGGTTTTCTTCTTATCTATAATAATTAATATACTCCCGCCAAACAGTATTCTACTTATTAAGGCCGCTATATTAGCGTCCACGTATACCTAATCATCATTTACTCATGCAAGGACTATGCTACAAAACTACTAGCCTAGCCCCAAGGATGTAATTGTTAGGTCCATTGGAACCTGCGGGGAAGTGCTTTATCTGGTCGGTTCGGGGGGACCTGTCTCAGGGGCCCTAAAATTAGAATCGGGTTTCTCTAGGGGTTTCTAAGGGCGATTGCATAAAGCATCCTTAGCAATTAGAACAAGGCTTTGTAGTAGGTTCTAGTACAGTTGCAGTGAGGAACTACAGAATACAGAACAGTATTGGTATGCATTCAGGATTGATGGTATGCGCCCGGAAGTGATTGTTCCGTTGGGTTTCGGTAGGGCCACTCATTACAAGGACCCAGAATACAGGGTTTGAGAGTTGCGCAGAAATTAGAATTCCATGGGTTCTAAGGGTTTAGGGTTTAAGGGTTTTTTTCTGCAAGGGCCCATGAGCCGAATCCGTCCTTCCAACTCTGCCGAGCAACCCGTCCACCCAGGAGCTCACGGTACCCCTAAACCCTTAAGTGCTCAAACCCAAAAGAATAATTCGTTAAAGTAGCTCAAGAAAGTAGCTCAAGAGATAAATAAATATATATATATATATATATATATATATATATATATATATATGTATATATATATATAGGATTTTCCAAACCCTAAACCCCGCTTGGTTGGGTTTGGGCCCCCCTGTCAAGAACGGATCCTGCGAAAGAGTTAGCCTGGAGGTCTCTTGGCTGCGGGTGGGTTCCGTCCGGACAAGATACCGACCATGCAGGAGGCATCAGCGCATTTCAGGGTTTAGGGTTTAGGGTTTTGGGGTTTAGGGTTTTGGTAACCTTGAGCTTGTTGTTCAGACCATGTCGGCTGAGGTTGTCAATGGTGTACATGGGGTGCCGCGTAGAAAGGTATCATAGTCATACAGTGTGTTCAGAGGCACCGGATGATATGGGCGTGAACCGGGTTACCGTTGAATCAAAGGGGAAAAGGAGGGACCTTTAATGGGGACCCCTTACCCTATAATGGGCTATATAATGGGTATATAATAGCTATATTAAGGGTATATACCTAGGGGTCCTTACTAAGGGTCCCTCCTTTTACCCTTGGATTGAAGGTCCGAATGCTCATCCAAGACTAGACAGACCTTGATTTCCCAACTCGGTGCTCCAGTGAAGGTCCTGGACCCCTGAATAAAACAGCCTAGACCCTAAACTCTGAAGACCACACCCTAGTTAACCCTGACCCCTAAATCCCTAAACCCCTAAACCCTAAACCTCTAAACCCCTAAACCCCAAACCCTAAACTCCCAAAAACCCCTAAACCCCTTAACCCAAACCCTTTAAACCCCTAAACCCTAAACATCAACTTAACCCCCGTCCCACAGCCTGACTCGGCGGGCCTTTGGTGTTGCGAGTTGGAGGTTGAACTTTCGGACTCCACCTAAACAGTCACAGCCTACTTACCATATCAAAAAGTATAGGTTTAGGGTCTAGGCCCTTCAGGGTTTATTTAGGGCTTCCAGAGTAGGAATTACTAGTGTGGTTGTAAGTCATGGCCTACCCATTTTTCACACTGTAGCTATGGTTTTGGGATTAGGATCTGCTATGTAGCGTAGCTGGGACCCTACGACACGTACCGTACAAGTCGGTGGCAGAGGCACCAAACCTATCAGAACCATCCAACTATAGGTCCAAACCAACACCCAAGATTTTCGTATGTTCCGAGAAGGCTCCAGATGGTGGGGAAGGATAAGCCCTAAACCCTAAACCTTCTGCCTCAACCCCTAAGCGTATACCTTACATTACCTGGACGCCCCAAACCCCAATAAAAGCATTCCCGCCCCCTGAAGCCTGGAACCCTCAACACCCACTACTACTGCTACTACTACCACCACTACTACCCAAAGGTGCAGGAGGCCGGGTCGCGAATTTTCGAGTCCACATCCTGCACTGAGCGGGTGGATGTGCCTTTGCCGCATTTTTCCCGATGGTTTGGGAGTCTCTGCAAAGCCTGGCTTGCTAGGGCACGTTTTTATGCCGAGAGACTCAGGATAGGGTTCTGGAGTACATTATGGTATACATGGTAATTATAGTTTTAATGGGACTACAAAGGATAGTTTAGACCAGGGAGCCAGGGTTCTGGCGTGATGCGGGTTGCAAGGATTTGTCAGTTTTGGGGGTTCAGGTTTATGGGTATAGGGGTTCGGTTTCGCGGGTGGCATCTGTGAGGAGTGTGAGCTGTAATGGAAGTTTTGTGACAGAATTATTGGGTCTCCTGCAGTGCAGCAGTTGTGCCTAAGAGCTGCAAGCTATAGTGTAGCGGCCTTAAGCATTGCTTATGCATGGTATCGCCAAGGCGTAGTTTCCAGTCGACAGCATGTGCACATGTTGTTTGTCTCGTGCCTGTCTGTCTTATCTGCGTTTCTCCGGGCATCCATGCTGTGTCACATCTCTCTCCCACCTCGAGAACTAAACGTGAGGCTTTCAGGTGGATGAGACTAAGACACAGGAAAGGATGCTTGCGAGTGAAGTTTGGCAACTTTAACCTTAAGTTCGCTCCAGAGCACTGCTTTCGTGGCATCTCCCCTCCAGAACTTTAATGCCCAACCTTACCCCCCATAACACAAACATATTGCCGCTGAACATGCTTGATTGATACTCGGCGTCCATCTTATGATCTTTCATTCGTCCTACTTTCCTGCGGGTTGCTGTAGCCTGCAGTTCGCTGCCGTCCCTTTGCAGTCCTGCAGTCCTGCGAGCTTTGCCCGTGCGTCCATGAGCATTTTGGTAACAGGCAGCATGTGTGGTGTACTGTAGTTGGGTCTAGCGGGTTTGCGAATTATGAGTTCTTGATGTCTGTTGTGCTCCTACCATTGTGGATCTGCAGGTCTTCGTGAGTCATCGCTGGGGTGCTGCACGCTGGGCGAAGTACGTGAACCTGTGCCTCTATCTCAACCTGTCCGCTGCAGTCGTGTGCTCCCTGAGCCTGGGTTCTCGTGATGGAACTTTCTTCACCATCATAGGATCGATATATTTGCTACTATCCTTCTTGTAGTAACTTGACGTAAGTTACTTGGCCCTAAACGCGAAACTAAAGCCTGAAATCGCCGAAAGGCCCAAGAAAGCCTCAAGCCCAGGATTACATGGGTGCTGGCCACTGCAGTCATGATTTTACGTGCCGGAAGCGCTGGCAACCTAGGGGGCAATCGCTTGCCTCTGGGCTTTAGGATTTAGGGGTTTAGTGTTTTGGAGTTTAGGGTTCAGGGTTCAGGGGTTTAGGGGTTTAGGGGTTCAGGGGTTGGGGGTTTAGAGTTTACGGTTCAAGGGTTTAGGGGTTTAGGGTTTAGGGTAGGTACCCTAGGGGTGCATCTGCTATTTATGTGTTCCTCCGGGAGTCTTATATGGTTGTATGGTATGTGAGGGCTTTGGGGGCTGATAGGGTTAGTTATATTCCAAACGGGTCAACGTGTAGGGGAGATGGGTATATGAAGAAGTAGAGTAGTTTTTACCTTTGACCCTTGCATGCTAATTATAAGTGGTTCGAAACGCCAACATCCCAAACCCCGAGGCCCTAGACACTAAGGTTGCTGCTCGTCTTGGTCTACTTGCCCATGGGAGTGTTTTTTCTCATGTTCTTTGTCGGGCAACACGCCATCCACCTTTTCTCTCCAACGTCCCTTTGGGTGGATCGTGCCTGCGCGCACCAGACAGATCACGAGCTAAAGCGGCGGCAGATCCAGGCGCTGCCAGTGTTCGTTGCACAGTCATCCTCTATGCTGGTGTCGCCTGGCTGCAGGGACAAGGTGTTAGTTTCGAGACTGCCATAATGCCTTCGGTGACTTGTCATAAGATTGATTGAACAGCTCGGAATTGATTGCTCAAAGTCTCGGCGATGTTGCGATGTTGTCTCTTGCTCATAAAGCGACTAGATAAGGAGTACATGCATTGCCTAGTGCAGTTCTGTTTAGGTTGGTATGAAGTATGAACAGTGATATTGTCACGGATTTGTTCGTCTTGTGCCTATATGATCTGTCTGCTGTATGGCACCATGCAAAAACTTACATGCTGGGTTGTATCTTAAGCTTGAAACTTCCGGATAGAGGCGCGGATGTGTATGTATGAAGGTGTATGTGTTGGGGTGTGGTTGTGTTGGCCTTACAGACGTGCGCGTGCAGAGTTATATACATGCCTGTTGTATCGTTGTAGAAATGTGTAAGTGTCTTCGGAAGTATGTATGTAGATGCATCCGTACATATGCATACATACATAAAGACGAGCTAGCATGCATTTATACATACATACATGCCGACATTCAGGTATACAGAGGACCGACGGACGGACGGACGTACAGCTGAACATGCATACATACAAACATACCTGCATACGTACATACCGACCACCTACCTATGTATGTACATACATACTTACCTACATACATACATTCATTCATTATATACATACATCCTTGCATCCAATGGATGCCTGCGTGGATGGATATATGTATGTATGCATGTATGTAGGTACGTAGGTAGGTAGACAGTCAGTGCGTTTGCATGTACGTATGTGTGTATGTATATATGCAAATACGTACGTACGTATGTATGTATGCATGTATATATGTATGTATGTGTGTGTATGTCTGCATTTACCCATGTATGCTAGTTATGTGTGTAATTAGGTATGTGGTTCTGCATGTATGCAGCATGTAACATATATGTGCCTATGTATGTATGTATGCATGTATGTGGGCCTGCAAGTAGATGAGTGTTTGCGTACGCAAATAAGTAAATTAGTAAGTGACTAAGTAAGTATATACAGGTAAGTAGTTGAGTACCTGAGTATTTGAGTAAGTGGGTAATTAAGTGCGCAAGCACGTCTATTCGTAAGCAAGTTTGTGTTTGCTTGCAGGTCTTCGTCTATGTGCGTGTATATGTAAACATCTGCACGTTTGTGTGTATTGTTTATGTTTGTTTGCACGTATATGAGTATGTGTACGTATATGCCTATCTGTGTAATTTGCGTAGACATATCCTATTCATGTAGGTTTGTATGTATGCATGCATGTATATCTGTACGTGTGTGTATGTATGTGTATATATATATGTATATATATATATGTATATATATATATATATATGTGTGTATATATATATATATCGAACTTTCACATGTAACTGTATATGCATCGTTTTAAATGTATATAAATGGTGGTGCGTAGGTGCTATCCGGTGCACACAGTTGATGCCTCACTCGATCTCGCCCCAGCTTGCTTCTCTCTTTCTTGTTATGGCATGACCGTGCAGGTTGTGGGACGACGAATACTTCCAGCGTCTTTGGTGCCAGCTAGAATTGGCTACGTTCGCAAAGTACGGCAGTGTGCAGAAGGCGGGTGAGATGACATCCAGCTTGCTTGAAGTTGCCTCCACTGGAGTATCCTAATTCCAACCCTGTGCTGTAAGCTTTGGACCGAGCCCTGTGTTCTTGTTAAGGCAGTTATGTTAAGTTACAAGAGCAGAGAAAGCCATGTTATTGATCATAGATGCCTAGCAACATCCTGCACACAGAACCCAGAGCCTTCGAGCCCTGATCTGGCAATTCTGCTATTTCTGCCGTGAGCACGGAACAAACCTTCCCGAAGCACGGCAGTAAACGAGGGGAAATCAAGAAACCTTCGTCCTAAACCTTGAAGTGAAATCGCTAACGGCTGAAGCCTGGATACCTGCACCTCGAACCCTAAATGGGAGTTTCCAAAAATTTATTGGGGTACCTTGTTGTGAGGTCCTTATAATCAGGATCCTACTATTTAGGGTACTATACTAGGGTCCCCTGTTTTCGGAAACTCCCATATGAAAGCGACGGGGCATCGCCTTTGGTAGCTTGTTGGATCCCAAGATGTCCTAACCTCACAAAGGGGGCTCTTAGAACGGTGTATGTTAATGAAGGACTTCTACTATTTAGTTATCGTCTCTGCCAGCGGTGTGTCATTTTCCGAGACTCCCAGTTCATCAGAAAACAGGTGCCCCGGGTCAAGGCGGTGGGCCAGTGAGTGTTGGGTTTAGTTTCAAAATAGACCCCGAAACATAGTTTCTTATCTTAAGGCTACCGTAAAGACTTCATTGGTGGGGCATTAACCCATGAGCTAACCATAGAAGAGGCCATCCACAAAAAGGTATTACAACACAAGGTCTAGATTCTAGATGGCATTCGCGATGCAGGTTAATATCCTTCCCCTTTGGTTGGCGCCGTGGCTGCTCTCTGCGCTTGTCATAAACCTCGGCGCTGCTTCTGGTTGGAACCTCCTGTGGTATGGAATCTCTCCAGACTTTCTATACTCCCTGGTCGCAACGGTTCAAGCAAGGGTTCCGCAGAATCTCTCAGAGCCAGTCACTTCGGTGATCATCGTTACGCTCTTTGGCGGTATGGTGGGCTTACTCGCATCGATCCCGTGGGCAGTCGCTTGCAAAGCCAAATTGCGAAGCCACGAAAAGATGCTGGACGTTTTCAGGAGTTTAGGTTAAGTTACCTTCATCGGGGTCTAAAGCAAATACTACGATTTCCTGTTTATGGTAACTTAAACTGGGTTCATTAACAAGAACCCAGGATGTTGGACCAAATGGCGAATTTTGATTGCCGGGCTGCACAATGTACAGAGCCAGCCGATAGGCTACTAGTGCAGCAGCAGGTCCAGCATCTATTTCGGGCACCCAGACCGCAAAAGGCCAGCCACACTGCATCATCCGCCAGCAGCTCATCAGACATGAGTGAGGTGGATGAAATTGATGACGGGTCGCTGGATGCTTTCAATGGCTACATTCAAGGGCCACTGCGTTCCGTCGTCATGGAAAATGTCGGAGCAAAGCTGCATGTTCCCTATGGCTTGTGCCTGCTCGCTGGCTTGCCAATGACGTTTTACTCCAGCGTGGACATTCTCCAATGTGATGAGGCGTGCGTAGCCAGCAATGGGTTCAAAACTTTTTCCTCCTACATGAAGGCCAGCATGGTGACCTGGCTCGTGAACATTTTGCTGGTTTACCCCATCTTCTACCCAGCTCCCTGCACCCAAAGTTCCAGAAGAGCTTTTTATTGATGTGACAGCTGGCAGCACTCTTGATCCGATATGAAGTCCTCAGTCCTAAATCGTAAACCCAACCCCCCCGAAACCCCTAAACCACCCCAACCCCCAAAAAATCAAGCTCCTACAGGAGCTCTGGAGTGTAGGATGTCCTTGGAGCCCAGGTTTTTCTTCGGATGCTCAAGCGCGCTTTCTCCGTCCAGCCAGAGTATTTGCAGTTCATCTTGGCAGTCATCAGTGCCTTCGTCTGAGCTTTCCGAAGCAAGGGTTTAGGGTTTGGTGTCGATTCATCGATAGGAATCTCATTCTCGATAGGAATCTCATTCCCTGTAGAAACTCTATTCTGACTTTACGGCCCCCTACATGGAAGCTCACTCTCCTTATAGTAAACACTGGTGTTATGACGGGCTCGACAGGGTTCTAGCAAACTACCTCGGCAAGCTTGTCTTGGCAGAGTGCTTGTAGGTTGGCACATTTTGAGGCAGCGTTGTGAGCTTAAGCTACGGCTACTTCTGCAGCGGATGGGTATTTGGACTCTTCTACCTCTGGGTCCAGCACGGCATGGTGGGCCTACTCCCCCTCCTAGCTCTCTTGGTAATCCTGGTCTTGCAGCAACAGTGCCTCTTCGGCAGCCATCGTCGGCCCGGCCTGTTCAAGAAATTTGAGCCGAAGCTAACAGAAGTGCCGTAGTAATTAGAAAAGTATCTGGATGTACAGTATAGATGGCATGGAAAGTGATGTAGGGTTAGATTAGGGTGTTGAAGCAACACTAGTATTTTATATAACATCGCATGGTATGTTGGGCGTAGTATAGTGCACTATAGTACTATATACTATAGTATAGCAACATATATACATAATGCATAGTGTAGTATGGTTATCGTGAGGAATGTCAGGAATATCACTGGGCCCATAATCCGGCCCTATCTCACCCGATTCGGAAGACACACTTGAAGTCCTGGTCTCATCCGTGCCCGTAAATGCCCAACCCCCATTGGAAACCATAACCGACTCCCTAACCCTCATGTCTGAGAGATGATTCTTTGCCCCAGTCGTGCGAAAGAGGCTCAATAGCCTGATGATCAGGGTCTTCGGAAACCAATTAGGGTTCAGGTTTCGGATTGTAGGTTTCAGGCTTAGGGCATTAGGGCTTAGGCTTCAGGTATCAAGATTAGTCTAGAGCCCGCCTTTGAATCAGACTTTTTGGCCAGGAGGTCTGCAACAGTCGTCCGCTGATGGCACGTACCGGAGCTTACACGCTTTTGACGAGTTTACGATTTAAATCCTCGGGGCTTGCTCCCTTGGTTCCAAGCCCAAAGGGTCCTAAGTGCGTATATGGGGGATACTTGCCCAAACTATAATGGTAATTTCTATCGTAGAAACCCTACATGCTACAAAAAAGGTATTTAGGACTCTTTGGGTGAACCCAACAGTATGTAGCTGAAGGGGTGCTCAGGATGCATGGTTCAGATCCCGGACCAGGCAACAAATTTTCACTTCTTGGTAGCCAAGTTCACCTGCGTGCCTGTGAGCGAAAAGGGGGTGGCAACATTATCTGAGCTTGGCCGGCTTTTCTCAAAATAACCTAAGTCCTTACGCCGAAACCTCGAAAGCCCAGTTCGGAAAGGTTTCATGGAGGTCATTGGCCCGGGGCTGGGGGTTTCTAGAGGTTTTGTGGCCCTTGGCTTAGGGTTTAGGGCTTTGCCTAAAGCCGCCATTGTACATCCGTTGTTTGGCTGAGTATGGTACCTCTAAACTGGTGCTTCCATTAGCTTGGTTTTGTTCCCAGGCCCCACCGTAAAATCAATCATCTTCGGGCTTACGTATTTGGCTACTTGAAGCTACCATAACTTCCTTTTGCAGGGTTCTTACTATAGCCCCAAATATGGTGTCTATAGGGCCCACCAGTTCGAATTAGCGGTGGTGCTCTTTCCGCCCGGGCACCCCGGCACGTTAAGTTCAAGCCAGACTGTCTTGTGCTTAGTAGGGAATGAGGGAACGGATCCCTATAGTAGTCCCGACATAATCCCCAATAGTCTCCATGATCCATTCCCCCATTACTAAGAACCAGACAGCAGACGTCGAAGTAAGCTCGGACCAGCACTGCATCAAGAGGCCACATGAGGTCTACGCGGGTTAGGGCTTCAAGGGGTTTAGGGTGTAAGGGTTTGAGTGTTCGCGGGCTTAAGGCGCTTAGGGTGTTTTTTTGAATTTCAGAGCTTAGGGTTTCATGCTTGGCGCTCTGAAGTCGTCAACTATGTATGTATGTATGTAACAATGTATGTATGTGTATGTATGTATGTATGTATATATACCCATGCTCCACCATCCTAAACCCTGCAGGCCTTAGTATCCAAGATGATCTACATCCTGGCACCAAATCACTGGGCCCTGATTTCCAGCACTCTAAACCCTAGCACCCAACACCCTTGTATCCGAAAACATTAACCCTAACCGCCTGTGGCGTAGCTAGTGCAGTACTGTAGCAGACGTTTGATGCACTGGCTGGCTTATGCATTAAAGAGGGTTCAGGTGCAGGTTTTAGGTTCTAGGATTCTGGGCTGGGTGTAGATTCTAGGGGTTGGGGTTTCGGGTTTGGCTTCTTGCCGCCACACGTTGCCACGTTCGGCTCAAGTTTGCGCCTGCCCAGTGCTTTTCGCAGGACCGGTGGGGCTTGGTGATGTGGCTTTGAGTTGTTGTTCTGAAGGCCCTTTTAAAGAAAGGTTGTGGGGAATGCTTCGCCACATGGCTAGTCTGGGGACAGGTTTTTGGACCAGATGGAAAGGGATTACGTGAGATTTCAGGTTATAATGAAAGTTGAGCAATGAGACTTGTTCGATCGAAGCGAGGGTCGAGATCCCTTTGCTATAACACCACCAACAACACGCAGCTTCCATAGCAAGGTTGTGGAGACATCTTGTGAAATATTGTACAGGGAACTCCAGAAAGTTGGAATATGGTCTCATGGTAGGATCCCCTATAATTTTCCTTAGAGGGGTTACGATAATCATATTCCAACTTTCTGGCTTCTACTGTATACCCTTTTTTCTGTTTGGGGCTGTGACCTGATCTGAGGTAGAACCTAACAAACCCGGGAGTGCTGAACTGTATATAAGCTGGAGCGTTATGGCAGCGTCATAAAGAAGGAACCCCAACATAATGTCTAAGTGGTAGTAAGAACCCTTATGAAAATAGAATCCTGGTCAAAAGAACATCTCGAAGCGAGGTAACCCCAAGCCCTCAGACCTGTTAAAAAGCATTCTAAAGTTGTTTAAATCCCTGTAATGCCCGCTAGAATCGGTTATATATATATATATAACCTTATACGGTTCTATATAACCTTATACAGCCGCTAAAAGATAAAAACAGGAAAGCACCAAAACTCCATGCCACAGGGTCCCTCCACTCTCGAAGATGACGGAAAAGGAGTTGACGAAAGGCGGAAACCGTGTAATATGGGAGTTTCCGAAAATAGGGGGCACTACTATAGAACCCTAAATAGTAGGATCCGTATTATAAGGACCCCAAAATAAGGTACCCCTACTTTCGGAAACTCCCACATGGAGGTCGGAACACTTCGTAGCATTAATCCAGATGGTCCCTAGATTAATCTACTGTAGACCTCAGAGTCCTAGCCTGCTAATTCAGGTCCCTTTATTCGGGTTTGTGTGCAGTGTTTGGAGGCTTTAGTATTTGGTATTGAGGCTTCAGGGCTTTTAGGATTAAAACTTTAGGGTACGCCACTTCGGGTTTAGGGCTTTTGTGCACGTGGTCGTAGGCTTTTGGGTTGTAATGGTATTCCCATTTGGAGCAGCTTTGTAGGGTATTGGAGCAGTTCTGCTTCGCCGCCAACCGCTCACTTCCCTACCTCCCCGAACCTTCATGTGTCCCCGAAACCTGTGTTCATGCCGGGTTACTTTGACCAGGATGGCCTCTGCGTGCAATTGAAGATGCGACCGATTCAGCTTGCGCGTGGGTTTGAGAACCAAAGATCCCTGCGATGATCGCCAGCATCATCGTGATGGCTTGGTGTTTGTCCTACCGGAGATGAGGAAGTTTATGTCGATTTTGCTTCTCTGAACAAGGTAGGATGTCTGCTGCTGCTGCTGCGTGCCTGTCGCTGCTGCTGCCGCTGCTGCTGCCCGGTGCTAGGCGTGCTGACGATGTTGGTGATGATGCTGATGGCTCTACGATCATCCTGCTCGCCGCATTCGGTGTACGTGGATATTGACCGCCGCAGTGGAGTTGACGTTGATGCTGAGGCAGTGGAACGGTCGCGATGTTCATGATGGTTAGGTTGTCAAGCGAAGGGTGTTATGGATGTTGATGACTCGGGTGATGAACCCCGTAGGATCATCATCATGAGCATTCTGGCGAGTATGCTGCTCGTGATGGTGATAAGGATGAATGCAGTGTTTGTGATGCCGTCTTTGTTGGTGGTGGGCATGAGTTTTGTTCATGTTCAACTCTTGAGGGCTCATGCCCTGCATGTGCCCTTGCTGCCAACGACTGTGAATCCATCTCATCTTCGACCCGGCGTGCACCGTGATATTACGTCCAACTACATAGTCTATATTTTGACAGTACACGACATGTATAGACAGCTCTTTCAGGCCATAGTATATGCTCGGAATTAAGATAAGTATCGGAATCCTTCGAATACTTGTCCTGTGGCTTGGATAGCTAGTGAGTACCTTTTCGAACATGCTATGGCTGCTATGGCAAGCTAAACCTTTCTTGATATGCTTCAATGATCTAGTTTGATGCGCTGCCCTCTCTTTAGCCGATGCCTGGGTGCAGGGTTGTAGTGAGTTTAGTCACCGACGAGCACAGGAAGGAAGTGTTTTGGGTATGCCCTACACCTTTCACCCGAAACCCCGACTCATGAACCTCCCAAAAAAGGGCCCGACTCCCTTAACCACTCAACTCAGGACCTCCCTAAACCCGAATCCCGTTTAAGACCTCCACCGTGACCCCAACGCCCACTTCCCAGTCCCTACAAACCTACCTGAGCCCTGAAGAACTTACTTTTTTAGGTTCCCTACTATGATTTCCTTTTATAAGTCCCTAAAACGGTAGGTTCTTCAGGGTTAAGGTAAGGTCTAGGGCTTAGGGAGTGCGGCAGAGCCAGGTGCCAAGCGAATCTTGGATGAAAGCGAGGAGCCAAACCGGCGCAACTTACAGTTTCTGGAGTACTGATCGAGCTAAGGGCTTAGTGTTGTCAGGGAATACTTGGCGTCGAAGACGGCCCATGTAAGGATATAAGTGCTATCTGCGTTTAGCATGTAAGGGTTCAAGCCAGAGGCTGCCTGGCAGAGAGCTTCAAAAGTCCCGGCTCGGGAGGGTTTCATTGCATGAGGGTTGAGGGTTTAGGGATTCTTGTTTTGCTCTCCGGATAGAACCTGCCTTTGTGACAGGCTTTACCTACAGGCCCTACCTTACCGCCGCAAGACCTACCCGCATTTCAGGAAATCAGGAATCCGTGGCAGAGAACCCTGCAAAGGTAGGGTTTTAGGCTTCGGGTGCGCACTCAACCCTTAAACCCCAAACCTCCAAAACCCCAAACTCTCAACCCTCCCCAAACCCCCAAAACTCTAAACCCTAAATCCTGAGCTCCTAAAGCCTACACCCCCAAACCCTAAACCCTAAACTCCTAAACCCCAAAGCCGTACACAATCGGAGCCAGAGCTCTCGGGCTGTTTTGCGCAGACCGATGCTGCTCATAGTGTAGGGGCCGTAAACAATTTGAATAGGGTTTTGGGGTACAGTCTACTATGGTTATAGTAAGAAAGGACCCCCCCCAAAAAATAGTATAGGTAATTATCAAGGCCCCTACACTAAGTCTTTTTAATAGCCCTTAAAGGAATCCTATTCTAACTATAGGCCCAAACCCTAAACCCTTAAATCCCTAAACCCTATTCTAGTCATTCAGGCCCCTACAGTGCTCATCTCCCCCTGAACCCCAAGGCCAAGCCCCAATAGCTAAGAGCAATTCCTCTCCAAAGTGTACGATAGTACTTGCAACACGGAGGCCTGAACAGATGTATATATTTGATGTAATACTAACTATATATATATATATATATATATATATATGTATGTATATATATACATGTGTAAATATGTATATATATATAGACATACAAGTGTATGTGTGTATATACATATATTTTTAGTTACACACCTACTGTATCTGTTTTTTTTTTACATATTTCCTTTTGTATATAAATGTCTATCTATTTGCAAGTACGTATTCAATTGTTCCTGTATGTGTATGTGTGTATGTATATATAAATGTATATACGTATATATGTATGTATGTATGTATGTATGTAAGTATGCGTACTTAGAGCATACCTTCGCCCCTACTCTACTTATTGAGACCACTATATTACCATGACGAGGGCCCGAAGTCAGTTGGACGAGGGCTTGTGAGTTTGTTCAAGGGTCTAACACGTGTATTTCAGTAGATCACGAGTCCTATGGGTTTGTCGTCGATTTTGTCTTACAGGGTTCAGGTTTAATATGTGGTATTCGGCCCCCCAAATTGTGGGCATCGTGCATGACACGGAACAGTAAGTACCATCCCCGGAGAAGATGCAGAAAGCAAGCATGACTTGAAGGTCTTTTTTCAAGAAACGTGCAATTGTGTTGTCTTGGCTTCGGCAAGGTTCGGGCTCTTTTGCTGTTGAGATACGTGGGGTTTCCTTGTGAGAGCCCCCCACCACGCTCATGTTACTGTTGTTGCTCGTCTTACTGCCTACAAGAAAGTGGTTGAACACTTGTCCACCGTGGAAAACCTCAAGCATGAGCATACCAGGCAAAATCCAAAACCCGAGGCCCTAAACAAGGTTGGGTTGTCAGCCGCCTTGCCAGGAACACCTGTGGCTTTGCATCCTTCTTCATTCTGGATCAAGATGGTCTGCGAGCCATGCTTTTGCTCTCCCGGGAGTGGTCTCGACCTTCAAGATAAGGAGTAAGGGGATATGCCTAGGGGTCCAGAACGCCACGTAGTTGTGTCGCCGTCTGTGTGGCATGGTTTCGTTCGCTGGCTGAGGAAGTGCAGAATGGGAGCTGGCAGACGCTGTGGAATTTCCTCCCAACATCCCGCGATCTTCCAGAAGCTCATGCAATTGTCGATCACGTACGGCTTTTGCATCACTCTGCTTCCGAGTAGGTTCGCTCGGGATACCGAATAGCATGGCCGCACTAGGCGTGGAACGCTCAAGTGCTGGATTACTGGTACTCGGCACGTTGTGCGCAAGTACCGTGTCCGCCGCAATCGGTGCCGTCCCTTGAAGCAAATGGACCTCTCCCTTCGCATTCTTGGAGGCCCTTTTGACTTAGTAAGTCTACTTAGTATCCCCTAGAAACCCTATTATAAGCCCCATAACCCACCTTACTAACCCTACTTACTAAGTCAAAAGGGCCTCCAAGTTGTCGTTCAAGTTGCCTTCGCTCGCGGTCTTCGCATCGTTCGGAGCAAGGTTCTTGTCTCTGCTCGATTCGGAGAATGCGAACTTCCCTCTGGTCGGGTGGGTGAGCGCTAGGCCGGAGCCTTCTTGCTTTCATGTAGAGACTTTCTCTGACGATGTAGTTAGGGGATATTAGGAGTGCAAGAACGAATCTTCCTACTATTTGGGCTGAGTTCTCAGTGGTCAAAACATCTAAGACAGTTTTGGGGTGCGTTTCAGTGCGGATCTTGTGTTAGGGAAGCGAGCTCACACGGCAGATGCGGAAAGGCACAGGAAGAACACGTAGGCCGTAGGCCCTCCATCTTCTTCGAGTAGACCCGAAGTACCGTATTGAAGGGTACAAGGAGGTCTAGGTAAAGGTAGCCCAAAACTCGTTTCGGAATCCGGGCTACACAGTTGCCCGTCCACGCCCAAGCTTGGTTTTGGGCTCCGGGTGGGGGGGGGGGGGGGGCCTAAAGCCCATGTCGGCTCAGGTCGCCGATATGAGGCTTTGAGACACGTTGGTTTAGGATTTGGGGTTCAGGGTTCAGGAGTTTAAGCTATAGTTAGGTGTTAAGGGGTTGAGGGGTTAGGATGCCTCTGTGAAACCAGGTTTCTGGGCCTACATCGATGCAACTTTGTACATACACCAACTGGGGGTCCGGCTTTCGAACCCAACTTTTGCCTTCCGCAAGAGAATCACATCGTGGTGCAATCAGAAGCGAGCTTAAACTTATCTTGTCCGGCCTACTTGAGAACAAAATAAATATCGACACCAAACCCTGAACTCCAAGACCTACAGCCGTTAACCCCTCAACCCTACTCGAGAGCTCAGCATTGTCTAGCTGCTCCCTGATTTCTGCTACCCCCATCTCAATGCGAATTCCTTGAACACTTCTGCTAACCGGAGCACAAACACAGCCAGGATGCAAACGTGAAAGTCAACGGTTCAGGGTTTAGCGCTTAAAGGCGTGTAAGGTGTAAGGTTTCTCAGGGGGGTTACAGTTTAGGGTTCTTCGGGTTAAGGGTTGAAAAGAAACCCAATATACTTTGTGCTCGAACTCAGAATGCTCTACGGCGATGCCTCTCTGCATAATCTTAAGCATCAGCCAGGCTATGCCAAGAAGACTAAAGGCTGCAACTTGGAGGCAGGGACGGGGCTCTGCGTTTTGAGATTCGGGGCTTGACTTAACACTAGGTACTATACTTAGAGGTCCTTCTAATGGAGATGGTTCTTCTATAGTCTCCTTAATTGCTTTTCGTTCTTTTTTTCATATAAAACCCAAGAGAATATATACATAGTATTTTCAAACCTAAACCCTAAACCCTAAACCCTAAACCCTAAACCCTAAACCCTAAACCGTGATGGTTCTAAGGGGGTTATAGTCTTGAGTTTCAGGAAAAACCTGTGTCGAGATGTTTTAAACACCCTAAACTCTAAGCCCTACACCCTAAACCCTAAATTAACTAATAGATCCCCTGGTGCCCTCAAAGCCCCTCTTGGAGTGCCAGCGTCCCACAGTCAACTTTGTTCCCGATATCCCAAAAGCCTCTAAAATTGAAGGCTTTGCCTTCCGGGTTCCTCTGAATTCAGATGATATAGTTCAAGTTTTACTTGTAAAGGGTTTCTGATTCTTTTTTCCGTGCATTGGGCGGAGCTGCGCAATACGTTGCTTTCGCAGGTGTTTTGGGTTTCGAAGGGCTGTCGTTTGCGCGGGATCGTCTTCCACCGCGTTCACCGCTGTATTTGTATATAGGTGTTTAGTGCGTATTGGCTGCCAATGTGTGCCCGGACCCCCCATGAGACTCATCGTTCTGCAAATTACATTTCGAATTCTAGCCGTGTTTAGGATTCGGGGCCTGCGCACTGTTTAGGGACGAAGCGGAGGTACCTTCCTTCAAAACAACCCCAAGGTGGAACGGCATAACATGTCAGCGGAAGGGAGGGTGCGGAGGATAGGGCTTTGGGGGTTGAGGCCATTCTAGCGTCCCTACGGTTGAGAGCCAGTATCAGCCGGGCAGCTTGACACGAGGATAAGTGCCCCACCACCTTCAATCACGTACAGGCCTCTGACACTCTTAAAGTCTTAAAGCCCTTTGAAGGACAACCCTCAAGCCCATAGAATCTTGGAGACCGCTTTATGGAGAAAGCCGTCCCTTCAAGGGATCCCTACTTGCCCAGGCTCCGTCACAACAAGAGTACAGGAACACCCATCAGGCCAAAGAGCAAACAGTACGGAGTATATGCCGCCAATAACACCCGATACTTAACCCTGTAAAACCCCAGAAAAAGCGTGAAGGATTTCCATATGACCCTTAAAGGCAACCCCAGTACCGTACCGAAACCCCTACGGACTAAACCCCCTAAGCCCGAAGCCCTCAAACCCCAAGCACTCCTTTGGTCCCATCGGGCCGTTTTTGAGGCTCCATGGCATCTCATGAGCACCGAAGGTGTCTCCCTGAGTTCCCGCGAGATTTTTGATTGTTGTTGTTATGACGTCGTTGTTAATGCCACGATGTGTTATTGAACCTTCGTTGGCCATTGCTAGACTCCTAGATAATATAACTACTGTAGTAGTCTTTTCTACGTAAAGCTTGTGGTATGATGGGATGGTAGATGGAAGAGTTTGCATAGGTCTTAAAAGATGACCTTTTCAAGCTCTGGAAGGTCTAACGGCCATCTTTGCTGGCAGCAGTTATACAAGCATGCCCCGCGCCCTCATCAGAGTAGCTTTTTGACCATCGACTAGACGGTCGAGGCCTTGAGTCATGTCGGTGCACGTGCCAAATCCCAGCAAGCACCAGAACGTCCTCAGCTCTCATATCAGCAGCTTCACCTGAAAGCCCAGCACCATGAATCCCAACCTACTGACCCACTACGCCACGCCATCTCACCAAGCACTATCAAATGACCCGGTGCGCCAAGTGCTTCTGCCATGGTGCTTGCCTACATGACATGGTCATGGGATCTAGTAACTAGGGTCATATTAAAACGGTTTAGGGTTTAGGGGTTTAGGGTTTAGGGTCACATTAAAACGGTAACTGTAGATCTACCCCCAAAACATGTAACACCAACTTATAAGGTAATTTGAACTTTGCTTGCTCCAGTCCATTTATCTTGTAAGTACCAGTAGTTCTAAATTCGGAAACACCTTGAAGTGTATAAACAGAACACGAAGCTCTAAACCCCCAAACCCTAAGCCCTAAACCCTAAACCCCTAAACCCTAAGCCCCAAACCCTAAACCCAGAACATCTTGAATCGAACTGGTGGGCTACTTTTGGCTTTTGGGCTTGGGCCAGTTCGGGGGCTTCTCTCAAGCAGTGGCCTTCCTATTCAAAGTGGGGTTCATTGAGTCGGCTGTAACATAACAAAACTGCAAACAGAACCTCAAGGAATAGTATAAGCAGTGATTCCGGCTTCTATACTAGACCTCGAAAATTGAATCGTAGTAACCCTCATCTTGGGATAACCAGCTTTTGTGCCGGGTTCTGTCAGACAAAACTTCTCAAAGCGGTAGCTGCCTTGAACGGTCGGCAGGTTTTTTTGCTGCTTGTTCTTGCTTCCCTCGGTGTGCTTTCGTAGGGTCTGATAAGCTGCTGGTTAGTCACATTGAGGGTTGCAGGAGCACTATCCCTGAGCCCTCAACAGTATGCCCTATACCTTGGGTACGGTCCCCACTCAATATTAGTTGAATATTATAATATTGTTTTGTTAGGACCTTATATAATAGTAGCCCATTAGAGACTCTTACCGTGTGGGGGCAGTACATAACCTATACCCCAAGAGCCTCACCATGCCTAGGTGAGGAGCTGGTCTTCCAGGTGACGCCGGGTTTGTTCTTGTTCAACGTTCGAGTTCCGGTTTCCCCGGATCTGAGTTAAGTGGTCACAGGGCCCGAAAACTAGATTTCTGTTTGGGGCATTTGTGGGTGTGGGTGTGGTGGCAACGGTGGCGGTGGCTGGTGGTGGATCAACCGTGGATGAACCTGTCTGTCTCCCGGCTAACTGGTGACATGGCCCGTTGGTACTCTCGGCCCGAGCGAACTACCAACACCACCACCATCAACAACAACAGTCCTAAAACCCTAACACCTGCCTTCAGACCAAAAACCGACCTGTTGCGGGTTTCCTGTTATGGTTTCTTGATAGAACTTTCTGAAAAGGTAAGTTTTTTGGATCACAGGTAAGGCCTAGACTCTAAACTCGAAGTGCGGGATCGTAATACTAACTACAACTACAACGTAAACGCCACCAGCTGAAACGTGAGAGGTAATTCCTTCGTACAGAGCCATCGCCACCAACACCGTAATTGGTAGTGCAAAGGTATAGCAATACCCGCCGGGAACCGAGTTGGCACGAAACAAGTGAAGTCGATACAGCTTTAGAGACGTTGGGAGCGCTCTGCAGTAGCCGAAACACTTTGACCACAGGCAAGAGTGACGATGCAGAACCCAGGTTCCTAATGAAGACCGGAACACGTCATAAACATCTTAAGGGTAATCAGAAGGAGAACAGTCTCCGAGCCTTTGGCCTACTTCGAAGGTTATTTGGTCTTCATAACTAGGCATTCATGTGAGGCAGCTACTCATAAGTACGTATGATCTCACTGAATATACTTCGTTTATCCTTGCTTCCGTAGTTTTCACCCAAAAACCAACTTAGGCCCCAAAACCTAAACTCAACTCAACCCAAAACCCTACCTAAGCCTGAAGCCCTAAACGCTAGAAACTTACAACCATATATACAGTACTTCATAGTATCCCCCCCACCGTAGCCCTGCCATCCTTAAACACCAAAATTCCCTAATCTCTCTCCCTATCTCCCTATCTCTCTATCTCTCTATCTCTCTCTCTCTCTCTATCTCTCCCTGTCTCTTTCTTTCTGTATAGTATGTATACATACATACATATAAATCCTAAACCCCAAACCCCAATCCAAAGCCGCTCAAAGCGAGGCCGAGTTGCCAGCGAACCCTCTCTTCTACCTGCAGGCCTGTACTACTTGGAGGATCATGGGACTTAGTAAGTAGGGTTATAGGGGTCCCTTTAAGGGTACTCTAGGGTTCTATAATCGGGTTCCTTAAAGGGAGCTATTAGGGTTCTATAATGGGAGGATCATGGGACTTAGTAAGTAGGGCTTAGGCTTCCCTTTAAGGGTACTATAGGGCTCTGTAATAGGGTTCCTTAAAGGGAGCTATAAGGGTTCAATAATGGGAGGTGTACTACGCTAGGAATCTAAGCAATGACTCATATAGTAAGTAGGGTTATAGGGGTCCCTGTTAAGGGATCTATAGGGCCACTATAGGGGTACTATAAGGGTTTAGGGTTTAGGGTCTACTTGGAGGATCATGGGACTTCGTAAGTATGGTTATAAGTACCCTAAGTGGGGTTATGTCTACTTATAAGTATAGTTCCCTTAATTAAAACCCTAGTTACTACGTCCCATGATCCTGTAAGTACAGGGCCTTAACAGTTTGAATAGGGTTTCAGGGTATCTTATACTATGAAAATACAGTAAGGAACCCGCCAAAATAGTATAGGTATTGTTATCTGGGCCCCTATAGTATCGCCTTTCGAGGGTGCTTGTTTTAGGGGCGTTTAGGGTTTTTGGGGGTTTAGGGTTTAGGGTTCCGTGATTTGGGGATTTTAATGTAGGGCTTGTTTGGTCTTAGGTTGAGGCTTAGTCTAGGGCCCTTGCGGCGAGGAGCCACGAGGGACCATAGTATGCCTACAGTAGGAGACCAAAAGTTGGAAACCCAATAGCCTCAATCCTTAAGACTAGTGCATTGGGAATCCCAGCACCATTTGGCCTTAATCCGGTTTCCAACTTTATGGGGTCTACCGTATACGTGTCGATTGTGGTGACTGTCACTGTGCAGGGGAGTTACATAAGCCGACTCATTATTGTGTTAGTTCAGCCCCATTTAGGGACAGACAGTGATAACTCGCACTTCCTGCGATGCCAAGCTTACAAAGATCCTAAACCCTGAACCCCTAAACCTCAAACCATACACCCAAAAGTGCCTACGTTTAGGTCTGACGTCCAAAGATAGCAACGACTTTGGTCTGCGTGATCTTTTCGAGGATGTCTAGTATAGGGGCTTAAAAATTACCAATACTAGTTGGGGGTTCCTTCTTAGAATGGGCCCCAAAACCCTATTGTAATTATTAAGGCCCCTGTAATACATCGTTTCCTTTACAGCTCCGGAGTAGGAGGGTTCGGGGATTCCGAGTTCAGGGTGCCGGGTTGAGGGCTTTATCAGGGTTTGAAGAGTTCAACGGTTTGGGGTTAAATCTTAGTTACAGTAAGCCCCATAAAGTTGGAAACTGGATTAAGGCCAAATAGTGCTGGGATTCCCTATACAATACTCTTAAGGATCGAGGCTATTAGGTTTCCAACTTTTCGGCCTAAACCCTAAACCCTAAACCCTAAACCCTAATAGGGCTTAATGGTTTGGAGTTTCGAGCTTGAGGGTTTCATGGTTAGTGGGGTTTAGGGTCCCAAGATGTTTTGAAGCCGAAAAGATCCCAGGTGCCCCCCCGGGGCGCGGAACATATTGCAGATACAGAGATACAGAGATACTTGGAGGATCATGGGACTTAGTAAGTATGGTTATAAGTACCCTAAGTGGGGCTATATCTAATTAGAAGTATAGTTACCTTTATTATAACCCTAGTTACTAAGTCCCATGATCCTTTAAGTACAGAGACACAGATCATGGCGAGGTCTCCTCCGAGGAGGGCAACTATTTTTGGGGCCTTGGCCCCAGAATCCAAGCTGATCTAGGATGCCCAGTAGTACCCTTAATTCCCTTTTTGTAGTCCTAGGTTCCTTATAAAGTTACCCAATACCAAAAAGAGAGGCCTTTTTATTCTTAGGTTACTGGGTATCCTAGTGATGCTTCGGGGTTTGAGGCTTGGTTTTATAAGGGTTAGGTACTGCTCCCTTACAGTGAGAGTCTATGATAGGGCTACTATTAAGGTCCTAATATGTCTATATTATGAATATTATTCAACTATTACTGAGTGGGGGCCGTACCCAATATAAGGGTTTTGGAATGTTTGTCTACTGTAAGGATTCTGTAAGGGATTGAAAGGGGTTTTGAGGTTTTGAGGCATTGGGTTTCAGTTTAGGGTTTCAAGGCTGGGCTTCAACGCGTTGGGTGTTAGGCTTATGAGGCTCGGGGCTTAAAGGTTTTTAGCGTTCAGGGCTTTCGGGTGCTTGCTTACGTGGCTTCAGGATTGTGATTTAGCTTGGTTTACAACTTGTACGTACAGGCTCCAAAAAATGGCCTCCCGTACACAAACCTACGACACACCTGGCGTCCCCGGCCGCAAGACAGCCAGAGGGCAAAATTCCCGGCTAAGGAACCCTAAACCATAAACGGACCTTCAAACCAGCTCCCAAACCCGACGAACTTGTAAACACTTCATAGAAACCACGAGAAGCCAATCCAAACAATAGGCCAAAGTGCCTTCAAACCCTCAGCCCTAGACCCTTACAGAGAATTGGCAAAAACCGCTTTTTGCAACGCACACCCCCACTCCCCCCAACTGCCCAAGGTCAGTTTTGGCTCGGTGATGCCAAAAGGTCGAAGACCAACGCGATCTGCGATTTGATTCCCAAGGAATCCGGGGCTCAGGGTGCTACGGTTGATGATATAAATCCTGCATTACCTTGAGGACCCTAAACTCTGGGGAAAATGGTATATTCCTTAAAATGGGTAATGCAGGATTTCTATCATCAACCGTACTACAAGGGTTGGGTTTGGGATCTCGGTCTTTAGGTTGTAAGGGTTGGAGATTGGGTTTTTCGAAACCCTACCTGGGGATCGAAAATCCCATTGCTTGAGGGGCAAAACCCTATAGGGTTTAGGGTTTAGGGTTTAGGGGACCTGCTATTTGGTAGGTTTGGGGATACAAGTAGAACCTGACACTGGGCTTTTCTGCATTGGGCTTTGGGCCCTACCTGTGGTCTCCAGCCTCCATGTAGTTCCTGTTTTGGTTGAACTGATGTATACTGAGGATCCTACAATGTCACATAGAGGAGCTACAGTGACGACTATAGGTAATTAGGTGGGTGGTTGTCAAATTTAGGGTCCCTTTTTGGATCCTTATTATAATACGGCACCTAAGATTTATGGTACCCGAAGGGGCCATGATTTTGACAACAATCCAGGTGGTTGTTTCAAAGGTGTTCGGCCCCCGTCCTGCTTTAAGCCAAGCGGCTGTCTGTTTTAAACCTACACCCCCTAAGACCTGCATGCACACTAAACCTTGAGCCTTGAACCCTAAAACCTGAAATAGACATGACGAAAGTAATGATACTATAGTACACCCCTGCCCTTCAACTAACCCGTACTGGAATCCTAAACCCGAAAATACCAGGACTGCAAGCAGATCCACAAGGCGCTGGAGGGTGACAAAGTCGTCTTCGAATGCCAGGCGCAAGCGACGCAAGCCGGAGTGTCCTAGGCAGGGTGTGCCACCCTTGATATAGATGTAATACTGATTCAAAGGGAATTGCAAGGGCTTCATAGGGTGTTGTGACTTTCTGATTTCATCACAACCCACCGGAAGCCGGGTGATCTAATGTAAGCGCCTTAATATTAGTAATTAGAAAATGGTTTTGGGGACCATTAGACTATACTTATATTAAGGAACCCTCACAACACTATAGGTAGTTATTCAGGCCCCCTATATCAAACCCACAGGAGTTAGATATCAAGGTCTTCTAGGCAAGCCTTGAGTCGACTTCATCCCTTCTCACAGCAAAGCTTGTCGACTTCTCGCGTACATCATAGCTTCCCTCCCGGACATCTTCCTAAGCTCCTGAAATCTAGGCGCCTGGATAGTGGGATAATGAGTGATATGACTCCCTCCAGGGCTTCCAACCGTAAATACCAAGTAGTCTACACCCCAAAGCCCTGTTCTAACTATGACGGCCCCAAATTAAGCCACCACAAAGCCAGCTAATTTCCGTACGACACCTTCTTCCTACCTATCAGGGGTCCAGTCCGAAGCACACCGTATACCCTAAATCCACGTCCGAGGCTCTATCACAGAAAAGAAAGCTAAATCTCAACCCTAAAATTTAAAACCCTTGGACAGTGAGACACCTTGGACCTCTGCTTAAAGGATCATGGGACTTAGTAACTAGGGTTATAATTAAGGTAACTGTACTTACAATTACTTATAACCCCAATTAAGGTACTTATAACCCTACTTTCTAAGTCCCATGATCCTCCCATTTTAGAACCCTTATAGCTCCCATTAAGGAACCCTATTACAGAGCCCTATAGTACCCTTAAAGGGAAGCCTAAGCCCTACTTTCTAAGTCCCATGATCCTCCAAGTGCACCCTCATCCCTAGAGGCCCTAAGCCCTGAATCCTAAGCCTGAGGCTCGATTTTGTCCGAGTGGGTTCCCGAAAGATTAGGGTTTAGGGTTTAGGGTTTAGGGTTTAGGGTTTCAGGGCTTGGGGTTCAGGGTTTGTAGGCTCTGGAGTTTCGGGTACAGGGTGCTGGATTTCGGGTTTAAGGTTTAGGGCTTAGACGGCTTAGGCTTAGGGTTTCGGGTTAAACCCGAAATTTCCCAGACCCTAAACCCCTAAAGCCCTAAAAGCACAGCCAGGCCCAGGCGCCCTTCTTGAAGGGCTCCGGCGGCCGTCTCTTGACCGTGCAGTTCACTACAAAGGACCACTGCCCAGGTTGCCTCGGAAAGTCTTTGTATTAACCCTAAACCCTAAACCCTAAAAACTTTAAAAAACTAAAAACCTAAGGCCTATTAAGGGCTTCTGGGTTTAGGGTTTTAGCGTTCTACGGCCTTATCGTAAGTTTAGGTTTTGGTTGAGGGTTGAGGGTTTTCTACAAAAGCCTAATCCGCTAAGCCTTACAAGCCTGCACCCCAACTCGGCTTGCAGTGGCCCAGCCTGAAGCGTTGATGGATCCAAAGCTGTGTGATCTAAGGACTCACATATTAAAACAAAAAGGACTCATATATTGAGGCTTTTGGGCCCAAAGACCATGCTATATAAGGCTTTTGGGCTGTTTTGATCCCCAGGAGCAGGCCCTTCAATGCCCTTACCTATAGTCTCCATTGTAGTTCCTTTTTTTGGTTTAACCAAGTATATATTAGGGATCCTATAAAGTAACCCAAAAAAGGAATTAGAATGGTGACTATAGGTAATGCTAAACCTTAAACTCTTTAGTTGAAGGTTCCGTACTTTCGACGGCTCGGAGGTGGATTCTTTTGATTGGGGCTTACGGGCCTCCGATGGGTTCTTGTTTAGTTAGGGCTTATAGGTCCTAGGTAGTTGTACTAGTTTAGGTTTAGACTCTAGAGTTAAGCGGGTTTGGTGTTCGAGGAGATCGAGGGGCCTGGTTTAGGGTTCAGGGTTTAGGGTTTAGGGTTAAGGGTTTGGGGTTTAGGGTTTAGGGTTAAGAGTTTAAGATTTAGGGTTTAGGGTTTAGGGTTACTGATTCTATTGATGAGTGTTTCGGGGTTGACTGGTTCGTTACTTCAATTATTAGTTTGGGTTCAAGTAATTTAAGTTTCAGGTGTATGCTTGGCCTGGGGCTCATCCGTCCCAAACTTCCAAACTTCAGGGTTGGCGGTTCGGAGGTGTGGGCGTGGAGTTGGGCTTAGGCGGGTAAAGCATCGTAGATGCAGCCTATAGACTATAGATGATGTGAGGTTTACGGCGCCTCTTCAGCTACACTGGAATGTGAACGGTGACAGGGTGCCGCGGGACTTTAGGTGACAGTAGAATATGGTTTAGACTTTACTCAACCAGGCCCTAAACTCTAAGCCCTAAACCCTGAACCCTAAACCGAGGTTTGGGAAAGTGACTCACATGCTTGAGGGAATTTTGATGCCATTTGCTCTTCGAGTCGGCAATGCGATTCCGGTTGCGGATTGATGGTGTTGTCCTTGTTTAGGGTTTGGGCTTCACGGTTCATGGCTTAGGTTTTAGGGCTTAGGTTTTCGGGTTGAAGTTTAGGGTTTAGGATTCAGGGTATAGGGCTGAGAGTTCAGGGTTTATGGTGCTTGTTTTGCAAGTAGTGTTATGATTCTCGTTTGTGCTAAGGGAAGACATTCCACCAGAATCCAATAATGAAGGATTAATGAAGATCAGGAATAAGGGATGTCATCCTACTCCACGACAACCATGAGGGCGAAATCAGGGATGTCATCCTACCCCCCAGGAACAGTGAGGGCGAAATCAGGGTACATTTCATCTTCACCGCATGTCTTCTTTCGTTGAAAAAGGGTGGACGTGCGTGTATGGTCGTCCGTGTCTCTATGGAATCATGGCTGTAGTTACTGTAGTTTCCCAACCCACCGACTGTCCGCTATTTCGAGAGGGGACTTCCTGCGCTGATACTGCCCGGCCACTCCACTTTGCGTAGAAACACCGCCCGAAGTTCGCTCTCCTGTCTGAAAATGGGGCAAATGGCTGCCCTGATTTTGGCCCTGATCTGAAAGTGGGAGCAAAATGGCTGCCCTGATTTTGCCCTGATTCCTGTGCCTTCATTTTCCTAGGGAAAATGAGGGAAAAATCAGGCAGGCCCGTTCCAGGAATGAGGGTAAAGTCAGGGCAGCCGTTTGGCAGCCCTCTGGGAATCAGGGAAAATTACATGAGCGCAGCCGTTCCCGGAGTCAGGGCAACGTGCGGTCAACCGTTTCCAGGCTTGGTGTTATGTAGAATCTCAGGCTGTTCGTGCTGTGGCAAACTCATCTGAATTAATATTGGTCCTCAGTTACGTTCAGGTCCACGGACGGGCGTTATTGCCACTCCTACTTCTAGCACTACTCAGCTCTTGTGATTACTCCATTTTTGCAGGGCCTGAGAGTCCTGCGTTCACACTGCTGTCGTGCACTCGACGTCCGAGCGAACCGAAGTGAAAAATGCAGGCGACAATGCCCTCATTGTCAGCCCTGATTCTGCCAGGGCATGCCCTGATTCTGGTATATTTTGGTTAGCATGAAATGATTCTTATAAAAGTAGTGCTAGCAGAATGCAGTTCTCGAGGTGCTTGTCTTCCTGCTGCTGCCTAAACTGCTATGAGCTTCTGCTGCTCCTTCAACTGCTATAACAGCTGCTGCTGCTACTACCATGCCACTGCGGCTAGGTCCCAGGGTGGCAGGATTTGGACCGCTCTGACACCTCGCCACAGCACGCCACACTCTCGCGTTTCTGCCTGGCCTTTCTATAGTTGTGCACTTTTTGTTATGTGTTAAATTGTGCGTTATGTTCGCTGTCGTCTCAGAAGTTTAACACGTCGTGATGTTAGAAACCCAGGAGGCGGCTAGCCGTAAACCAGTTCGCGAAGGTCCCATCGAACCTGCGCCCCTGAGCATGCACTCCAACCGCCTTCGCAGCTCAAAACCCTCCAGATTAAGGTTTATAGGGTTTAGGCTTTACCGCTGGCATTCCGGTAGGAGCAGAAGTTTGTCACGAAAGTCGTGAAAGCGGAGCTCCGTATGCGGCAGCCTCATGCAGCCTGCCGTGCGTGATTCGAGGTCTACCTATAGTCTCCATTGTAGTTCCTTTTTTTGGTTTAACCAATCATTATATTAGGGATCCTATAAAGTAACCCAAAAAAGGAATTACAATGGAGACTATAGGTAGAGCATTAAGTTCAGATTACCGGCTTCGGCCTCTACATCCCGAAATGCGAAACCCAAATGGGTGGTTGTCAAAATTATGGTCTCTTTTGGGTCCTTATTCGAATACGGCACCTAATATTTAGGGTACCCCGAAAAGGGACCATAATTTTGACAACTACCCAAATAAGCCCTGATCTCTTACTCAGCTCAGCCTCACGACCTTAGCAGTTTGTTTGTTGAGGCCAGGGTTAATTCACGAGGTGATCTGGTGCAACTTGGTGTGCGAGCGCCAACAGCTCGCAAGGTTGTTTGCGGCATACTTTTCCCCTAAGGCTCTAAATTTGAATGGATATAAGATGATCTTTAGGTCCAAAAGCCTTATAAAATGTGAGTCCTTAGAGCCTTAGGGTTCGCAGAACACAAAACCTTCCCAATGCGGGACGCAATCGTCCGAGCGAGGCAGTCTGTGTACGCCCTGAAAACAAACCCATCCCATCGATGCCTCATAAATATAGGGGCCTTAATAATTACCTATACTATTTTGGGTGTTCTTTACTATCATTATAGGAAATTGGGCCCCCAAACCCCATTCCGATTATTAAAGGCTCTACGTCAAAACCCAAATGCCCTGGCCAAAAGATTTTTTATTCCGAGGCATCAACTTGAGGCCCTAAACCGAAACCCAAAACCTCGAAATCCAAAGCCCCAAGCCCTGAACCAAAAAAAAAAGCTGAAGAATAAGCCTCAAGGCTTCGAATTCCAGGCTCAAGAAGCCCGAAGCAGCTTTACCCTTCTGAAACCTATACCCTATAGACCTTAAACCCTATAGACCCTATAGACCCTAAACCCTAAACCCTATAAGCCCCAAACCCTAACTCCCCTTCTGCAATGCTTAGGCCCAAGGCAGCTTGGGCTGAGTGGCCGCTGCCCTAAAGGGGGGTTGAGAGCTCTTGCCTTCCCCTAGAGTCTCTCTAGATTGTACTGAGGCTAGCTACGGCTAGAATTCGGGCTTTCCCTATGCCCTAAACCCTGAACTCCCGAACCCCTCAAGCCCAATGCCCCTGAACCCTTAAACCTTGGGCCGAAGCCGTACAGCCACAAGCTCTACTCTAGATGATACTCCCTTCAATTTTAGATCGCTTCCATTCAGTCTGGAAACCTCTTTTCGCAGTCTCTAGGTTTCTGTAGGCGTTGGGTTTGGGGTTTAGGGTTGGTTGAAGCAAGGGCGTAGATTGACTAAGGCTAAGGATGAGGCAGAAATGCGACAACGGTGCAATGGGAGGCTGTGTTAGGAGTAGGTGGTGTGGCAGAGGAAGGGTGGCGAGATGGTCGGCTGCAGTTATCCCACTGTTCGGATTGTACTGACATGGTAAAGGTTATCTATACTTACTTAAAGGATCATGGGACTTAGTAACTAGGGTTATAATTAAGGTAACTGTACTTATAATTACTTATAACCCCAATTAAGGTACTTATAACCCTACTTACTAAGTCCCATGATCCTCCAAGTAAGCGACCTTTCGAAGGCTGTAGGACACTGTACCATCCGTTCTGGATGTGTTCGAACATCGACCACACATCTGCAAAAGCCCGACTCCTTGCACTCTGACAGACTCCTCATCCTAAACCCTAAACCCACGAGCCTTAACAAAGCACTAAATGCTGGAAGACCCCACCTTAACCCCGAAGAGCCTACATTTTTAAGGACTTAAATAAAGAAATCATAATAAGGAACCCTGAAAAGGTAAGTTATTCAGGGTTAAGGCAAGGCCTATACCCTGGATTGAGACCCCGCGAACTTGCGCCGTTAGGAAGCAGCACCGCCTGCGCCTCTGGCGGGCGAGCAAGGTGGGCCTAATCGCGGCTTTGTGGGGTATTGCTTATTCACGCATGCATCGCATCCATACAGAATATGTGTGTGTGTGTGTACATATATATATATATATACACACATTTAGACAAACACACATGTGTGTACGCATGTGTGTGTGTGACATATATATATATATATATATATCTCTCTCTCTCTCTCTCTCTCTCTCTCCTCTCTGTCTTGCTCTGATTTGGTACATACACCATGTACTTTTGGGTGTCTCCTTTACTGCTACTGACGGACCTATTCGTACTATTTGCTTGCCTCTGTCATTTCGCAACTATTCGTGTACTGCTTGCTCACTCACTCACCCACTCACTTGCGGGCTTGTTTGCTTGCTTGCGTCGCTCCCTGGCTTGCAGAAGTGAAACCCTGAGCGCACAGAGAGCATGCCTAAAACTTACATACCTTTGGTCAGTTGGGAATGGAGGAATGGGTTACAACTTAAGTTACAACTATAACTCCTATTGCTACCATTCTTCCATCCCCTACTAACCAAAGGTAAGAAAAGCAGACTTATGCAAGAGCTTTCGCCAAGAGAAGCGCTGGTCAGGTTTGGGCTGGCGAAGACAAGGATGACGACGAGAAAAAGGATGACAAGGAGAAGAAGGCAGCAGACCGCAAGGGTATGCGAGTCGACATCTGCAATTCAGTACAACTCTTGAAGTAAGTAATAGTGGCAGTAGCAGTAGTAGTTGCCGTCGTAGTAGTGGTTCCGATGCAGTTAAGACTACCAGAGCCGAGTATTCAGAATAGGGGCTACCTTAGCCCAGCTCCCAGTAGCCGCCGGGCGTAGTTTGACCCGCTGCAGTACACCAGCCATTGTTTGTTCTGGCGGGCAAGTCTGCAGCTGTGTTGTGTGAGTGAGAGAGCATCCGGGGCAGTCGCGGAACAAAAACACACGGCAGGAGCAGAAACTGTAACTCAAGAAACAAGCAGGAAAAGCAAACTGGCCGTGTAGGGCGGCAGGTTTTGGTTTTGGAGGGTTTAAGGTAGAGCTCCGCTGGCAAAGCCTCGGCCAGTACTGAGCTTAGAAGCAGCGCACCCTAATCTAAACACTCTAAACCCTAAACCCTATTATTTCCTAAACTGTAAACCCTAAACCCTGAACGCACTCAACCCTAAATCCTACTATTTCCTAAACTCTAAACCATGAACCCTAATTCCCAGACCCCGAACCCGAAATCCGTTTTCTAAACCGACCCCGATCCTAATCTCTGAACTCTACACCCGAGCTCCTAAACCCCAAGCCCTACACTAAACCTTAAACCCTCCACCCTAAACCCCTAAATCATCTGCTGGCTGCGCCGACGCGCAACGCTGAATCGTTTAAATTTCTTAGCAGAAGTGTGGGTGGCGCATGGCGGACTTAAAAAAAAAAAACCTAAATCCGAACCTCTCAGCCCTAAACGTCAAACACTAGTCCGAACCTTAGAGGCCCTATAGATCCTAAACCCTAGAAGCCCGCAGTCTAAATCCCTATAATCCCTAAACCCTAAAAGCCCCTAAGGGTCCATGTACCCATATAGTATATACGTTGGCCTTAATGTAGTCCCTATGTAGGTACTTACGGGCCCATGTATCTCTATATGGGTACATGGACCCTTAGGGAGCATTAAAACCCTATAAGCCGTAGTCTAAGCCCGACATCCAGTGGTCAGGACGAGGATTAAATCTTCCGCTTGGCCAGAGGCGCCAGCGGACTTCTGTGCCTGGGCTCCGGGTTTAGGGGTTCGGGGATTTTGCTGTGTAGGGTTTAGGGGCTTGGGGCTTGGAGAGAGAGAGGGAGACAGACACAGAGTGAGACAGCGAGAGAGAGAGAGAGAGAGAGAGAGAGAGAGAGAGAGCGGATCAGTTGACCGACGGAGCGAGGGACCGACGGACGAAAGGACGGAAGGACGGACAAACAGCGCAACATGTGTAGGTAGGTATATCTGCACAACATTTGCATCTGTGTCCCTGCGTGTAAGCGTGTGTGTGGGTGTGTGCATGTTGGGCATATCATATCTATATCTCTATATCTATCTCTGTCTCTACCTCTACCTCTACCTCTGTCTCTAATCAATATTTTTATAGAACCTTATATTTACACCTAGACATGGTTATGAACTTTTATGTTCAGTTCGTTTCTGTTCATTCATTTGCTTGCTTGTCTTCATGTGCTTGCATCCCTTGCATTACATTGGAAGCCTACGAAGGACAAGGACTTCAAAGACACCCGTAGCCCTAAATCCTCAACCTTGCTTCGAAAGCCTGAAAGCTCGCAAGCCTTTCACTCCTCGGGAGACTCCATCATCCTTCACACTAAGAAAAATTCTTAAATTACTCTACATAGGCATCCCCACTGAGATACCGACCCTAACTAAGGGAAATTGGAGTTTGGGGCCCACAGGAGCCAGGCGCCAACCATCGAGGGTGTGACGGTTCAAGCACAGTGACCGCCGACCCCAAAAGAGTGCAAGCAAAAATGTCGGCTGTGGGACTTTTGGGAGGACCAAAATCGGTTTACGCTTCCTTTGAGGGCTTTTTTCAGGGTTTGCCCTGTTTCCTTTACGGATGCCTTCAAGGGTTTTGGGTCACTTGTGGGATTTGGATCAACCCACATACCAGCCTTCACAGGACGGTCCTAACCCCTATAAACCGTATTTATCCCCTAAACCCTAAACCCTAAACCCAGATCCTGCCGAAGCACAGAATCTGGCAACTGAGCCGCCGGGTTGAGCCGTCTTAATAAACGGCGGCAAAGTAGCAAGAAATGACCCAGACCTTCCAAAATCCCTTAATTAAGGAATATACCTTATAAGTCGTATTAAGGATCCTACTATAATTTAAGGGATATTCCTTAATTAAGGGATTTTGGAAGGTCTGGGTAGGATTGAGGGCTCACAGTCGAGGCCTGTATGGTTTATTAAGGGTATTTCCAGTGACCCGCCCCGAACAAACACTGAGCCGAGGAAGAGAGACCGAACGTGCATTTCGAAGGGGTCATGCATCCTCCAAATAATCTCGGCCAACCTGCACAGTCAGCCCTACCTGGACCCCAAAAGTATGTAGAATAATAGCCTTTTTAGGGTTTTGGGCCATTATTTCACCTACTTTTGGGGGTTTAGGTACATACTCAAACAAACAAGACCGACGAAACAAAGCCTGAACCACTGCTCCCATGATCCTGAGCACTCGTCGACTATCGGCCCGAAGCAAGCCTTCTATTCTGACAACGAAGGGACACCTGGATAAGATACCCACCCCTACCTGTGGCCGCAAAACTTACCTTTTTAACGATTCTGCATACCGAACCCTTAATCAGGACAAATCAAAAGGTAGGTTTTTCCGGCTACAGGTATGTTTGAGGCACCTCAATGCCACCGAAACCATACCCTAAACGCTAGGTCCTGATGCGTAAGGTTAGTGTATCTGTAAGCACTCCCCCAACCCTCCCCCCCCCACCCAATAGCACCGAAGCCATACCCTCAGCCCTAAACCTTAAGCCCTTAACCCTAAACCCTATAAGCCCTATAAGCCCTGTAAGCCCTAAGTTCAATCTATCTGTAGGACAGCCCCCCAAGAGCACCGAAGCCATGGTCTTCGCCGGCCATGCCCCTGGGCTTTAAGCTCTTCCGCTCCAAGCTCCCTGGCGGCATCTTCGGAAAGAGCAGAAAGGGGTTTAGGGTTTTAGGGAGCAGAACAGGGTTTCTGTGTATGTTTTCAGTGTCTTTTTTCTCCTCGATTGCGCTTTGCTTGCTGGTTGGAAAGGTGCGGTTGGGGGCTCTTGAGTTTGTAGGGCACAGGAAGTTTAGGATTTCTGGTTTTGAGGTTTGGGGTGCGGCTTTATAGTCAGGAACGCCCGAGGTGCCTCTGCCCCAAAAGAGTATTGGTAATTATTGAGGCCCCTAGTAGAACCTTGACAGTAGCCGTCATAGAGCCCTTTACTTCGGGGTACTTAGAAATAATTGCGATTTTTTGGGTTATTATTTTCCCTAAGAAACAGCTACAATCATGATTTTTGCTAGGGTTCTAAGTTCAGTATAGAAGTAATTCCTTACTATACCCTTGAACCCTAAACCCTAAGCCCTAAGCCCTAAACCCTAGTTTAAAGGAACCCCCCCCAAAATAGTGCATGATAGAGGCCTTACAGTCTTGTTGGGGCCCAGGGGTCTCATAGAAAAAGGTGAAGGTAGCTTGCTGTTGCGATTTAGGGTTTAGGGTTTAGGGGTTTAGGGTTTAGGGTTTAGGGTGGGATCTCAATAGGGTTTAGGGTGGTTTAGGGTTTGGATGCACGGGATTTCGAGTTTTTGTGCTGTGTACCAGGTCATGTTTCAGGCTTTCCATTTCCGCCTGAACTGTTGCTTTTGCAGCTTCGGCCTCAATCACAAAAGCTGGTAGCATCGGCAGTGTCCCTCCATGACGCGTTTCAACTGTATGAGCATGTTTAATAGTTGCCTCTCATGATGTGGCGCGTCACTTTTCCTGATGGACTATGACTTATAAAACTCAGTCTCCTTTCTACCAGTAGCACGAATGCCGCACAAAACTTTGCGCTCAAGGCTTACGCTCTTTCAGATGGTAAACTCCAGCACCTGTTTTTGAAGGATCAGGGGGCTTTGTCAGACGGAGGATCAGTAGGCGATTTGGGATCGTAAGTCCTTGCAATCGTAGTTGCCTTACGGAAAACCCTAGATACCAAGCCCCATGACCTTTGAGTAGATCCTCGTATTTGTTACCTCGTTTCCTTGGTGCAGGATCCTAACCCACCAACAGGCAACCAAATCCTTTGCACATAAAGCCCAGTACGCCTTATTTCATCAAGGAAAACGCCCTTATGGGACACGAAGAGTAGAGTGTGGTCTTCAGTATGATTTACAGTGCATTCGTCGGTTGAAGGGGTACTGAGATGTAGAGTTGGGGAAGTACTACATTACTACGCCCAAAGGCATGAGTTCTCGACCCTAAACCCTCGAAGCCTTGTGACAACATAAGACGTACTTAAGCCTCCCACCACAACACAAAACGACACAGCAACCTGTTTGAACCCCTCTACCTTCAACCCTAAGCCCCAATCACCCTAAACCCCAAGCCCTCCCCTCTGAAAGCCCCAGCCAAAACTTCGCCGTTTTGAGGCCTAGCCCGGCCAAAGCCGCCGCGCCCGCTCCCTCGCCCGGGGCCGCAAGCCTCTTTGTCAAAGTTGGGTAACATTTTACATGTTTCTGGGTACTTACGTAAACCCAATAAGGAAGAATGTAATTTTTTGAATCCTATCCCAACCATGAACTAGTCTTTGACTGTCAAAGCCAAAGTGGGTTGTTGTCAGAATTAGGGTCCCTGTTTACGGCACCTAATCTTTAGGGTACCCAAAAAGGGGCCATAATGTTGATAACCACCCAAGTGTACACAAAGTTTGTAGCAGGTTTTGTAGCCCTGGTATAGGGCACAACTCATGAGTTGCAATGAACGACCCTCAGACTCGAAAAGCCGACCGTAAACTCTCACCCGAAACCCGAAGAGTCTAGCATCCGAGACCCTAAATCCTAAACCCCAAGAGCCCTTGTAAAGTCCTCTAGCCTCGATCCTAAGTCCCCAAATCCGTAACAGACTTGATGTAAAATCTTGAGTTTTCAACCCCAAGAACTTTTGTAAAGCCTTAAATCCCTAATTAACCCTAGGATCCCTAGTATGTTTGATTTAACATTCTAAATCCAGCAGCGTTTCGTGTCCGAGGTTCGTCCAGTGCCGCTGCTCCAAAGCAGAGGGCGAGAGCGCCCGTGGCCAAGGAGCCTGGTCTGAAGATTAGGGTCCCAAAAAGCACACAAGCATAAGCATTAGATGGGGATATCACTATCCTAAGTTTTGCTTATGTGCTTTTTCGGGGACCTAGAAGAGCTGCTTTTGTTTCTGCTATCTTGGCCTTCCCTCAACCCTGAAGAGCCTAGCTTTTTCAGGACTTATATGAAGAAATCATAATAGGGAACCCTAAAAGGGTAGGTTCCTTAGGGTCCAGGTAGGGTCTAGGCTTCGTTTTTTTGGGTTAGCGACGTAGGCTTGATGCTGTAGCTAGGGGTCTGATCAGGCTAGGGTAGGGGTAGGGTTTTGGGGGGTTACAGATTTTTGGGATTTGAAGTTTACCCAAAGGCCCCAAAGTAGCTCCTTTTTGGGGTTCATATGCAGAATCCTATAGGGTAATCCCAGAAAGGAACTACTTTGGGGCCTTAGGGCAAAACAGGCAAACCCAAAAACCGAAATTACGGAATAGCTCCTTGGCCCGGTTTCACCACCCGACTCTTCCATTTAGGGTTTAGAGGGTGTCTCTGCTCTAGAAGCTTCTGCATGGGTTGCTATGAGTAGTTCAGGACCAGGATGATTCGGACATGTGCTGTGAGGGAAGACGGATGCCACTCACTTTCGGGCCATGACCGCTATTTTTTGCTGTTGTTGCTCTTCGCTCTCTCTTCATCCATCCACGCACCGGTACATCTATTTTGCTAGCGAGTGCATGTAACGCCTTTTCCTGTACACAAAATGCTGCCAACATCTGAAGGAAGATCTCTTAGCTTTACGGCACATCCCCACATCCCACTAGGGGTGCGACAGTGAGCACATCGGACAGCCGCAACTCTCTATGCGACAGCATACGACGCCCAACACCGAACAGGCTCCCAAAGGTGCAGAAAACAATACAGGGGCTCACATAATTACCTGTACTATTTTGGGGGTCCTTACTATAATTACAGCATAATGGACCCAAAAACCTTAATTATTCTAATTATTAAGCCCACCAAATTAACCGAAAAACCCTGCCGACGCTAGATCCTCCCCGTCTAAAACGTCATGGGAAGTCCCAAGCCCACCCTATCAAAGATGCAGACAGTAACCCTAGACCCCACAGCCGATGCACCCTGCCTGCTACTGAATCCTGAATCCGAAAACCACCCTAATCTCAAACCCTAAACGGCCTAAACCCAAACCCTAAACCCCAAACCCCAAACCCTAAACCCTAAACCCCAAACCCCACACCCTGAACCCTAAACTCCAAACCCCAAACCCCTAACCCTAAACCCCAAACCCTAAACCCTTAACCCCAAACCCCACACCCTAAACCCTAAACTCCAAACCCCAAACCCTAAACCCCAAACCCCAAACCCTAAACCCGAAACCCCACACCCTCAACCCTAAACCCCAAACCCCAAACCCTAAACCCTAACAAGCCCTACGTGGATCAGGCCTCAGCTGCTGCGCCGACCCCTCCACCACCGCCACCACCTGCAGGTTTGGGATGGTTCCCTTTCGTATATAGAATCCTTTAAGGTAATCCCAAAAAGGAACTACGATGGGGCCTCTGGGTATTCCTTAAAGCACCCAGGGAGCCCAATACCCCTTGTTTAAGGAATATGGCCTAAATTATATAGGGCTTCATATTATGATTTAAGCCATATTCCTTATAATTAAGGGGTATTGGGCTCTCTGGGTTCTGGGGGGGGGGGGTATACACCTATAGTAGAAGCCAAAAAGTTGGAAACCCAATAGCCTCAATCCTTAGTATAAGGAATCCCAGCACTATTTGGCCTTACTCCGGTTTCCACCTTTATGGGGTTTACTGTATAGCCTCCATCGTAGTTCTGTTTTTGGGTTGAACCAAGTACATATTAGGGAGTTCCCGAAAATGAGGGATACGTTATTTTGGTGTCTTTGTAATAAGGATCCTCCTATTTAGGGTATTATATTTGGTTCCCCATTTTTGGAAACTCCCATTTAGGATTCTACTAGGTAACACCAAAATGGAGACGATAGGTGGGAGAGTGGCTAATCCGTATCATGATAAGCCATCAAGGACCCTAAACCCCAACCGCCCTAGCCCAAACCCGTATTGGCAAGCGGTCGAGCAACAAACAGTTCCATGATTTTCAGATTTTCCCGTTTGTTGGGTGTTCATTCATGCAGTGAATTTATCTGCACGTGTGATGCCTTTTGTAGGGTAAACCCTCACCTATGTAGGGCCTATGTAAACTGTAAAGCCTGCGAGCCCTATAGACCCTAGAAAACCTACAAAGTGATAGAAATCCGAAAGACCCTACAGACCCCATGGGCCCTGGAGTCCGCATAGAGTAAACCCTCAGCCCTAACCGACCCAAACCCTAAGCCTTACCCATAGGCTCCATAGGAGTTCCTTTTTTGGGATTAAATTTTAGGATTCTAAGTATGAACCACGAAAAGGAACTACTATGGAGCGTCTAGGTATATTCAAGACGTCAGGCTCCAACCCTCGATGCTCAGGGGGCTGCTTTTGAGCTTGGAGAGTGAGTGTTTTTGTTTTTGAGATTTGGCGTTCAGGGTCCTAAGTTATTTGGGGTTTATAGGCTTTTTTGTCGGTAGGCTTTAGATTGTATCATCGCGGTTTGGTGTTGTGGTTTCAGGGGCGGCTCACCTGTGAAAGTTTGTCGTGGGCGAGGTTTCGAGTCACATCAGCGATTCACCTCAAGCTTGTTTTCTGATTCAAATGCTATGTGTTGTTACTTTCGGGGGCCGGGTGTGAGGTTTTTCGGTGTGTCGAGAGACCCCCGAAAAGCTCTAGGACCTATGAACCCCCTTGCAAACCCAACTCCTCCATGCCAAAAAATCTAACCCGTAAACCGTACAGCTGGCAACCCCAAGATCTCGACCCCCATAAACCCTAAACCCCAAATGCTCTAAGCCACGTAAACCCTAAAGCCCAAACTCTCTAACACCCATATAGGCTTAACCGCTGATCCCGTCATAGTGGAGGGACCGCTGATGGCGTGGTCAGGGTTCCTTCCGTCACTGCGGAGCAGCTCAGACGACACATAGAGCTTCGGTGTTTTGTATAGGAGTTTTGCAGGTTTTATAGGGGTTTAGCAGGGTTTGTTTTTTTGTTTAACGTCAACTTGCAGGGTGGTTATATATCGGAGTTAACAAATTACTGTAGAGTGTTTAGCAGCGCTTACATATACGAGCCTGCGAGCTTTCAGTTTGGGTATAGTAGATCCTGGAAGTGTATCCGTGTGAAAGGCAACAAATCTAGTTTCACGGATAGTGCAGGATTAGGTTGTACATGTGAAAAAATTTGTTTAAGATGCATGGTCGAAAGCAAACTTGCCCTGTAGTACCCGTTTACGATTTCAGGCTTCGTGTTTGGGTTTCAGGATCAAGACTTTGCAGGGTGCAGGGGTTTTGAGATTTACGTTGCAGGGCAATTGTAGAGCTTCTGTGTTAGATGCTTAGGCTATGTCAGAGGTTTGGATTTCGAGTTCAAGGTGCCCGCACAGAGGCAACTCGTGAGAAAACTGATCGCGGATAATACAGGGGCCTTAGTAGATACCTATACTGTTTTGGGGGTTCCTTACTATAAATACAGCAGAATGGGCCCCAAAACCTAGTTCTAATCATTATGGACCCTATATTAATGGTTTCGAATGGTGCTTTAAGGGCAGATCCGACACCGCGTCCGGGACGGCCTCGAGACCAAGACCTCAAAACACAGAAGCTTGAATAAGGAAATGATTGACGATCGATCCCCATTATGGTATATAATGTAACTTATAAGCCCCATACCCTGTAAGCCCTCAGCCCAGAACTCTGAACCCTATAAGCCCTAAACCCCGAACCCTTCTTGAGGCAGGTCCAGCAGCGTGTCGGGCACATCCGTGAGGATCTTTTCCGACCAGTGCGAGAGGCACTCGGCTGGGGTCTTCGGGCGGGGGGTTTAAGGTTTGCCTCAACCCGGAATAACCTATATTTTTAAGGGCTTATATACAGAAATCATAACAAAGAAACCTAAAAAGGTAGGTTTTTCATGGTTAAGGTGGGGTTCAAGCTTGGTAGTTTGAGGTTTGAGGGTTAAGATTTCGCATTTAGGGTTTGGATTCAGGGTTCGGTGTTTGGGGTTTGGGGCTTCGAGCTTTGGGTCTAAGGGTTTAGGCTTTCAGGTTTGGGGTTTAGGGTTTTGGCTCCAGGGTTATAGGGCCTAGGGTCGGCAGGGTGCAAGGTTGGTTCAAGGTTTGGGGGTTTAGGTTTGGGGAAGACGGTTCGAGGGTTTAGGGTTTGCGGTTTCGAAGGGTCTCATTTAGGGGGGGGGGGGGGGTTCTTTTGTAAACCTTTTTAGGGTACCGTGCGCCTCAGAAGCTGGGAGGTGCTCCAGAATCCGCACACCGATGAGCTCACTCCGATCGTCGACCCTCAGCTAACTTTGTCCAGGCTGTTCAGTGGTACACTTTATCACTTTCATGTTTCTGGGTTCCTATTAACATCAGAAGCCTAAAATAGTATATACTTTTTCCCACTGGGTTACTGAACAGCCTAGTACTGTTTATTGGGCGCGCAGTGCCCTTTCATAACAAGTAACACTCGGCACTTGCTTTTTAGGGTCCACCAAAAGTCTGAACTGTAGTACCTTCTCTTGGATAGCCTCTTCTATGGGAAGGCTCCGGTTTCCGACAGGTACCACAACGAAGGGTCTAAGTAGGCCTGGAGATTCGATCCTGAAGAGTCTGTTGCGGGCGCCACTAATTTCCGGAGCGCTTGAGTGAGGCTTCGAACTCAGATCTGATACGTCTGTAAGTGTAAGGCCTTGAGGAAGCACACGCTAGGGATGTGAAAGCTACATGTTGCGGGCCAGTTTGAAGACTTCGAGCAAACTGTAGCATGAACAGTTTGGCGCAAATGGTATCTCTCTCAATCAGACTGGGACGGCGCAAGTCGCACATGCTCCTTGTATCAACTACATATGATGGCGGTGAAGATGCTTGTGATCATAATCAGAATCATGATGTCGAGTTGTTCCTTGTTCCTGTGCAGGAGGCTGTTCATGAGAGCCATGATGACGACAAGCATCTCGACGATGAATGGTGTTATTTGCGGCCACCGATGACGAAGCGGGAAGTGGAGGTCGTAGTTATGGTGGCACGATGCAAGGTGCTGTTCTTCAGTGTCATCATCATTGTGATCATCATCGGGAGCTGATAAGATTTCACTACATCTGGCGTTGTGCATGCAATCCTCAGGTAGACTCAGTGCTTTCGGTGCTGCTATTCAGAGCAGTTGCAGAGAACCGAACTGTCTCAGCAGAGTTCCTGACGCCCATAAAGCCTTGTTGCTTCGGTAGAGGACAACACGCAGATGGCACAACAACACAACCCGGGCATGACCCTAATGAGAATACCAAGACAACAGCAGTGCTAGTGTAGGTATCATGGTAGGATATGTGGTAATCATCGCAAAGAAAGAAAAAATCAAAATCCGGAGCCCAAAACGTCCTAAAGACAACCCCAAAGCCTCTAGCCCCGTAGATCTGAAGCCCAATGGGCCCTGAACCCTAAATCCCTAAACCCCATTAACCCCTAAACCCATAAACCCCTAAACCCCTAAACCCCTAAACCCCCTAGACCCCTAAATGCCTAAACCCACAACAGCTCCTAGGAGATGTTGCTCGAGGAGGCACCACTGCAGCTTTGGTTTCGGATTTAGGGGTTTAGGAGTTTCGGGTTTGTTAGAGTTTACATGGGGTTTCGGGTTTAGGGTTTCGGATTTAGTAGTTTAAGATCGGGGTTGTTTCGGGCTTACACAGGCTTTGGGGTTTCGGATTTAGGGGCTTGAGAGTTTGGGGTTGTTTGGGGTTTACATAGGGTTTAGGGTTTTAGGAGTTTGGGGTTGTTTAGGGTTTGCATAGGGTCTAGGGTTTAGGGTTTATATAGGGGTGTAAGAGTTTGGGGTTGTTTAGGGTTTACATAGGGTTTAGGGTTTAGGGATTTAAGTGTTTGGGTTTGTTTAGGGTTTACATAGGGTTTAGGGCTTAGGGGTTCAAGAGCTTGGGGTTGTTTAGGGCTTACATAGGGTTTAAGGTTTTTACGGGTTTAAGAGCTTGCGGTTGTTTAGGGCTTACATAGGGTTTAAGGTTTTTACGGGTTTAAGAGTTTGCGGTTGTTTAGGGTTTACATAGGGTTTAGGGTTTAGAGGTTTAAGAGTTTGGGGCTGTTTAGGGTTTACGTAGGGCTTGGGGATGTTTTTGGTTTAGGGTTTGGGGTTGTTTTTTCCGGGCTTTAGCCCAGAGGGTCCTAAATTCCTACATAGTAGAATGTCGGGTTTCTATAATGGGAACTACTATTCTGCTTTGCGTAGCTATCCCCCATACCTAGGAACCCTCTGGGTTTCCAAGCTTAATGTTCCAAGGTTTAGTGGGCGATGGGTGTTGATGGTTTCTGGTTGTTTCTGGTTTATGCGCTTATGTTCGGTTTGGGACTTGGGGGTTTATCTCTTTATTCGTTGTGGTTGCTTTGATTGAGGGTCTGCACTTTACGGTTCAGGGATAAGGGATGCAGAGTGCGGATCATAGAGAGGTCATCCTCTTATGGTCGCCGTATACTTCTTATGTTGTAACTATGGTACCATATGCATGTACAGCTGTCTCTCCAAGTCGCCAGTGCATTGGTGGTGCAATTTCGCTCCGTCCTGAAGATATCGGACAGTTGCTGGGGCCTTTTGTTTGGGTCTTTTCTGAGAAGCATATCATGGCATTATCATGATTTGGGAAAGTATCCAAAACGGTACCTACGAGCCTTTGGGTCTGTAAAGCCCAACCCTCGGGCCCTTCTGAAGTCTGAAGGTAAAATCTCCTTCGCACAAACCCCATTAGACACTGCAAGACGTAGCTAGACAATACAGAGTCCTGATCGTCCCTCATCAGAGCTTCATGGCAAACCTCTTGCAGGCAAATTCCGGCATGGCGCAATTGCAGCAGCAGGCAGGCAAGGTTTGTCTTCTGAATAACTCCAGAAACAAGACACCGAACACCTTGGCAATACGTTCGTTTGACTTGTTAAGCCCAGCATATACGCCCCATCACCCAGAGCAGATCAGGGTTCAAATGAAATTCACAAAGACACTGGATTCCAGGTTCCTATATTCGCCCTGTACCTACTAAGTCAAGACGGCATCGAAGAAGCTTTGGCCCAGAGCTTGAACCTGACTGTGCAAATTTTAAGGCTCAGGGGTTTAGATGTTATTTCCGAGCAGTCCGACGAGCTGTGCCATGTCTGCTTCTTGGAATGCGTCAGCCTCTGCACACCCTCAGCGTCTAGAGTCCAGATACGTGGGCCTTTCGTTTTTTTTTGCGTTCCCTCGTCGGCTTTGTCGTACGAATAATATTCTTATCGGGCCTTGAGCGTGTCAGGCTGTACATACAAATTAACCTATGTACCATCTGTTTCTTGTGGTGGGTGGGACAGGTTAGGATCTTAGAGTTAAGGCATTCAGGGATGTCGTCTAGATTAAGAAAAGCACATATCTGAAATGTGTAGGATGCGTCTCCATTCTAGGTTAGCCCTCGGCGGATTTCTGTGGCACACATGAACAGGAGTTCTGACCAAACCCGAATGCGAGCCACAAAACCCCGCGCAACGAGACGGCACAACATGAGAGCCTCTACTTTTTCCAAATCCCCGAGCCCCTCCCCCATCTCTCAACAAGCCTATGCGGTCCTGAAGAGAAGGTCTCCGCCCTAAACCCTGAAAACACCAGAGCACCCTAAACTGTAAACCGTGAACCTTGAAAGCGCAAGAGTCTCTTTAACAAACAAAGAAAACACACCCTAAACTGTAAACCGTGAACCTTGAAAGCAAAAGTCTCTTTAACAAACAAAGAAAACACACCCTAAACTGTAAAACCTGAACCCCGAAAACAAAATTCTCTTGAACCAAAAAAAGAAAAGAAATGCTCCAGGTGGAGGTCTGTATCGTAGAAGAGCGCTTCGATGTGCTCGAGGATCCGAAAATCGCTTGGATTTTAGGGTTTAGGGTTTAGGGATGTTTAGGGTTTACATAGGGTTTGGGGATGTTTCTGGTTTAGGGTTTGGGGGTTTCGAGCTTTAGGGTTTATATAGGGCATGGAGTTTGTGATTGTAGTATGGCAAGCACAAACCTCACCGGTTCAGCCGACGAGCCCTCCATGACGGACTTGCAGGGCGACGCAAAGTGGTGGCAGTGGTGGAAGGCCCAGGCCCACCACTGCCAACAGGCAGCAGCAATGGAGGAGCCTTCCAGATGCCTTCAGCGCCTCCGGCAGGTTAGAAGAGTCGCATTGGGGAGGCAGTTCCGGCACCGCTGATCTGGCAGGAGCCCAGTTCTTCTGGGGCGCCAGGACCTGCCAGATAGGGCCATGCAGTTTCATGGTTGACGTCCGGGCTGAAACATGCAGGTTGAACGTGAGCAGGCGAAGTTCGGCTGTTCGTACAACGACGTGCTTGGCCGCCAGGGGGAGATGACAGGCATTACTAGAGGGGCCTAAATAACTACCAATACTATTTTGGAGGTTCCTTATTCTGATTACAGTATAATGGACCCCAAACCCCATATTCTACTTATTATAAGGCCCCTATATTGCCCGCGGCTCGATGTGACCTATTGGCGGCAATCTTCGGCGCGTCGGTTTGTTCCTATTTTTTCGATCTGTCTCAGGACCCCCCAAGTGCCGTTTAACAGGCCGCTTATGGTCCTGAATAGTGTACCAGAGGGTAGTTGAGGGATCTAGGTGGTGTTCAGGGTTTGGGGGGTTTGGGGTTTTAGGGTTTAGGCGGTAGCTTCGGGAGTGATTCACGGGGTTTGGAAGCGGCTTAGGATTTGCAAGGGCGTGGGGTACAGAGAGTTAGGGCTGCAGCGGCAGAAGCGGAGAGCGAGTCAAGCGTACCTTGGGATTAAAGTCGGAGCCCGTTAGCTAAAGGCCCCAAAGGTTATCCTAAAAAAGAACTACTTTGGGGCCTCTGGGTAAGCTTTTAAGGTTCATGTTTCAGGGTTTAGGGTGCGCCTTTTGGGTTGCGGCCGAGGGGTTGGATAGGCACTTCAGGGATGTAGTCCAGCCTGTTCAGTGGTACACTTTTTTAGTTTCATGTTTCTGGGTTCCTACTATGAAATAAGAGGCCTAAAAAAGTATATACTTTTTCCCAATGGGTTACTGAACAGCCTAGTAGTCTTCTTGGGTTTCCAGGTTGTTTATGGCAGGGGCAGTGTCGTTGCTTTTTGAAGTGCTTCGCTACTGTGCATGTTGTTTCACAAGGGTGATCAATGTTGCATAGGTGCTTCGTTCAGGCCCTTATAACTACCCTAAGGCCCCAAAGTAGTTCCTTTTTGGGGTTCATACTTAGACTTCTATAGGGTAAACCCAAAATAAGAACTACTTTGGGGCCTATGGGTATTCAGGGAACCTTGAAACCCCAAACCTTCTGCCTGTGCAGGAGATTTCGACACTTGCCTCTCAACATCAGGCGGCTCCGCATGCAGCGAGAGGGAAACTAAGAGTTCATATCGCATACTTTAAACCCTAGACCCTAGACCCCTAAACCGCTAAACTCTAAGCCCTAAACCCCTAACAAACAGTTTATAAATACTTACTCTAAGATCTCCCGGACGGGGGACATCCAATCCTCGAACTCAGACGTGAAGTTGTACATCCCCGTCACCGGTTGGTCGAGATGCTCTCTTGATGGGATCTCTCCCGGGTTGACGGTGTAGGGTCTAGGGATTTAGGGTTTAGGGAGAGTTGAATGGCTACTGCAAGTAGAGTTGCTTTAGCAATTGGGACGAGTTTGGGATGTAGTCCTGGGAGTAAACGCCTCCCCGGGCTCCCATCTGCTCTTTCACTGACAGGTCAGAGGATCTGCGACTTTTGGTTTCATGAGTTTAAGGTTTGGGGGTAGGGTTTAGGGTGTAGAGTAGCTGCTAGTACTATAGCCTCCCAAAGTATAAAAGCTCTTTTGGGCCGGGCAGTGGATGCCTACCTCGCTCCAAAGGCACTTAATTCGAAATTATGGCCTTTCTCACGTCAGCCATTGAAGCTTTCTCTACCCCCGGCCCTATCATCGAGGCTGGCATCGGTGTGAGTGAGGCTTGCTCCTTCGTCGACAAAGTGGCTAGATCAAAGAGCTCCACGAGAATGATCGTCAACCCTTTCTGCGACCCTAGCACCGTGCAAACAGGCCTCGTCATTCTCGTCGGTGCTGTGTTGAGCTCCGCCATGCTCGTCCACTCTGTCAGCTCGGGATTTGGCTTCAAAGCCAGGGGTATGAACGACTCACCTCTAACTTGAGAGGCATCATCGTGTATTGCGGCGTGGTGGCCTCTGCTGAAGCTCACTTCGTGGTTTGCAGCTTCTCCGAAGGCAAGTAAGAAGGCCAGAATAGGGCGCTCAGCGAAGTTAGCGTCCTTAAACCTTCAAACCTTCGAGAAACGAGGCACCCCTCGAAAACAGCTACGATAGAGGGGAGCCGGGCTCTTCGCGATAAGGGTTCGTGATTTGGAGTTTAGGGCTTACAGACATAGGGCTCAAGAAGTGCGGGGCTATAAGGTACTATAGCTCTAGAATAGCCCGTAGCCTTACTGACTAAGTTCCCTAGACCTTCAGGGATTCTGCACTCCAGATCCCAGGGAGAACATCTATAGAAACCCTATAATATCCGCAAGAGCCTTACTTACCAAGCCCCCTTTGATTAGGCTCGCGGCTGTCTCGCCTTTTAGGGTCTGTGACATCTACAGCGAATCTACAACAACTTGTTTTTGGGGGTTTAGGGTTTTTGGGGCTCAGGGTTTCGGCATCTTCAGTAGAAGACATTGCCTCAGCCGCACGCACTGAACTTCGAATGCTGTTAATTATGGAAAAGACCAGGGAGAAACATTGTCATTCAGTAAACGATGGCCAAAACCCTCAAAGCCCCACTATCCCACGAGCCTAAACCCTCAATCGTATCATGCAGCTCGTCCGTGTTCCGTTTCCAGTTTACAGGAGCTACAACAGCTCGCAGAGACCTGGAAAACTTCTAGCCAGGCGTGCCGGGAGTGTCAGTTGTTTGCGCTTGTTCAGCTTTAAGTATCAGTGCCAGGGTTCAGGGTTCCTGCGGCTTTCAGGATTGCTGTGGTTGGTGTTGTGGTGTGTTCTATCATAGTTCTATCGCTCTTGGCCGACCTTCCCCGTAGTGCTTAGACTCCGTGGTGGTAGTGTAGTGCCCACCCCCAAGCCCACCCCTATTCTATTCCGGCCCCCAAACCCTAAACCCTAAACCCTAAACCCTAAGCCCTGAAACCCCAAACCCCTGTTCCGTTCCGGCCCATATATTGCCGAATCTTGGAGGCCGGAGACATGAGGTTGTCAAAACTATGGTCCCTTGTTGGGTACCCTAAATGTGAAGTGCCATACTACATTAGGGATCCAAAAAGGGACCATAATTTTGACGAGGTGCCATACTATATTAGGGTACCCAAAAAAGGACCATAGTTTTGACAACCACCCATGAGGAAAACTTAAAAGCTTCTAGCAAGGGTCTTTGGCCAAGAACGAAGGGTCCAGGAACTCATATAGTACATATTTTGGCCTTAAAAAACCCTGTGTAGGCGCTAGTTAGTTTAAGGCCAAGGTCTATACCATTTCAGTACCCTAAACCCTAGACCCTAGACCCTAAACCCTAAACCCTAGACCCTAAACCCTAAACCCTCAACCCTAAACCCTAAACCCTAAACCCTAAACCAAAACCCTACAATGGACCGTTAAGAAAGGACCCTTGTTGCATAGGAGTCTTCGCGTGCTGGAGGGACTCTCCAGTCTCTGTGAAGCCTCAACCCGAGGCCCTAAGCCCTCAAAACCCTTTTTATACGTTTTAGGGTTTAGGGTTTAGGCTTAGGGTTTAAGGTTAGGGTTTAGGGTTTAGGGTTATAGGGGCGTTCAGAATTAGCGTAGGATTTTGGGGCTCCTTATTATGGTTATCGTATAATATAACCCCAAACTCTACTCTAATTCTAATTATGAAGGCCCCCATATTAACCCCAGGCCCCTAAATCAAAACAAGCTAACCCTAAACCCTGTAAACCCCAAAGCCCTAACACCCGACCCCACACCCTAAGACCCTAAACCCTAAAGCCGAAAAGCTCAAGTCAAACAGGGCCTGGGGCCGGCTTTTTCTGCCGGGATCCCGCGTTTCGATGAACTCTCCCCGGAAGAGCAAGAGGTGGGATGTAGGCTTTGGGGTCTAGGGAGGCGGGGTTTGCGACTTTAGGGAGGCGGGGTGTAGGGCTTCGGGTGTAGAGGGCACGGTGTGGTGGTTATTTTATTGTATTCGAGGGTCTGGTAAGGCTTCAATCACTTTGGACTTGTGGTAAGCCCTACGCCCTGAGCACTCGTGCGACAGATTCGTTGAAGCTTGCGTTCCACCCGTCATCGGTCTTCGGTCGGGCTTTCGGATTGGTGTCTTGAAACCCTAAGCCCTAAACCCTAAACCCCTATAGATCCCTTGAAGGGACCCTGCTTGCTGAGAAGACATATCGAGCGTAATTGGGCCCGGGGCCCCGACACATCATAATAATGTAGCGGTTTGAGGCGTTTGCAATGCTTTTCCTTCACCTTTCGCTCATATACAATCTTATACTTCTCTGTACATTTTACTTCAAGATCTTATTCTGATTCATACGGCCCCGGTACTATAGAACCGTTTTCGATCCCTGTAGGTCCTTTAGAGAATCCTTGCATAGATTTCTACAAAACCGCTTTTGCGGTTGTCAAGGACACTGTACACACCTTGAGGCGAGATCCGACAAACCCCAATCTCTGATGCCAGAAGTCCCCAACCCTTTCAAGGAGCCCTGAAAAGAACCCTAACCCTATGCCTCCATAGGGCCCTAACTGTGAGGTCCTTGGAGGGATAGGGTAAATCCGTCGGGTACACCTGACATGAGCGGGTTCGACGCTCCTGTCATACATGCGAGTCCCGACACTGTCGAGCAGTTCACGTAAAGTCTGGGGCTGCTCAACTTCAACTGGCCAGAGAATCGTCATCCGTTTTTGATTTGTATGGTTTATACAGTGCATCCTAAAGTTTGGGTCACACGCGAAATAGAAAAAAGAGGTGTGACACCAGCAGCATGGCTTTACTTGGTTTTTGTTCTGTTCTCTTGCGGTTTGTCGGGTACTTCACCTTTAACTTCCGTACTAAACCCGTAAGGCCCCGAACCCTCAAGTCTCAAGCCTTGAAACTCTGAAGAAGTAAGCCCTGAAGCCTCAAAGCCTAAGGAATTCCGACTGCTAGTCAGGTGGAAAAGAGCCCTCAAAAAAAAAAAAAAAATAAAGCCCCAAACTCTCAAGCTCAAGTGCCCCAGTGCCAACCACGGACATGGCAGGAGGCTCAAGAAGCCTGGCTGCGGCAGGCGACGGCGCGGGTTCCTGCGTCTACGGTTTTGGTGGTCTTTTTCGATACCATGCAACCCTGACAGGCTGTCAATAACATCCATTGAATTGTAAACCCTATATAAATCCCTTCTGAACCCTTTGACGACCCCCTATATCCTAAAATGTGAAATATGGGCAGAACGAACTTATGGAACCTGTCGCTAGGCCTCCCCCAACCTGCCCAAATAGAGCCCCATAATGACCTTGTAAGAAGGTCCGTAGAGGCAGTGGTAAGAAGGTCAATCTGTATCTCTTGTTTTCCACTTATACATTCTAGTATATGCATACATAGTTGTATATATATATATATATGTTAATTTCTGGATGGGTAGTTCGATAGAAAAACCGGTAGATCGTTCGGTAGATACAAACACAGTTAGACATTAACTATAACTATGCATGTGTACGCTGTCTAGCCGTGTAAATCAAGCTGCAACACCTGAGCCAACATCGTACGAACCTTTATGCAGCCTTACTAAACCCTACTTCTCAAGCTTTGTACCTTCCCCAGTCAGCAGAGACTCTGAATGCGCTGAGAAGGCACATCCAGCTAGAAAGCCGCAAGATGTGCTTCGGGATTCGTCCCGAAGTCCTGAACCCTCAGTTTGTGGCCTTCGGTGTTGGGTTTCAGGGCATTTCGGTGGTTCAGGGTCTAAGTTTAGGTTCAGGGTTACAGGGTTTGGACCCCGAAGGACTTAAGCTTAAGGGGCTTAGATTTGAACTTAGAGCCTGTCGTCGGGGATGGATGAGGGTGGACGTGCACATAATGCATGCATGCGCATGCACACTGACGGATCGACTTACAGCAATATGACGGGTGTTGTCGAGAGCCCAGACTTGGGTTTCTGAAGCTACATCAAAGGATTTAAGGCTTTTAGGGCTTCGGGTTTACGGTTGATAGATCTTCGTTTCTTGTTAATTTCTACCCATTGCAATGTTATGAAACTGCGATCTCTTATCCGGAAAGGAGCACCCTGTGACCTGAATGGCTGTAGGCCTGGCGTGGCGAACGCTGCGCTACAATCGAGTTTTGGAGCAATGGGGTGCCCTAAACCTTAATTAAGACTTAATTAGATCTTACCCATGAAGCCCCATACCCTGGAACCCGAAACCTTCGCACGTTTAGAACACCCTTTTGTAAGCTTTAGAGCTTAACTTCAAAGCCCTACACTCTCCCAAACACTTCCCTTAAGCCCCAATTACCCATAGGCCCCAAAGTAGTTCCGATTTGGGGTTCATATATAGAATCCTACTATAAGGTAGTCGCAAAAAGGAACTACTTTGGGGCCTATGGGAACCCCAAAACCTGAAAAGCTCAGCTAACCCCAAACCCTAAACCCGAAAAACCCTGATCCCAAAACCCTAAACCCTAACCCAATGGGCAATCTCTACGGTTTTTTCAGCCCGAAGCCTGAAGCCTTAGGCCGAAGGTAGAAGTCAAAATCAGTCCAGGGTTTAGGGTTTATAAAAGGGTTTAGGGTTTAGGGTTTATAAAAGGGTTTAGGGTTTAGGGTTTATAAAAGGGTTTAGGGTCTAGGGTTTATAAAAGGGTTTAGGGTTTAGGGTTTACAAAAGGGTTTAGGGTCTAGGGTTTATAAAAGGGTTTAGGGTCTAGGGTTTATAAAAGGGTTTAGGGTTTAGGGTTTATAAAACGGTTTAGGGTCTAGGGTTTATAAAAGGGTTTAGGGTTTAGGGTTTATAAAAGGGTTTAGGGTCTAGGGTTTATAAAAGGGTTTAGGGTCTAGGGTTTATAAAAGGGTTTAGGGTTTAGGGTTTATAAAAGGGCTTAGGGTTTAGGCGCAGATCATTCTTTCGATTCCTTGTTGCATTCCTACTATACTCCACCCCAAACGCTATGCTAACTTTCTGCAAGCCGAGTCCCTCTCTAGGAGGATGCCCGGCAGCAAGCAGAAGAAGCCCAGCTACGCGAGCAAGAGGCAGTCGGGGGACATTTAAGGCAAAAAAGCCTCGGGTGTTTCAGGGGGCTTACGTGTTTCAGGCTCTGAAGGCAAAAGGATTTCCAGTCGTCCCGGTGCTCGCGGTTGGGAATGCCCGGCCTGCGAATATTTGGACAATGATGGGACGTGCCTTCCAAGACTGAATTGGGCTTTCAAGGCAGTCAGAGTTTTGTTCCCTGCGTATAAAATCTACGTGAGTCTCCATCATCAGCCGCATAGTGCTCGACATCATCGTCACCATGATTGTCATCATAGACATCACCACCGCCATCAACAGTATCAGTTGCTTCTGCAGCATCAGCACCCTCAACACCATCAATTCATCATCAGCATCAGGATCATCATCAAAGGTTTGTTTATGCTACTATTACCATCGACATCATCATCGCCAGCAGTGCCTCGTACCGCGACCATTGCATCATGCTGGAACCAGGAGTTCCAGTTAGCAGGAAGAGTAGCACAAACTATCAGATGTGCTTGTGCTAGTATCCAAAATCTCCACCGGTTCTGGGTTGCAAACTTCTCAGTCACAGGTTCCTTCTGCAGGGTCACGAGCACGTAAAGAACCGGATCTGCCAATTGTCTATGCTTTAGCCTTTCCGCACTTTAAGTGCGATGGTTGCTCCTGACATGCTGCTGCCATAAGTGCACAAAGCGGCGCCTCCACCCAGACTTCGCAATGGTGGAAGTGTCCGAGCTTGTCGCCGCATCGGGCATTTCCGTCCCTGCCCGTGCCAAGTTTGTGGGTCGTTTCATGGCATACACGACATTCGGAGCTGTTACGTTTGGACTGGTGTGCGGGCAGATGAGTGTCATCTTCTCAATTGGGCCGCTGATCCCCTTCATGTGGGGAGCTTGGGCGGGATTCACACTTACATCAGTCGGATTCTGGCGTCACGAGCGTGCCATCATCAACGACTACATCGGCCGATACCCTGTCTTGATGGAACAAGTACTTCGCATGCAGTTTCCATACGCAAACATGCCCAAACATCTTTCCGCAGAGCAGTGGCTCCGACAGGGCAGTCTCTCCGCAATCAGCTGGTGTATACTTGCTGCACAAAGTTGCAGCCACTTGATTGAGGAGCATGAAGATTCTAAGCTGAAGAGTATTCTGGATGCGAACCTGGAGTCCTAGCGAGGCTGCCGTTTACATGCTGAGTTGTATGGGTCTTTATAATTACCCAATTACCAATACTACTCTACTATTGCTTGTGTAGGCTTCCTTACTAGAATCAGGGCATCTTGTACTCTAGTTGTTGAGTCCCCTACATTCTGCCTCAAAGCGGGTAGAGCCCAGTATCGCTTCAGCAAGAAGGGCGAGAAATCGCGCTGCTGTTTAGCGTCGTAACAGGGTTCTTTTGACGCTTGAGGTTTCCTGTAAGGTCCTCTATGCTGATTCTACAGGTGTTGGAGGGTTTAGGGTTTATAGGAAGTAGTAGCAGCAGTGGTAGCGGTAGTAGTAATAGTAGTAGTAGTAGTAGTAGTAGTAGTAGTAGTAGTAGTAGTAGTAGTAGTAGTAGTAGTAGCAGTAGTAGTAGCAGTAGCAGTAGCAGTAGCAGTAGCAGTAGCAGTAGCAGTAGCAGTAGTAGTAGTAGTAGTAGTAGTAGTAGTAGTAGTAGTAGTAGTAGTAGCAGTAGCAGTAGTAGTAGTAGCAGTAGCAGTAGCAATAGTACTAAGAGTAGTAGCAGTAGTTTCAGTAGCAGTTATAGTAGTGGTGGTAGCAGAAAATAGTAGTGGCCGTAGCAGCAGCAGGAGTACTTCATTCCATGTCAGTCTTAAATACTAAATATTAGTATGCTGATATTGGAATTAAGATTAGGAGTATTGTTATTAGTATTTTGTAGTAGTTGTCGTCGTTGTTGTTGTATGGCTGTTCTATCATCTTGATTAGGCTGGGGGCGCCTCTGTATCAGAAGCCAGAAGCTCCCTGATATTTCGGATGGTTTCATGAGCCCCGCGAGCTCGAAGTCCTGAGAAAATCTTAACTCACTCGATCACCGTTTGGAGGCTTCGCAGGGTTTAGGGTTTAGGGAGGAGGGAGGAGTGTCTGGGGGTTAGGGATCTTCAGCCGAGGTGTTGTGGAGTCTGATCTCATCCTCCTGCTCTTGGGTGGGCCAGAACCTTCGAAACGTGGTTCTAAGAGCACATTGTTCATGCACATGCATGGGTGGGCCAGAAGCCGTAGTACGCTTCGGGTGCAGGGTGTGAAAGACCTGAAAACCTAAACATCGCAAAAACAAGCACTGGCTCAATCTGGCTCAGACTGTTGCTGAGAGAGAGGACTGGATCTCAGGTTGAAGAGCCCTCACAGGCCCCTTTCGGAGAGTCGTCATCGCAAGCGTTTCAGACTGCTTCAGGGTATAAGGTTTCAGAAATACAATGAAGGCTGCTTGAGCGTAGGCTTTCGAGTGTTTTGGACTCATCTACCTAAACGAGATTGCGGCATTAAACGCAATGTAGTATTTTGGCTTTGAGCAATGTTAAGCCTTATAACCCCTTAAACCCCCATAAACCCTAAACCCCGAGACCCTATATTTCCTAAACCACTAAACCATCCTAAACCCTGAGCTACTACCCAGAGGCCCCCAAGTAGTTCCTTTTTGGGGTTCATATATAGAATTCTGTAAGGTAGTCCCAAAAAGGAACTACTTTGGGGCCGATGGGTACATAGGTGTGACCGAGCTTCCGCAGGGCTCTTCCAAGCTTTCGGGGCCTAGGTTTGACTTGGTTCACCAATACCCAACCGTTAACGCCGTTGGGTTCTGATAGTTCTAATCTGAAAATGTATCTTGTTCTTCTGCGGTTTCTGGTTCGGGGTTTCAGGTTGAGGGCTCAACGCCTGGGTGTTTGGGATATGGCATTACCAACAAATTATGGACTTAAAGCTCAAACGGCTAAGCCTGCTGAAGACCTCAACTTGAAAGTGAGGGTTTCTTAGGGGTACTTAGAGAAATAATATATATTTTTTTGGTTATTATAACCCCTAAGAAACATCTAAGATTCTAATTTTTGCCAGGGCTCTTATAAGTTCGGTATAGGTTTGTAGAACTTTCAGAACCCTCCTTGGCGGGAGGAAGCGCAGCAGCGTTGGCTCGCGCAACAAGAAGCAGAGGTTTCCCAAGTGTCCAGGGAAGACGTCTTCTTTCTGATTGGGCTAGGGCTGATATGTATATACATATCTATATATATATATATATATATATATGTTGATATCTGTATATATATATATGTATATATGTATATTTATATGGCTTTATGACGGAGGGACATGAGAGTCTGTATAGGTTTCATGTTTTGCCCTGCATTGGGGTCGTGATGAATGAGATCTGCTCTTCTGGATGTATTGGCAACATCGGCAGTAGCCTTCGAATAGTATCGTTCTCAGATTTCTGGAGTGGCTGCACAGTATTCACACCCCTACTTCGAGGGTTCGGGCCTACTATCACTGCATAGCTCACAGAAAAGTTACATGGGGTTCCTTTCTGCAAAATCTCGGTTCGGCCAAGTCGAGCTTTGCCCTTGAATCCCTTGCAGGCTCTCTGCTCCTGACTACGTGGCCTTAGGGATAGTTCGCTATTTTCACTGTAGTGCCCAAGGCTCGATGTAATATGGTACATACCTCGGCCCAAAACGCACCTATATCGGAATCCCATTAAGGCATAAGTATCTGCTCAGGGAGTCTTACAGAGGTATCTGCTCATTCACATGTTGTTGAGGCCCGACGCCACAACACAGCGAAAGCACCTCTGAGCTAAACAAGACTAGTTCCGTCGTTCTGGGGGCGTTGGAAGGTCCAAAACGTCTAGCGCCTGAGATCTCACCTATAGTCTCCATTGTAGTTCCTTTTTTTGGTTAACCAAGATCTCTGTTATAGGATCCTAACCAGAAAGCTGGTTAACCAAAAACAAAGGAACCACAACGGAGACTGTACCTGTAGCCGAAAAGACCTACCTTTTTACGGGACTATATATATAGAGACCATAATAATAAGGAGCCCTAAAAGGTAGGGTTTTTTCGGCACCCTAAAACCCTAAACCCTAAACCCTAAAACCCTAAACCCTAAACCCTAAACCCCTGAGCCCTGAGACCCCTCGGCCCCTTCATCCCGAAAGCCCCCCCCAAGCTTCTCTCGAACGTCTTGCCAAACGCCCCCGAAGCCCAAATTGGTTAGTAGGGAATAAAGGGGTCTATAAGGGTTACGATAAGGGATCTATAAGGGTACCTTAATATAGGGGCCTTAATAATCCTATAACTTACCTTTGGTTAGTAGGGAATGGAAGAATGGTAGTGATAGTGGCTGTACTTGTACCCCATTTCTCCATGCCCTACTAACCAAAGGTAAGAAAACCCCTAAACCGCCAGACACCCTATTCCTCAGAAACTGTTCGGCTCGAACTGTGCCAGGCTGAGCAGCATCGCCAGTTGGCCGAAGAACGGCAGGAGAAGTGCTTTGGGTTCGGGGTACCCAGTTCTTAACCATTGTGAAGCATTACTACAAGGTTTGCACAAAGGGTTAGGTCAGTGTGTTCGGGGTTTTGGGGCTTCAGGGTGTAGGGTTCAGGGTTTGGGGCTGTATGGTGTAAGGTTTATTTCAAAGACCGGTGCACTGATGCCTGGGCCTAAAACCGTTTGTCTGCACGTTTCCCTTGGATCCAAGCCAGATTGCCTAAGCCCGAAACCTACGGCCTAAAAGCCCGTAACCCTGATGGTCAAGGGCATAAACCTGGGTTTGGAGTACCATACTTGAATAATTACTTTTTTGGGGTACCTGTTCCTTAAAGGAACCATTATGAAATTAAAGTCTATACTTTTTTCTCCCCGGTTACTTCAAAGTCAAGTAGATGCCTGGGGCGTGAATCGGCACTACGTCTTTTCGACCTTGCCTCGGGTCGTTCTTGAGGATCTACCCATAGGCCGGGACTACCTTACAGAATTCTATATATGAGCCCCAAAACGGAGCTACTTTGGGCCTATGGGTATCCTGCACACTCGCTGCAACAAGTGTTTGCACGAACCTTCATGATCTTGAACCTTGATCTGCCTGCAGGTCTGGGAAGCCATTTCGATTTCCGGGTGCTTCGCAGCAGTAGCAATCAATAGCCCCGGCACTTTGAGTCTTTGAGCTGCATCCTGACTCAAGGCTCCATTTGCCCAAACCCTAACCCCTAAACCCTAAACCCAGCAGTGGGTTTAGTATAGCTGCAGCTCCTCTTCTTCAACTTGCCACCCTCAACCCTAAACCATGGACTTATCAAGTCCATGCTACGAGTTGTCGCACCCCCTGACCCCTGCGATCTCCCAAACCTCAGCTCCAAAATGCAATTCTTAAGCCACTAATTGCAAATGGGTGGGTGTCAAAATTAGGGTCCCTTTTTGGATCCTTAATATAATACGGCACCTAATATTTAGGGTACCCAGAAAGGGACCATCATTTTGACAACTACCCAAATCCATGCGGCGCTGCCGATGGCTGCTGCTGGCTCCCTGGGCCTTACATGGCGCGACGGTGGAAGGCTTCCTCTTTCAGAGCTTGTGAGCGAATTGGGGTACCCAGAGAGCCCAATACCCCTCATTTAAGGAATATGGCCTAAATTATATAGGGCTTCATATTATGATTTAAGCCATATTCCTTAATTAAGGGGTATTGGGCTCTCTGGGTTGGAGGATCATGGGACTTCGTAAGTAGGGTTATAAGTACCTTAATTGGGATTATAAGTAATTGTAAGTACAGCTACCTTAATTATAACCCTAGTTACTGAGTCGCATGATCCTTTAAGTAAGCCTTCCACCCGAAAGCTTAAACCACAAGCACTAGCAGAATTATCCGACGACCGTGCTTTTTGGCTGCTCAGGCTGAAGGCAATGGTAGCTTGTGGGCCCTTGATACAACTACACTGTAGTAAATACATCTGGAAGGTACTTTAGTCGATGTTGTCACCGAGTTTCAGAATACAGGAGACCTGCATATACCTCTATCATGGGTCCTTAACAGTCCACCGCACCTGAGACCCCAAACTGGCCCAACAAGCTTCCATATTCTGCACCTTGACCCCCTCCCCCTCCTAGACGCAAACCACACCGTGAAATCGTGCTTGACACATGCGAGTCATGCGAGCAGTTGCTGAAGTCTTTCGGAGTGTATGGTGTAGGGACGTGTAGTGTAGAGGAGTCTTGAGTTGACTGCTTCAGGTTTTGGGGGGTAGGATCTGAAGCCGTAAGCACCAAACTCTAAAGCACTTGAGGCTCGAGGTTGCAGGGTTTCAGCGAAATCGGCGAAGAGCATCAACCCTACTCCCGGAGCAACAAGAACTTCACAAAGCCGTCCTGGTTCCTGCGACCCCAAACCCAAAGCCGAAACAAGCCGCATAACTCAAACCTCAAATCTCAATCCCAACCATAGAGATGTAGGGTCTCAAGGCGTGCAAAGCCCAAACCGACAGCACTGCAAAGGAATGCACATGTTGAACGTTCGGTTACACGAGAGACTAAACATTCCCAGGTCCCAAAGCATGCTTCGTAGTCCGCAGCAGGGTCGCTATGCTATGACGGCAATTTACTACCCTCGCCTAAACCCTAAAAATGACTCATGATGATGGGAAAATACAGCGTCGGTGAGGAGGGTGCCACCTGACGAGAGTTCCAACGCTCCGCAGCCAAGCTGTCGTCTTAAGTCTTCTCGACTACTTTGTACCCCGACGAATCCTGTTCTAATCATTGGCGCCTCTGTATCACACGTTCTGGTAACCTGATCCCTTCAGAGGAACCCATTCCAATGACCAAGGCCCCTATATCAAATTCGACCTCGCCAACGATGGCCCGAGAGGTCGAGATGTGCGCCGTCCTCTTGCGTACCCCCGATTCGAGGTCGGCGATGCTATGCTCTTGGACTGGATCCATTTAGGGTTCAGGGTTTTCGGGTTTAGGGATATCGGGTTTAGGGTTACGGTCCTGCGGGGATAGGGTGTTGGGCTTTCCAAAATTTGGCGTGAGGGAAATTCGGCAGACACGAAGTTGCTACTCCCTATCAGCAGGGAGCAGCAGCGGGAGTTTGGAGCGGAAGTGGGGGTGGAGGTGGGAAGTGGGAGTCGGATGTGAGGAGGAGTAAGAGTGCAGCCCGAGCACAAAATCAATGACCACTGACCTACCCACAGGCCCCAAAGTAGTTCCTTTTTGGGGCTCATATATAGAATCCTATAAGGTAGTCCCATTTAAGAAGGAACTACTTTGGGGCCTATGGGTAATGATAATACAGCTGAGTCACAGCCTCCGGCGCAAGAAGAATAGCATCCTAAATCTCCAATCATGAAGATGCACCGTCGAGTTCTACTATACAACCTCATCGTGCTCTTAAAGGGAACCCTACTATAATGGAACACAAAAGCCCTATGGCAGAACCCCACAGCCAGCGCAGGCGCAGCCATTGCTCACACCGGCACAGTGCCTCTCGTCGACTCTTTGCCCTTCCAACCCAAACTCAACACCCTAAGCCTCAAGGGTTATACCAGTTATAATCTACCGTCAGGGCTATACCTATCATTAAGGGGTCATGAGTCATAAACTACTAGTCTGTAAGGTTTGGAGCTACAGGAGAGTCCTTGAGAGTTATCACGGGTTGAGGGTTCGGGGTTCAGAAGGTTTAGGCTGCAGGGTTCAGGGTTTGGGGTTCGTTAGGTTTAGGGTTCAGGCTTCATAAGGTTTAGGGTTCAGGGCTGTTCTGAGATTCTGAATCTCTAAAGCCTAAGTTACGCTCTGAATGCTGATTTTTATTACGCTAAACCCCACGCCCTGCAACTCTAAATCCTAAGAGTAGGAGCCCAATAGTCGATAGCGTTTGTTATATCGTAGGATAGCTAGAAAGTTGGAACATCATTATTCTCATGCCCCTAAGGTAAAGTATCAGGGATCCTAGCACGAATCCTCCTCAAGCCATGTTCCAACTTTCTGGCTTCTACTATAACCCATATCAAAGCACTTGTATAGCCACAATGTTGCAAGTACTTTAGGGGCCTTAACGCATTACCTATATTATTCCTTAGGGTTCCTGATTATACCACAATCGGGCCAAAACCCGATTCTATGTAAGAAGGCCCCCCAGATTAACCACAAACCTTGAAGTGGGAGTCGGAGTTTCCGAAAGTTAGGTTTACCTTACCGTGGGGTCCTTTATAGGATCCTACTATTTGGGGCACTATGGTTAGGGCCTCTATTGTCGGAAGCTCCCATATGGGGGGCCTCAATAATTGGAATAGGGTTCTGGGGTGGATGCGGGCGAAAGCCTGCCGACGAAGAGCGAAACGAAGGACGACGTGTGCATCCTCAAAGAATGTGTACAAACATATGCAAAGAATGCAATAATTTATAACTTGCTGCAAATAGAGTGCAGAAGTCGAAGCTTTGTTTCGTAGCTTTGGGACCAGGAGTCCAACATCTGTACAGGGAAGTCTTTAGGTTTCGGGCATTTGCGCGTAAGCTTGCGCGGTTCACAAGAGAAGTTGATCGGCGCATTGCACGCAGCACATCTTTCAGTCTGTGCCCTTCTGGGGTATGTTCTATTATAATATACTTGAACTATAATAAGGAGCGCCCAAAATAGTATAGGTAATTATGAAGGCCCCTATAGTAGAGTTTCCTGCGCAGAGGTCGCAAAGTCCGGCGCCGTGCGGCATCCGAGCTGCAGTTCACGGAAGCCACGGCTCCCTGGACATGTTGAGGGATACTACGGGGTTCCTTTAAAGGGATCTATAAGGATACCCTTTAAGGGATCAATTATAGGGTTTTAGGGTTTAGGGTTGATGACATGTTTTTTGGGGACCCCAAAAGCACCTAAGCATAAGCATTTTATGGGGATATCCCCAGCTTATTGGCCTTACCTTTAAGAAAGTTTATATGTTTAGGGATACTGCGGCTGATGATATATAATCCTGCATTACCTTAATGACCATAAACTATGGGAATTATGGCAAATTCCTTTTTATGGGTCATGCAGGATTTATATCATCAACCGTATGGGGGCCTAAGCAATTACCAATACCATTTTGGTGGTTCCTTATCATACTTAGAATATCATGGGCCGCAAAATCCTATTCTGATTATTAAGGCCCCTACATTAGGTCTTCCGGAGGGTCCAAGTACCAAGATACCAGCTACTTAGTAGATATTTGTGCCCCAAGAGCATACACTATACGACTACTTGAACCCTTTGGGCTTGGAGAGTTCCGTTTTGCGGATTTGGAGTTGCTGGGGCTTTGGACCTGGTAGTGAGATGCTGGGATGATGTTCACGTTCTGGGGTTCGGGGATCCACGAACCGGGTCTGCCCCTATGTAAACCCTAAGCCGAACCCTAAACCCCTAAACCCTAAACCCCTAAACCTCTAAACCCTTAACCCCTAAACCTCTAAGCCATACACCCTAACTAAACCCTAACCCCCCCAAACCCTAAAGCATTTGCGATGGCTCCTTTCAGAGCTTTCTGTGATCTTCGGCCTCGCTGCTTTAAAGTCGCTCAATGAGATCGAATTTAGGGTTATACGGTTGATGACATAAATCATGCATTACCGTAATGACCCTAAAATATGGGAATTGTTGTATATTCCTCATCATGGGTAATGCAGGATTTAAATCGTCAACCGTACGGATATTATTTGTCTTACTGTTCTCACTACTGTTAGTGTTGCTGGTAACGATTAGTCTTGTTGCTTGTATAGTAGCATTCTTTTCTTTTTAGTAGCACTCGTCGTATTCTTGATAGTGTAATTAGTATTATTAGTGTTCTTGTTTTACTGTTATGTTGTTCACAGCCTTATCCTACCTTAGACACATGCCGCGCACAAGATTCCGAAACTTTCAGTCTCAGCGCAAAAGTTGGCCCAAAAGCCGCAAAGTATGTCGGACAGCGCAAAAAGAAACCAGCGACGACATGCCTCGCAGGTTTCTCCCCAACCCAAGTCTAAGCACATCTTGCTGGCAGTTTGCAGAACGTGTTTTTTTTTGGAGGGGGGGAGGCGCCTACTCAGACATGATTGCTGTGTCCTTTGAATTGCAACCTAGACTTAGGGGCTGAACCCCACACCCTCGGTCAACCCGGTCTCGGAGCTCTACACTATATGGGTGGTTGTCAAAATTAGGCTCCCTTTTTTGGTCCCTAATATAATACGGCACCTAAAATTTAGGGTGCCGGAAAAGGGACCCTAATTTTGACAACTACCTATATGGCTCCATCTTGGTCCTACAGCCCGATTCCAGGTTGGTGTAGTCTTAATGATTCGAACCCGCTACTTCCAAAACGCAGAGTGTAGGTAGTATTTGTAGACTTAAACCCCAAAGTAGGTACTACGTGTATACTTGGAGCCCTAGGGGAACAGGGTTTCGGGGTATATCATACCACTCGCATTGTAATTAATTAAACGGAGCCCCAAAAACCTTCTTCGCTCAGGTCGGCAGTGGATCCGTCGGCTCGCATGGCGTGAAAGCCCAGCGTGGGTCGCTTGCTTTACTATTCTTGTGAAATGCAAAGCTGACGTGAAACGACGTACGCAAATACATACCTACCACCTGCTTGCCTACCTGCCCGGATAGGTACACATGTACATACACACAGTGCTGAACTAAACGATACTTCTATTCAGGTCTACAATGCCCGCAGACTGAAAGACATTCCACATGGTACCATGTTATGGCCAAGCCGTCGACTGATTCGATAGGATGCTTCTGGAAACAACGCACGAATCTCCTTCTGAGCTAGCGGTACCCTGTTATTGTCCAAGGGTAAAAGGAGGAACCCTTAATAAGGACCCCTAGGTATATACCCTTAATATAGCTAATATACCCATTATATAGCCCAGTAAAGGGTAGTGGTCCCAATAAAGGGTCCCTCCTTTTCCCCTTTGATATTGAGGCATCCGCGGGTTGTCAGCGAGTCTTTCATGAGTCTTTCATGTTCTGAAGCTCTCATCTTCGAAGTCCTGATCTACCAGTAGTGGCTTAGCAATCAATTAGACTAGGGTTTTGGGGGCTCCTTATAATAATGATACTAGTAGTATGATATACCCCGAAACCCTGTTCTAATCACTAAGGCATTACAAACCATGACCTTGCCCTCAGGTCATGACATTTCGAAGCCTCAACCCACACCCAGTCTTCTTAGGTCACGCCGCGCGAAATTTGCTGGAGTACCAAAAACGCTGCTGGTCTTAGCTTTGGTTTCGGAGCGTAGAGGCATATTGAATTCTGTTGGGCTCTTTGGAAGTGTTGGGGCTTGCAGGCTGCATGATTGGGGGGGTTTCAGCGTTGCTCACTTCATGTTCTCAAAGCCCTAAACAAAGTTGAGTTAGAGGAGGGCTCGGCCAAAGGCCTGAACCCTTAACATAGCCGCTCAACCCCTAAAACACGATAAGTCGTTTGCCAGGCCTCTTGACAAAAAATCGGTCGCCGGCGTTCGTAGTTCTGTAGGACTTCTGGGCTTCCCATTCCATAGAATCTTGTTGACATGCTGTCGGACTACTTCCAGGGGCTTACAGGCATTCTCTGATGTATTCTGAGGTCCATGTGTACATGAAAAATCGATCCTTCAGCCAGAAGCTCAGATCACTAGTTCGCAAACCCGAAGCCCCACACCCCGAAGCCCCAACCCTTTACAGTAAACACTAAACCCCTTAACCTTTAAAGAAGCCCCTAATGCCTAATCCCTTCATCCCTTAAAGCCTAAACCTGCACCCATAAATCCTACAGCCAAGCCCGAAAGGCCAAAACTAAAGTGCTCTAAACCCTGAACCCTTAAAACCTTATATGAACCCGAAACCCTAAACAATGGTGGTTTAAACCCTAAAGCCCCTATATCCTTAAACCCTAAAGCCAAAACAAAAACCAAACAAATGCTTCGATAGCAACCAAGGAGTTTCTTCTACAGCCAAGTCTACCAGCGCCCCCGGGCTGCCTCAGACCTTACAAGACCCAAAGTGTGGTCTTGTTAAAAACGCTTTAATCCAGAAACCCCGAACCCCACATTCGTCGAGTACATGAGGCCTTCGAGCTTCGAGTGTTTGTGTCACGCTTTAGGTGAGTTTCTGGCTGTTGGAAGGGTTCCAGCGCTCTAGGGTTTTAGGCTGATTTTCAGGGTTTAGGTGTAAGTGTCTAGGTCTGTACGATCCAGGATTTAGAGGTTTTCGTTACGTTTAGTGGGGCTTCGTTTGACACTTGGGTTCGCTAGTCTGGCATTGGGCGGCAGGGCCCTTGGTCCAGCTTGAACTCGAGCGGAAGCACAGGACCACAGGAAGAGAGCCTTTCAAACGAAATTGACCATGCTTTTTTGCATCGGAAGAGGCTTTGGGCTTTAGGGTTTCCGGATTCATCATCTAGTGTTTGGGTTTTTGGGTTGTAGGATTATTTTCGGGCTGCGGGTGTAGGTGTCAGGATGCAGGGTTCAGGGGTCTCGGGCTTTCAGTAGCGGATGCAGAGAGAGGTACGAGTGCAGTCTCCAGGGTGCAGAAATTTGGTTCATGGGGGCCTTAGTCGCTGGAAGAGGGTTTGGGGAGTGTGTTGTAGCATAGCACTATTAGAGCATACGGATTTTTACCAGGGTATTAGATCTTCACTTTTGCTCACATGCTGTAAGACTAAGGCTGTCAGGTTTAGAGGCTATAGCTCCCGGTGTGAGACATTGTAGTTTTCTAGACTCAACCCTACATACTAAACTCGCGGTTAACTTATCGGATCGGCTTCTTTCATAAAGCCTGCTTCAGACTTCACTTGTCTGTTCTTTCAAGGTCTTTGAGGATCTAGACCTCTGAGCCCCAATCTCGAAACGGTTATGCACTCCGATGGCCCAGTTCTATGGGACCAGATCAATGCCACCAATGCGACTGGGCGTGACAAGGTGCCGTTTCATGGTAGGGCAGCGGATGTTAGAAGTCATGCAAAAAGTGGAGTTGCTACACTGAATGGACGATTGAGTTGTTTTTGTCGCAGGACTTGTGTTGCTGTCGGCGTGTGCTGGAAGGTGACTGTTGTTAGATGCTTCACGTCTTTTGCAAGTCCTTTGTCGTAGTGAGTGGGTGACGGTGTCTGCGACCTGAGACGTGAACCCCGCACCACCTGGTGTTCTCGTAATCTCAACCAATCCGCGTATATGAACTCCAATGTAGGAGCCCGGATGACGTGCAGTATCCTGAGACTCCATAGTATACACTTATGCCTTCAAGGCGTTCCAACAAAGGTACTTCACGGCTTAAGTATACACTATACAGGTATATATCAAGCCTGGGGGAATGTCTACATTGCAGCATAACCCTAAGGGTACATGTACCCAGCCAGTATTTACATTGGCGTTAATGTAGTCCCCAAATAGGCTCTTTCGGTCCCAAATATATACTATTTGGGTACATGGACCCCTAGGGTGGCGGAGTGCTTGCATTGCAGCATGATCTATACCAAAGCCTTACGATCGACCCCTTGCCGTCCCTGCCTAATGACGAGTTCTACAGTGCAAAGCACGATACTGGTTTGTATATCTGTATGTTTTTTTTGTATATATATATATATAAAGAGGTATGTTTTATTTATATCTATATCTATATATATATATATATATATATAGGTATATATATATATATATATATATATATGCGAGCCCCCCCCCCCAAGACCAACACTGAATTCCCTAAATTCCCTAATTCCCTACCCATTGGATTTAGGTATTTCCCTAAATTCCCTAAATTCCTTAATTCCCTACCCCATGTGTTGGATTTGGGGAATTCCCTATTTCCTTAAATTCCCTAAATTCCTTAAATTCCCTAAATTCCTTAAATTCCCTAAATTCCCTAAATTCTTTACATTCCCTAAATTCCTTAAATTCCCTAAATTCCTTAAATTCCCTAAATTCCTTAAATTCCCTAAATTCCCTAAATTCCCTCCCCCATGGAGAAGATTCAATGGTTTCCGTTCATGGGTAGGGAATTTAGGGAAACAGGGACTTCCCTAAATCCAACACATGGGGTAAGGACTTAGGGAATTTAGGGAATTTAGGGAATTTAGGGAATTTAGGGAAATAGGGAATTCCCCAAATCCAACACATGGGGTAGGGAATTAGGGAATTTAGGGAATTTAGGGAAATTAGGGAATTTAAGGAATGCGCTAAAACCAACACATGGGGCTGGAAATTAGGGTATGTAAAGACTTTAGGGATTCAGGGAGTTTGCAGGAACTCACGCATTCTGTAAATTCGAGGCATGGAAGCAGTGATTAGAGAATTTAGGGAATTCGACCTCGCGACGTCGCCGGTTGACGTGTCTGTGCAACTGATACTTGTAGTAATATTGATATTGTTTTGAAAACTTTGAAAACTATAATACTCGTACGAGTACTAATACTTATAGTAACACTACTGGTGAAACTGATAGTAATGCTAGTATGAATACTGATGTTCCCAAGAATACTTGAAATCATGTACATTGTAAGAATAGTCTTGATGCGAATACTAATATATATTGGCTATGCATATTCGTGAAATTACGTACTCATTTTCGCAATACTCATATTCATGCTAATATTAGCACTAAGGCTAGTGCGAACGTGCATAATAAAATGCTCATACATGAATGTTAGCATTCGTATTTATATCAGCATTGGTATGTTTTTCAGTAGTACTAGTAACTCATACGAAGAGTAACCTCAAGATTCATATTCCGACGAATACCAACGCATGTTTTGTTCATACTAATTTTAATTCTACTACTAGTATCTACTCCTACATATTGAAAAAACTGCACCAATACCAACTTTAGAATTGATGTGAACACGAACTTTAATGTACTTGCCAGTACTAATATGCATAGTAATATTAGTTAGCATTAATGTATAGGAAAACTAATGTTCTTACGAATACTAATAATCATGTTCCCCTTTTATATTCATAAAAGAATCGTCATGCCTAGATACGTACTAATGCTAGTACTCACGCTAATACGAGTATTAATACCAATACAAGCATAGGTATGAATATTCCTACGGGTATTTATGCTCATGTTCTTAACAAAATTATTCTCAGTACGAATACCGACATTAATAGTCTCTTTAGAACCATATTGATATTAATATGAGCACTAATACTTCGGCTAGTACGAACATGCATAGTACTAGTAAAATTATTTGTGCTCATACAAATATAGAAAGATTATTACATACTCATATTATTATCAATACCAATATGAATTTACAAACATCATATCAATGTCAATATCGTTTTTGTAATGTATACTAGAGAATACATCAGAATAAGGCACAAGAAAATGAATGCATCAGATTGTTAAAAACTCAATGTTTTCATTTACCAATATGTATGGTTATAGTATTATACTAATATACTAATAAATTAATATACTAATATACTGAGAAACTGATATACCAATAGACCATTGTTACTATTACACCAATATACGAGTATACCCAAAAAAATTTTTCTTAATATATATGTTTTGTTTATATACCAATATACTGAATATACACATATGAATACTTATATACATAATGTACTAAGACTAAATTTTTAAAGCCCAGCCCACGTCTAATACTAATACGAATACTAACACGAACACTAACACTAACACTGCTATAGACATATATTAAATTAAACTGGAGCACTAATACTCTTATTAATATTAAGATTAACACTGACGTTGACACTGACACCAGCATCAGCACTAACAGGAACACTAATCAAACGAACAGTAATATTGGACAGATACCAGCAGCATTGTTAGAACTTCAAAAATCAGTAATGACACAAAACTAATAACAATGCTAACGCTAGCAAAAATATTAAGGTTACTACTCACAATAATTGAGGTTAAAACTTAGAACAAAATTACGTCAAGACCAATGCTAACACTGTTTTTTAAGACTGAAACTAAGAATAAGACTTTGACAAGATGACAATAATTAATAAAGGATGAGGCACACAAACTGGACTCTGTCTTTTACCACTCCGACAAGACGCGCCGGGAGTGTAAATGGCGTCCATAAAAATGGACCCTGTTTTGTACCAGTCTGTCAAGAGGCGTCGAGAGTGCAAACTTTGTACGGGAACACAAACACCATCGGTATTTACAGTGGTTTCGGCTCTTATTCATGACGCTGTGAAGACAGTAATGGGCAGGACAATGGCCGAGGTTGGTCCTGGGGGGGGTTACCATATATATATATATATATATAGATACATTTATACATACGTACATACATGTATAGGTATGTGTGTGTATATGTATACACATGTATATATATATATATATATGTATGCATGTACACATATTTATATACACACACACACACACATGTGCTCGGGGCAAGTTTTCCAGTGCTGCCTATCTACAACTGTTGGGTGGGATAGAATCGAAACTGCTTGCATAGTTCCTTGTATACAGAGCCGAGCGACGAGTCATTGAAATCAAGTTGGCTGCTCGTCTGAGTAGTCAACCGCCGCTGCGCAACGCCAAACCCCCTCAGGCCCTAAACTCGCACCTTAAACTGCCGTTTCTTTTTTTGGGATGTTAGCTAGGTCAGCTAGGTCTTGTTATAAGTATAAGCCGGGTATAGAATTTTCGTCACCCTAGAAGAGCTATTATGTCATGGAGCTGGTAGTTTAGGTTACAGCTGCTATGTATTATGGGCCAGCCCAGAGGCTCGCAAACAGTCATTGATCCTGGGCACAGGTACACAATGATTTCTCACAAGTAGTAGGGGGTGTAAGCGCCACGCCATGCGACCTTTGTATAGTGGGGTCTTGAGAATTCACGAGCTGCGAGTGTTCCGGCACATCCCATTAAACCCTGCACCCTATAGAAGCCCTAAGCACACCCAAAACCCAACGGAGGGGATCCCTAAACCCCTAAACCCTAAACCCGAACCGTGGCAAAACGGTGGGGAAGCTTCGGGCTCTCTACGAATCCAAGGAGAAGCTTTGGCGATTTGCTATCGCTCCAGGTGACTGGCATCTCTTTTGAGGGCTGCTATTGGGTACGGGGTTTAGTGGTTTCGGGGTTTAGGATTTGGGGGTTTAGGGTTTTGGGGTCTCGGGGACTAGGGTTTAGGGGACTAGGGTTTAGGGGATTAGGGTTTAGGGGTCTAGGGGTTAAGGGTTTGTGGGTTTAGGATTTAGGGTTCAGGGTTTAGGGTTTAGGCCGTCCACCCGGGCCGACGGACCTCGTCTCGCTCTCACTCCTTCTCTTTGTCGTAGTTGGGGAACATTTTATATTTTTAATGGGTACTTAAACCCAATAAGGAAGAACATGTACATGTTTAACCCTATCCCAACAATGAGCTATAGTTCTTTGGGTCTCATGCAATCCGCAGCGCTGGGCTGAAGGGGAGAAGTAAGTAAAGTAACGAACTGGCCCGAGCTTGCAAGTAGGTTCCAAGCAGAAGCCACCCAAACCCTAAACTTCAACCCCGAATCTCTGAATGGAGCCCTGCACCCGAGACAACCTGAATGAAGGAACGATGGAGTTCATGCAGTATTCCATCTATGCTTCATCTGACTTGGGAGACTCAGCAGCACAGCTCGTGACGAGGTTTTCAGGGTTCAGCGATGAATCCCCAAAGCTAGACACAGCCCCGAGTCCCGAGGACCTTTCCCAGTTTATGGTGGTAGGGCCCGAAAGCCGTAAACCCTGAAACCTAAACCCTAAACTCTGAACCCAAAAGCCCTGAAGCATCATTTCGTTGAACACGTGCGAAAGAGGCTCAGGCCTTGAGAGTTTGACGTAGAGCGCAGGTTACCGGCTCTGCCATGGTTCATGTTCTGGGAGCTTCGGCAGAAGAGGATGTGCTTGTGTATAGATGTGTCTTATGTCTGCGGGTAGATAGGTGGGTAAGTAGGCAGGCAACCAGACTGTTTTGAGGGTTTGGTCAGTTTGATCCACCGTACAGCCGAGGTGGATATAGCTGGCATGAGGACGGCGAGTGTATGTATATTCGATTCTCTTGAGCTTACACTTGACGGCTTGTGGCTTCAGTATTCGTGCTCAAGGTTTAGAGTCCTGCTCGCAGGCCCTGCTAAAACAGAAGCTGCAGACGCAACGATGCGCAGAGTACCACGAAGCAGCCCAGTTTAGAGTTTGGGGAGTTTAGGGAGAGGGTGTCGATGGGATTCGGCTTGTTTCGGGCTTTCAGATGATTCAATATCATCTTCACCATCCTGATCACAAGCATCCAATCATCCTCATGATCATGTGGGTGCGCTGTGTCGTCCGCACTAACAAGCCTAAATGCGTGCAAACCGTTCGGCACAGAGTTCGTTCGCTTTGCAAGGTTTGTCGGGTCTAACCTGGACGGTAACTCTTAGAACCTAAACACGAACTACCCAGGCCTCTAAACCCTAAACAGTAGGATCCTTATTATGAGGACCCCAAATGAGGCACCCCCCTTGTTTTCCAAAACTCCCGTTTGTTTGTTTGTTTGTGCAAGGACGTTGGCTTCCACTCCGAGACGGCCTCAAGAGCCCTGTCTGTTTCCGTGCAGCTGAGCGATGGAGAGGCTTACGAGGCCAAGACGTGGGACGGCTGTTTAGGGTTTAGGCAGGGTTTAGGGTTGGGGATTAAAGGTTTAGGGCATGGGTTTAGGGTTCAGGGTGTGGGTTGAAGGGTCAGGGATGCCTGAGCAGCCGCCTAACTTCCTTTTCTTCCGGCTCTCTTCCGGTGGTCAGGAGTGCATTTTCCCGTTTCTTGATGTAGCGGTCTCGCCTCGAGCCGGGGTCGAAGTCCGGACTCTCTGCTGGCTTCTCGTTACGGAGTTTAATTTAGATTACCCTAAACCCTAAGGATCTATTTAAGAGATCTGAGGGGTCCGTTAAGGGTTTAAGATTTAAGGTCAGGTTGCCATCATAGGGATCTATGCTAAATAAGATGGCTTCCCGTACTGTGGTATCTTAAATTATATCCCTGAACAAGAACCCGGTCTACCCGAACCTTTACCACCACAGCAAAGAGGAGGGATCGGGCACAGAACTGCAAGAGCATGGACAGAGACTTTCATCCCCACAGCAGTTTCAAGATGCATAAAAGGCAAGGCGCACAACAGCTACAGGGCGCTTCGCCCGTGGCACTTCGAGAACTAGGTGGTCGAGTTGCAGCAGTGTTGGGACAGGGCTTCGCTACTGCGGCGATGACGACGCAAACTACTCGAGTGTTCATGAAGCCTATATAAGAATAGAAGTTTTAATTCACACGCTTAGGATTTATAGAGGCTTCGAGGGTACATGGAACTTAACACGACACACTTCTGGCACAGGCAGGCGGACTCCGCATCCTATGGAAGTTTCGAAACCGGAAGCAGCAAGATCCTAGTAGGCTTCCCCGGATTTACGGCTAAGGGTGAAGGGTTTCGGGTACGTGAGGCTTCAAGCTTACGTGACATGAGGTTTAAGGCTTGGTAATTAGAAGAGGGTTTTGGGGCCCATGATACTACAATGGTCATACGGGACCCCCCCAAAAAAAAACAAAAATGGTGTGTGTAATATCAGGCAGCTGCTTCTATGTAGCCCGAGCCCATAAGCCTCACACCCTAAACCCCTAAACCCTTTAAATCTAAACCCTGATCCCCAAGCCCCTAAAAAGCCCTAATAGCAGGGGGGCGACCTCCAATTCCGCTTCGGTGGCAACGATGTCACTTGGGCAGCAGCTACTGTAGTAGCCTTCATAGTTACCACCTGGGAGCTTGCACTTCCCAGGTGAACGCATCGCGTGATGCGGGCCTGGCGATCATGTTCCCCTCCCACGTTACTCACCGGGTGACACCGGCGCGGCTACCCAGTCCATGTTGGGCATTTACGACGGTAGTCCGCCTCGACATCCTAAACCCCTACCTATAGTCTCCATTGTAGTTCCTTTTTTTGGGTTACTTTATAGGATCCCTAATATATAATTGGTTAAACCAACAAAAGGAACTACAGTGGAGACTATAGGTAAACCCCAAAGCCAGTTTTGGATTGGTTGCCTCACGTGAGGGTCGAGGGATCCCAGGCAACGGGGGAGTTGCATCGGGCTCTCGTGTAAAGGCGCCTTTGTCGGTTCTTGCAATCGTGACAGACAGAAGTTTCTGTAGCTAAACGGCTAGAGGGGAGAATGGAGCACTCTGGCAAGAACCACCGTGGAAGATGCAATTCAGGCATGGTGTGGGCATAGAATGTTTGTATCCTACCTAGTGAGGACCTGGCAGCGAGAAATGGAGGCAACCTACCTGAAGGAGCATCAAAGGTGATATAGGTAGCACTACACCCAAGGCCCTAGACCATCCTAGTAGTAGAGTAGGTAACCTGTCCTGTTGGGGGGCCATTAAAATCCCTACTAGATTGATACTCTCAATATCCTCCCGAAGATTCACCTTTCTTCCCCAAGATAATCAGATACTCGACAACCAGACCATAAATAACCGTAAATCCCCTCGTCCTTCTTTGTCGGAAGCCGACCAGTCCCTGAACCCCTAAACCCTAAACCCCCTAAACCCCCTAACCCCCCAAATCCCCAAACCCCCAAAGCCTGAAGCCCTAAACCCTAAACCCCTAAACCCCATAACCTAAACCCGTAAACCCAAAACCCCCAAGCCCCTAAACCCCTAAACCCAACACCCCAAACAGTCGACGAGGTGACCCGCGGGGAGCGACATTCCCTGGTTTTGTGGCTTCAACTGGATACAGGCGAGCCGGCCGATACTACAGGGGCTTAAATAATTACCACTACTATTGCGGGGGGGTTCCGTATTATAAGTATAGCATACTGGGCCCCAAACCCTATTCTAATTATTATGGCCCCTATATTACCGCTAACTTTGAACGAACTTCAGGCATCCGGCTTCTAACCAGTTTTAATAGGTAATTAGAGACTAGGGTGTGTGTGCGTGTGTGTGTGTGTGTGTGTGGGGTCTGGACTTGAAGGATCCGGGGTAACGGACTTCATTTGAATGTTTTGAAGTGTTAAGACTGAATATTGGGCGTTGCTTTATATTTCTTTATGTTGAGGCATCGGATCATTAAGAGTGCATCCCGTTGCACATGCTGATCTCATCGTCGTCGCTGTGTTCTTCGATTGTTCGTGTTGTCGCTTCGGACCTGAAACCCTTCACACTACCCATAGGCCCCAAAGTAGTTCCTTTTGGGGGTTCAGATATAGAATCCTATAAGGTAGTCCCAAAAGGAACTACTGTACTTTGGGGCCTATGGGTAAGCTTGAACTGTTCTACCAATACTATTTTTATTTTTTTTTTTTGGGGGGGGAGGGGTTCTGAATATACTTACAGTAGATTGGGTCCCAAAACAATACTCTAATTATCAAGGCCCCGACATTAGCCTCGGGCCGGCTCGTTTGCAGTAACTTCCCAAGCTCAACGACTGCCAAGCGTGTTCAAACAGCGGGTCCTACTAACACACTTTGAGCCTTCAGACAGAAGGTGGCTATCGCAGAACCTGAACCTGGGATCTTGTTATGGATTTCATTGCAAGCGACCAGGACCAACAACTACTTGTTATAGACTGTAGAGTTAAGCAGAGCCCGCTGAACCCAAGTCAAGAAACTCCAAAGTCTCCTGTCGAGCATTGAAGGCAACGAAGTTGATCGAGAGCTGCCAGCGCCAGTTTGCAATGTCCAGGTGCTCGGTTCAGGGGTTATTGGTTTCGGGATTAGGGTCCCTAGGTTACGTTATAGAGCGTGCGGCCTCCGAGATTTGGGGGTCGAAGCTTAGGGTTGGAGTTTGTGGTATTGCATGTGGTAGAGTTTGATGAGGACGTAGGGTTCACTTTGCGTTAAAACATCGATCGGAAACCAACAGAGGGAAGCTTGATTTTAGGGGTTAGGCTTTGGGCTATAAGGTTTAGGATTGGGGGCTTAGGTTTTTGGGTTTAGTGTTGTGACTTTCTGCCATGGCCTTGGGAGGATTCAGACAATCTCTTCCGGCTCGTATGCATATCACAGTGACGGTTCTACATGGGAGTTTCCGAAAATAGGGGTCCCTCATAACATAGTCCCCTCAATAGTAGGATTCTTGTTATAGGGACCCCATGATAAGGTACCCGAAATTTCAGAAACTCCCATACGGAACAGTTTAAGGAACGCTTGTATAGACACCCTTGACATTCTGTCTGCTTCACGCAGCCATTGGCCCTGCCTAATCTCGAAGCTCGATGAAGCCCCAACCCCTCGAAACCGGGTTTAGGGTTTTTGGTTTTGAGGCCAAGATGTGAAAAGGCTAGTTGAGGGTTGTGGGTTTAGGGTGTGTCGAGCCAAGGCCGTTAATTGGAAATGAAACGTTTGGGGACACTTCCTGTGATTTAAAGACACCCCGTATAGTAAGGATACGAGTGGTAGTGGTGGTGGTAGTAGTAGTAGTAGTAGCAGCAGTAGTAGTAGCAGTAGTATTAGTAGTAGTAGTAGTCGTAGTAGTAGTAGTAGTAGTAGTAGTAGTGGTGGTAGTTGTAATAGTAGTAGGACGCTGTTCTTCTTAGACAGAACCGCTTCGTTCGCCCAAATTATCACCTAAACCCTAAACTAAACCCTAGAACCCAAACTAAACCCTAAACCCAAATCATCCCCTAAACCCTAAACTAAACCCTAGATCCCAAACTAATCCCTAAATCCTAAACCCTAAACCCTAAATCCTAAACCCAAATCATCCCATGGAGGTAAAGCACCCAGACGGCCGAGCGCTGCAACTCCGGTGGGCGCCCAGCGAGGGCCAGAGCAAGCAGGTTGGGTTTGGAGTATATAGGGTTTAGGGCTCTAGGGTACAGGGTTGAGGGTTCTACCCAGAGCAAGCAGGTTGGGTTTGGAGTCGGGTTTTGGGTTCTAGGGTAAAGGGTTTAGGGTTCTACCAGCAGGGTAAATTTAAATGTTTAGGAGGGTTTTGGGTTTTAGGGGTTTATGGTTTTTGGTTTGGGGTTTAGGGGTTCAAGATTTAAAGCGTAGGTATCGGCCTCCTAGGGGGTTGACTGGGCACAGGGTTTCGGGTCGGAGACGGGCCGTGTGTCTAATGTTGATGAAGGACGGGTGTTTTCCCCGCTCGACTCTTTGGTGTGGACATGGTCGATTCCACCCATGGTCGCACAGACAAAGGCAGATGTAACTGAGCATCATGCAGACTCATGGGTGTTGATGGTGGGAACTTGTTTTCTGCTGAAGCGTTCAGACCTGCGCTAGCCGGGGCACCGAAGTGTATGGCGAACTAAACCCATAGTTCCTTACCCATAGGCCTGAAAGTAGTTCCTTTTTGGGAGTACCTTTTAGGATTCTATATATGAACCCCCAAAAGGAACTACTTTGGGGCCTATGGGTACATACCCCAAGCTTACATCGCAAGATCCTAAGCCTTGCATACCTTGGGCTGACGGCTGTCTATGCGGGAGCTGCGGGCCGCACAGTAACCTCCCAGTGCAAAACACAGGTACGGATGGTACTGACTTCCAGACACACACGCGCACACACACACACAGATATAAATAAATATATATATATATATATTCCTGCAATTGTGTACACACACGTACGCATGCACATATGCATGTATACAGATACATTTACTGACACACACACATGCATATATATATATATATATATATGCGTGTGTGTGTGTGTCTGTGTGTGTGTGTCTATCTCTCTGTCTCTCTCTCTCTCTCTCTGCCTCTCTCGCTGCCTGTGCGCGTTTATACACGCCTCTGTGCCTGGATGCATTGTGGAACGAGGGGGGATGCCTGGATGGATACACACATTCGCACAGTTTCATAAGTACGCGAGCACGCATGCGCACAGACACACACACACACACACACACAATCACATCGTCACACAATCGCACAATCACACAATCACACAAAGAAACACACACACACACACACACATCTTCGCGGATATCTTCACCTGCACATGCTCGGACTTGAAGAGTGGTGCGTGTGACATCGAAGATGCGCGCTGTCCGCAGGACTCCATCGGAGCTTTCGTCGAAGCTCATGGAGTCTTGGCTCGTCATCTCAGGGTTTAGGACTTAAAGGGTTTAGGGATGAGGCTTTAGGAGTTATAGGGTTTAGGGTTTAGGGATTATCGGGTTTAGGGATTAGGGTTTAGGGATTATAGGGTTTAGGGATTGGGGATTAGTGTTTAGGGATTTAGGGTTTCGGGGTTAGGGTTTGAGGCTTAGGGTACGTATCCGGCTTCTGCGTTCTGTAAGTTCTGGGATTGCGTTCTGTAGAAACTACACGCTCTCTAGGAACTACACGCTATACATCCCGAAATTTCAAGCATTTCACGAGTCGTCAGATGTCAGCGATGACAGCCCTCACAACAAGGCCAATGCTGCGCCAAGGTCCAATACATGTGTCTCATTCAGGCTCGGGTCTTCAGCCGCAGCCCTAGAGAATTCTAACTTCACCCCCTAGGTCCTAACACCAACCCGAAACAACAGAAACACAAACAATTCCCCACATACTCAACTACATGAACGTGCATGCCGGTAAGCGGGTCGCTCCGATGGCTCCTGTTGGTTGAGGGCTTCAGGCTTTGTGGGCCTAGGTGCTCATGTTTTTACAGGGTGTGGGGGGGTTTAGGGGTTCATTATGGTTCCTTCACATCCGGGGATTGTTCCTGAACTAAGGGATCCTACCCAAGTGAGACTACTCTGTTGGCTCTTCAGTTCCTTTGGCGAAGAGTCTGGCGGCCTGGTAAGAATCACGCTCATTCGGCTATATAGGCTACGGTTGGCATTACCCATAACAAGGAATATGCCATAATTCCCATAGTTTAGGGTCCTTAAGGTAATGCAGGATTTATAGCATCAACAGTAGCAGGGCTTTTGCAGTTTAGGGGTTCTCGTTGATCGTGCGATCCAAAGCTTGGATAGCGGCTTCAGCAGAGGCTTCCCGGCGCAGCATCAGAGCTCCGTAAAGCGGCAGCTGGGTGAAGCCATGACCTCGAAGTGCAGCGTGCTGTAACCCCAAGGGTCCAAAGGACCCAACAATTAGGTACTCGGGTTTAGGATAGTATATAGTTATGTAGGTTAGGATTTGGGAGAGTATATGATTATTGGGTACTTGGACCCTTGGGGTAAGGCCCTTGCATGAGAAGGTTTTGCATATGGCCACATTGTGTACAAATCCCGCTCTACCGTGAACCTAGTACTTCGACCGCTGCATACTTTTGCTGTGAATACTCGCTTCATTTTCCAGATCAACCACGAAAATCAACAAACTTTCGGTGCCTTGGCGTGAAGGAGGCCACTACACTGTATATTGGATTCACAATGAGATCGGTTTCCTAGACCTGCGGACACAGTTCAACCCGAACCTCATGTCCCGGAATCCGATTCACAACCGACGGTGAGCGACTTCGCACCGGCGCGCCCGGAGCAAAAGAGATTGCACCTTTAGGGTTGAGGTTGCAGGGGGTTTGGTTTAGGGTTTAGGGGTGTGAGGTTTATAGGGTTTAGGGGTGTGGTGTCTGTGGGGGTTTATTTTTTTGGGATCCGGTGTTTGCAGAGCTATGGCGTTTGGAGGGCTCTAGTCAGTGTTAACCTAGCAGCGGTGCCAGAACTCCTCTTATGCGGCTGGCTGCATGATGCCTGCTGTACTGGGTATCTCAACATGTGACTAACACTGAGTCTGAAGGCATAGCAGCAGGGCCATGCAACTCGTCAAGTCAACTAGGGTACTAAAGGGGCCTTAATCATCATTACAAATACTATTTTGAGGGTCCTTACTATACTTATACTTATCGTTTAATATACTCCAAAGCCCTATTCCAATTATTGAGGCCCCTATATTACAACTCGCCGACCTGCCAACCCGAGAAAATGCCTTTAGTTCCTCATGCCGGAACTCGACACGGTCAAATGTGCATCTGACGGCCAAAATCCTAAACCGCAGAAACCACAAGTCAACCCAACGGTCCTTATTTGTTTATTCGAATTATATGGGTGGTTGTCAAAAGTATGGTACCTTTTTGGGTCCCTATTATCATACGGCACCTAATATTTATGGAACCCAGAAAGGGACCATAATTGTGACAACCACCTTTATATACATATAGATGTGGTCAATACGCGGGTTTCTCTCATCTCTGTGACTCGCTTAATTGGATCCACAATCTTTGAGATCCAGCCACAAAAAGACGGGCAGGAGCTGGAGAGAGCAGAGCGCGACGAAGCGGTGTCTTGGCAGCTCATGAACCGCATGAGTTCCTTTGGGGTTGCCTTATGGAATAGGATCGTAAGAACCTTAGTGACCTTAGTGGCCCAAACAGGAACAAGCTTGTATTGCATGTGGTATCCAGTGAAAACTCTCACCCAAAACAGACCCACTCGAGCCCGTCTGAGTTGAGCCGTTGGGATCCTGAAGCGGGAGTTGTCATTGTCTCTCGATGGCATACCCCTAAAGTAAAAGCCAGAAAGTTGGAATATGATTATCCTAAACCCTGTGTGGTAAATTATAGGGTATCCTACCCTGAAACCATATTCCAACTTTCTGGAGTTCACTCTAGACTGCCCGCCAGTTGTTCGTGACCACCGTGTAGAGGACCCCTACTCCATCTCGATGGTGGCCCCCAAGCCTTAACCCGAATCGAAACCCTTGGTTATATGTTTGCGTGTGAGGCATGAGGCCTCTTGTAATTCTAAACCCTTCATGGCCCTCAAAGGAACCCTCAGACAAGCTTTAGCAAAAGAGCCCTTGCAGAACCCTGAAAGAAAGCCTCGCAGAACCCCCAAAGGATCGAATGCGCAGGGAATCGATGCTACCGAAGGGGCCTAACCCATTACCCATGCTATTCGGGGGGGTCCTTTACCATAATTACAGGAAAAATGGGCCCCAAAAAACCCTATTCTAATTCTTATACTAGACCCTAAACCCTAAACCCCTTATAGGGGCCTCTACATGACTTTACATGACTGTGAGGCTCGTGAGCAGAAGCGCTTGGCTGAAGAGGCACGGCAAGAGCCCTAAGGGTCTTTGTTTTAGGTATGCTTTTCAGTGTTCACCTGAGGGTTTTGAGATGCTAAGGGGGCTGGAAGGATCCCTTTCTTGCACCATGCAGGTGCTTAGAATCACATGGCAAAGCTATCTTGGCTACTTGGTTGTCAAAGCCGACTTTCCAAAATCCGTGCTATACAGGCTTCTGGAGCAGGTTTAGGGGACAATACTTACATGTACCCGAAGCCCCCGGACCATGAAGCCCCCGTCGGTGTACGTCATGATCTGCCTCGAAGGAAGAAGTTCTGGGGAGGGAGGGTCCCGGGGAGGGTGGATAGGGTTGAGGGACTTGGGTGCTTGATATGAGCATGTTCAAGGGCGTTCACAAACAGTCTCTGCAGTCCACAAGCCGTGAAACTGAAAGGGATTCCGCAGTCTGATGTGCTCTCACACCAGAGGGATGCCAGATAGATGTTCTCATTGATGCACAGAGGCCCCAAACCCGAAACCCTCAGGATCTAAACCCTAAACCCTAAAACCCTAAACCCTAAACCATGATGTTCGAGTGGATGGTTCTGGTTAGCTTCCTCCTTCTCCAGCTGAAGGGAGCTAACGGTTTGCGATTGAGGGCTCGATTTCTGTTGGCATTGTCGAGCACCCTACCCATGTGCCCCAAAGTAGTTCCCTTCTGGGACTACCTTATAGGATTCTATATATGAACCTCAAAAAGGAACTATTTTGGGGCCTATGGGTAAACTCTAAACCCTGATCCTTTGAGAAGCTCGGGCTCCGGGTTAGGAGGGCTTCACACCCCCGTTTTTTGAGGACTGACTTCGTCGCTGGTACATATGTTAGGAGAGTAGAGCTGCTGTTGCAAGGCTACGTAAGGCAAACACCTGCGGGTGTAATATAGGGGCCTTAATAATTACCTCTACTATTTGTGGGGTTCCTTATTAATTTACCTCCAAAACCCTAGTCTAATTACTAACTAAGGCGCTAAATTTTGTAAGGCAATCGTCTGTGGGTGTACCCAGAGGCCCACAGTATTTTTGGGGTTCATATTTAGAATTCCATACGGTAATCCCAAAAAGAACTACTTTGGGGCCTCTGGGTAGGGGTGTACTTACCTTTGGTTAGTAGGGAATGGAAGAATGGTAGTAATAGTAGTTATAATTGTACCCCAGTCCTCCATTCCCTACTAACCAAAGGTAAGAAACCCTAGAAGATAATTGTACGAGGTTTAGGTGGCTTTGGACATCCTGGAGCTCGAATCCAAAGGGTATCCGACTTCGGAGGTAAGTGTAGGGCTTTCAGCTCTCTTTGGGCTTGATGCGAAGGAGGCCGAGCGACTGGCCCGAGAGGAGGCCGAGAGGCAGATGCGCGACGAAGAGGAGGCGGCCTTGGCGTGGGAGGTTTAGGTTTAGGGGTTTAGGGCTTAGGATTCATAGGGTTTAGGGGTTAGGGGTTTAGGGTTTAATATTCATAGGGTTTAGGATTCATAGGTTTAAGGTTTTACGGTTTAGGGCACGTGGTGGAGTTTCAGAAATAGGGGAACATAGATGATACGAAACCAAGTGGTCTTATCCATAAATAGACCAGAAAGAGACGGACAGCAATGCGATCTACTTCCAACGTGGCCGGCCGCTTCTACTAGATTCTGAGACTTGTGCTCGTTGTGATTGCATTGCGGCTATTCATTGAATAACAGAGGAGTTAGAAGCGACACTTGCGCTGGAATTTCATTGAATTTCTGACTGCCATCACGGGAAGTGTCCTGGTCGGAACGGAAAGGTTTCCCTAAGGCTCCCTGTGCCCAAATTATTTCGGCCTTGAAGGGGTTCCTTTCCGGGTGCTTCAAGGCCTAACTGTGCATTATGTGGGTACTGGGTACATGGTGAACAGACTTGAACCCCAAGGGGTTTGTATTCTTTGAAGAACCTGGATAAATCCAGTTAAAAGCTCACCAAACCTTGATATAACCCTACCAAACCCCTGTAAAACACTTTCAAGGACATCCCCAAAACCCGAAACCCTACATCCCAAACCCTTATAACCCTTAACGGGCACTCCCAGCCCTGTGTCGGAGCTTGAGAAAAGAATCTCGTGCCCAAGATCGCTTTTCTGTGGCCTCTTTGGGGTGCATCAGGGGCTCTCGGAGAGGGTGTTCTCAGAAATCTACAAGCAAGGTCTTTAACCCAAAACCCTAAACCCTAAACCGCTTTACGTACACTTCAAGTCTCCAGCTCTTTTGAAGCTTCGCCGTGGTCAAAAAGCACCCTAACCCCAGACAAGCTTCCCTGTTCAAGACCCGACAGTACCTACAGCCCAAGACCCGAATCTTGGATTCTGGCCCGACTGTAAAAAAGTTGGAGTATACATTTCGAGCCCTTAACACGATCCCTTCTATAGACTGTCACAGGGTGGGGGCAGTCCCAACCCGAATCCCTCCTAAACCCTGCCTTAACCCTGAATAACCTACCGTTTTGGGGTTCCTTATTATGATTTCTTTATATAGGTCCTTAAAAATGTAGGTTCTTCGAGGTTACGGTAAACTCTAGTGGCAGGCAAGAATCCGGGCTCTGGACGACATCCGAGCGCAGGCGGTGGAGGAGGAGAAACGCAGGAGGCGGCATCAGACATGGTAAAGGTTACTTAAAGGATCATGGGACTTCGTAACTAGGGTTACAATTAAGGCAACTGTACTTATAATTACTTATAACCCCAATTAAGGTACTTAGAACCCTACTTACTAAGTCCCATGATCCTCCAAGTAGTACCCAGAGTCTTCATTCTAGCTCCCTGTTGGGTTTACCTCATGGGATCCAAACTATAGAACTGGTTAAACCAAAAACAGGAACTACAATGCCCCAGCCCTAGAATCCCCGAAGCCTTGTCGTAGCCTCGTCGTATGGGAACCCTACAAACCCAAGCCGTTTGTGAGGAGGAGGGTTCACGTATTCACAGACCGCAGCTTGGAGAATTCCTTAATTATTTTCTGCAGCCCGGAATCATGCATCGTCGTCTATTTGAGGTCCCAAGCATCCTGTGTCTTTTGTATCCCAAGTCGACTCATTTAGGGGTTAAGGCTTGTGGTTTAGGCTAACGCGCACCTTAGCGACGATGGTGTTTTGGCGTAGTTTAAGGTTCGGGGTCCAGGGTTGGGGGGGGGCGGGGGCTGATGACGTCCACTCGACCACGTCGTCGTAAGCAGCACCACCACCAGATCGCCGCCGCCATCGTCCTCGTCGGCAGAATGCACTCTAAAGTACTCGGGGGCATTGTGTACATTTGCCGTGTGCCGGCTTCTGCCATACGTTGGTTCGTGGCCATGGTGTTCATACACATTCTCTTGACACATGCTCATGGATATCAGCTGCTTCTTGGCTTCAGAGCTCTACCGCCATTTCTTCCATGTTGCCAGCCGGCAGCTCCGACTTCTTGTGCTGGCTGTCCTGCCTCCTGGCCTTCGTCTTGCTGGTTCGCAAGCAGGGCGTCGCCTTGCCTGCGAATCTGGGCGGCTTTGCTCGGTTCTGCTTCGATGATGATCACGATGCATGGCGTGCCTCTTGCCTCACATCTTGGGCTTCGTACTTGCTGCCATTTCTTTCCGCTGCGGCTTTCCACCCGGGTTGCGACAGGCCCTTGGACGATGCTGCGATCCTCCTGCTTCATGCACGAAAACCAGCGTTTTGTTGCCTCGACGAGCCAAAGCCTGGTAAAACTGATGTATTCGAAGCATCCGAAGCAAGCCGTGTAGTCAAGCCTCTGCAAAAAACCTGAAAATGCCGCCACCATGGATGGTGCCAAGCCACCATGGCCACAAAGGCGCGCGTTACCTTTAAAGTTTCGGGTTTTTTGGGGCCTGCTGCTCAATTCTCTCTTTGCCCGAAACATCTAACCTAACCCTCAGGCTCTGCACAACCCGCACCCTTCAACCCGCAAGCCCACAACCCAAAACCCTAAGCCCCGAAAACCTCCAGACACCCAGCGCCCCTAAGCCCGAAAGCGTCGCTTCAAATGCCTGAACTGAAAGCACGAAGCTCTTCCCAACCCCAACCCAGAGCCGTAATATCGAAACCCTAACGGCTTACCTGTAGCAGTTCATTAAGTAATTCTTTACTATATACCCTTGAACCGGATTCTGATTAAAGACCCCATAGCACTCGGCCGTTCAGGGGTGAGTCTGCCGACGAGGCGCTGGGCTTGGCCCGGTGGTTTCGGGAGCTTTGGAGTCCCAAACGGGTGCTTTGTATGCATATAGTCTATAAGGGTACCATATAATATAATATAATATAATATAATATAATATAATATAATATAATATAATATAATATAATATAATATAATATAATATAATATAATATAATATAATATAATATAATATAATATAATATAATATAATATAATATAATATAATAATATATATATATATATATATATATAGGGTTTATGGTTTAAGGGCGTACTCATACAGCACATATGGTATAGACATTGGTCTTAATGTAGTCCCTATTTTCGTACTTTGGGGCCCAAGTATATGCTAGATGATAACGGGACCCATAGGGTAGTAGAGTGTATGGTAGGGTTTATGATTGTAGAAGGTATTTCCAAAGGACCCTTCGGGGGTTTTCGGATTGGGCGGGCCAGCGTTCAGGATTTGGAGTTTCGGGTTTTGGGTTGAGGAGGGGGTTAAGCTTTGGAGTTTTCGAGTTTCAGGTTGGAGTTGCGGCTTTTTGATTCCGGTTCGCGGTTAGGCAGTCGGGGCTCTCGGTGGATCCTTAAACATCTTGGCTTCAGACTGCCAGCGAGTCTTGTTTAAGAAAGGCGCCTTCCTTGGAAAACTTTCTGAAGAATGATTGCTTTCCATGGCGACGGAGCTGCTGATCCCTGGGTCCCTTCATCGTAAGCTTTCAGCACTAGTGGGCAGTTGGATGGCAGCTTTGCCTGTATTCTGTATGCCAATGTTGCGGTTCAAGGTGCAGAGGCTACGACCACACCATGAAGCTCCAGAGAGCAACCACGCTGTTTGGTTCAAAAAGCTTGCGCAAGCAGTTGAAGGTCGTACGCTATGTCGGCCTAATAGGGGCTCTGTCCTATAGTCTCCTTAGGAATTATTTGTTATTTTTGTTCATTTAAAACCCAACGGAATATTGAACATACATTGTTGATTATGGTTCTGAGGGGGTATAGTGTCGACAGGGCCCTTGCTACCCCGGAGCATGGCTTACAACTTACACAACGAGAGGCAGCCCACGAACCAATTGGCGGCCTTTCGCTGTTCCTTATACGCGCACAGGCCCATACGTAGAGGCCTGTAACCCCCAGACCTTCCAAAATCCCTTAATTAAGCAATATACCTTAAATCGGTTCGGGGGCCGAACTCGACCTTTGCGTTTTGCATATTTCAGGTCCGCCGCCTCCACGACATCACGATGAACTCTGGCGCTTAGGGGCGTTGTCGTAATTCGAACCCTGAGAAACACCAGCCCCTTTCCTTTAACAAATCTATAAAATCCAATCCAAAAAACCAAAAACCAAAAAAAAACAAAAAAAACAAAACCAAAAAAACCAAAAAAACACAAACCCAAAAACAACAAAACAAAAAAAACAAAAAAACTCAAAAAAACAATTATTTCAGCGCTCTTCCAGAATAACATTAGAAATATACACGAATGGGAGAGTTCTGAAAGAATGTTTTTTTTGTTTTTTTTGTTTTTTTGGTTTTGTTTTTTTTGGTTTTGTTTTTTTGCTTTCGACGCTTTGAGACACATTGGCTACGTGACAGACAGTTCAATGAATCGCTGCGCGTTCCAAAAGAAGCCGATGCGTGTCAGCCGTGTGCTGCATCACATATATCGCTCATGCATCACTGGTCTCACTCATGCCGTATACAGTTTGTGATTCGCGGTGTTCCGTACTCAAGCCTAGTATAACCTAGTTCTATTTTCCGGTGACTCATATCTGCACAGCAGTCGCGATTCACGACAAGCTTCCGGTGGCCTCTTCAATACTTATTAAACTATCTTGGTTGGAAAGCACTGTAGTGATACAAAATGAAACTAACGTGCAACCTCTCACCAACTGAACTAGTATCATTCCAACCACTATACTAAGTAATCTCTTTAGTCTTGTACTCTACTAGTCTCACTCATGCCGTATGCAGTTTGTGATTCGCAGTGTTCCGTACTCAAGCCTAGTATAACCTAGTTCTATTTTCCGGTGACTCATATCTGCACAGCAGTCGCGATTCACGACAAGCTTCCGGTGGCTTCCTCAATACTTATTAAACTATCTTGGTTGGAAAGGACTGTAGTGATACAAAATGAAACTAACGTGCAACCTCTCACCAACTGAACTAGTATCATTCCAACCACTATATTAAGTAATCTCTTTAGTCTTGTACTCTACTAGGCTTAAACATTAGAACCACTGAGATGTAATGATGTAAGCCTTCACATAAAATCACTAGAACACACATGAAAAACTTAGACAACTTGATTTGTATTAACCTCTACACACAGCTAACCTAGACCATTCATGCCAATGCCACTACCTATAGCTGTTCATCTAGTGTTAGTAAGTCATTTTAATACAGGACAAGACAATACATATAATGGTCCTAATGGGGTAGCATTGGTTGTACTTAATGGTAAGACATAATGAAAAAGTGCAACAACATAATAAGAGTCATGAAAATCTATATCAATAGCAGCACTAATTACCAAGTATAATAACTGTTGAACCACCTATTGTAAATAGACTATATGAAAGATATTGTAACAGTTAACATTAGTTCTGAAATAGTATTAGTAGACATGCATTACTTGTCCAGGGATGTAGAATACCAACTACATGATCGTAACGAACAAGTTGGTAATGATCATATAACCAATGTATTAACCTGCAAAGTTAGCTCTTGTATCACTGTTGCATACTAGTTGTAAACATATGATGTGTCCAAACTAATTTATCCTAATAGACAAAGACAACTCATAGCCTCATAGCTCAGGTTATCCGATTATAGACAAGTTAACCAAAGACACTAAACATGCAATAAGCCAGCTATTGTTAAACTATTGATTATCAAATGCTGGAAGGGTAGACTTCTGGATTCCCAAAGAACTAAACCAAACATTGATAGAACATAGCATCACCTCCAAATATGAACCAAATGCTATTGTATTAAGTGCATATCTGTTAATAACCTTAATTAGTGAAGCATCGCACCTGTTAAAATTGGTAGAACTATTAGTGAGGTAGACGATGTAATCCTAACTGATCTAGTTATATGTTGGTTATGTAGCTTAACATCAACCTAATGATTGCACAATGTGACAAGTATTACAGAAATTATGTAGATGTTAATGTTGATGACAGAGCTGATATAGTTAAACTATATAGATAGTAAGATTGATACCGCGCACATATATATACACACACACACAATTTTCAGCATATTCCTAAAATATGCAAAACGCAGGGGTCGACTTCGACCCCGTAACCCCTTAAATCATATTAGGGACCCGATTATAATTTAAGGTATATTCCTTAATTAAGGGATTTTGGACTGTCTGGGCCCTGCAATTGCTTGTCGAGGCTATCGTCCACTGTGCCAAGTAGTTTTCTCATGCTGACCTCGCCGTGCTATGCCGTCATTGTCACATTGCGCTTGGTGTTGTTTGAGTGTGCCTATTGTATTCGCCCCATCGTCTACATTGTTGTTCCCTTTTGTTGTGGCCGGTTTATTTTGAGGTTAAGATCCCATCACGAAAAGCTGCACCTAAGCCACCGCAAGGAAGCACAACCTCCACGCACGAAGTCCTTCTGCCCCGATCTCCGAGCTTCGAAGATCCTTCGCAGGACTTGATACCAACAAGCCCTAAGCCCCTAAAGATAAAATCTGAAAGTCCAGAAGGGCCTGGAGACCTTGGATAACGACTGTTTGGGGATCTCGGGAGCTAATGATTCCCTGGTATAGTCACCATAGAACAAGCTTTCTCAGATCCAAGCCGGAAGCAACAAAGACTAGAAACCCTGCAGATGCTCTGGGTTAAGGGTTTTGGGTTTAGGGTTCTGGATTTGGGGCTTAGGATTTAGGTGAACGTCTGACTTGGAAGGCTTCATGTGACCCGATGGACATATAAGATAAGCCCCTTCCGTAACCTTCGAACCACTCTTTTTCACGACCTTGTAAAGAGCCTATCAAGGAAACACTGAAGATGTTCAAGACAGCTTGAAATCCAGTTCAACCCAGCGAGCCCTGAAGCCACTGGACGGCCTGTCAGCCAAACTTGAAAGATCAGCGGACTGATGTAGTAGCTAGGATATTGAACATGGCAACGACAGTCAGTTATATGCTCTTATGACCCTAACATCCCTAAACCCTATAGTAGAAGCCAGAAAGTTGGAATCTGATTATCCTAACCCTTCTATGGTAAATTACAGGGTATCCTACCATGAAACCATATTCCAACTTTCTGGAGTTCCCTGTAAACCTTGAAGCACATTGCTACGTCCGTTTATCCTCCAAAACTGGCAGGGCACTCAGCCCGCTGACTCTGGTCTTCAGGTGCGATACTGCCGGTAGGGATCCTGGGGTCTGGGGTACCTACAGGTCATACAATGCAATTAAAGGGTCATAGGGTTTAGGGTGTAGGGTTTAGGGGTCCAACAACCTACCGGTTATGTGCCCTGTCATGAACAGGCTCACAAAACATACATTTAACCAAGGGTTTAGGGTTGAGGCTTTAGGGATGACCACCATTTCGTAGGCTTCTTGGGGCTACAGGCAAAGATGCATCGGAGCCGGATAGAGTATGAGTTCCGAAGCCTGAAAGGCAAGGATCAATATACGATTCCTTATAGGGCGCCCTTACCACGATTCTGATATCACCGCACGAAAACTGGTCCAATCATTAAGGCATTACATATGTTCCTTGGGGTTTTCGGCTTAAGTTAAGGGGCACGGAGATTAATTGCAAAGTCGCCTAATGGAGGCCGCAAAAGCGGTCAACGCTGGGCTATGCTGTGAATGCAGAGCGCGTGCGTCAGGAGGCGTCTCTTGTGCAGAGCTGGGTCCTCTCGTTGAGCGGGATTCCAATAATCGGGTGCAGCACTTAAACGATCATGGGACTTGGTAAGACTTAGTTTAGTAACTAGGGTTATAGTAAGGTAACTGTACTTATAGTTATTTATAACCCCAATTAAGGTACTTATAACCCTACTTACTAAGTCCCCTGATCCTCCAAGCAGGGGCATCTGGCCGAGTGGGCGAACATCCCGCCGCCTGCGAGCGGCTGCTTCTGTTGATGATATAAATCCTGCGCTACCTTAATGGCCCTAAACTATGGGAATCATGGTATATTCCTTATTATGGGTAATGCAGGATTTATATCATCAACCGTTCGGGCGGATCTTCGAGCCTCAGCGGAGCATTTTCGTGTGCACTGGCGAGATCAAGCCTGGCCTGGTGCCTAGGAACTCTGAGCCGGCATGCCCTCCATGGCAATCAGTTTGGCTTCATTCCGGCCAGTGGCGGTGATGTAGTCTCCCGAAGAAGGCTTGACGATCTGTGAAAAAGCTTTCGGCAGTCTGAAAGAAGTTCTCGCCGAGTATCGCTTGCTTGAGCTGCAGCAGATGCAGACAGATTGGCACCAAGCAAGCAAACCTGCCACTCTCGAAACGCTTTCAAGTTTTGTGTTGTCTAGGACGCGTGCCTGCAGGACCCGAAACCGCAGACCCGAAACTCGAGCCTGAACCCGTAACTCCAAGCCCTGAACCCCACACCGGTTGATCCATGAGAACTGATTAAGGTTCAGGTTCATGGGTAGTTATAACCCCTATAAGGGCTCTATACTTAAAGGATCATGGGACTTAGTCACGTGGGGTATAATTAAGGTAACTGTCCTTGTAGTTACTTATATCCCCAATTAAGGTACTTGTAACCCTACTTACTAAGTCCCCTGATCCTCCAAGTAGGGTTTAGGGTTTAGGTATATAGGCCTATCAGGCCATTCGGGCGTTCGAAGGTTGAGGGTTCATTTCTTGAACGGTGGAGCTTCGGGCTCGAGGTTGCCCAGACCTTCCAAAATCCCTTAATCAAGGGATATAGGGTTCCTAATATGATTTAAGGTATGTTGCTTAATTAAGGGATTTTGGAAGGTCTGGGTGCCTAAAATCCCAAACCATAAGCCTCCAAACCCTAAACCCTAGGACTCTCTAGCCCTGTCTTAAACCCCCAAGACCTAAACCCTTCTGCTAAACCCTAAAATCCAGGTTTCTAGCCTTAAACCTTTTGGCCCTAAACCCCTATAAACCCTAAACTCCAGGACTCTAGCCTTAAACCTTTTGGCCCTAAACCCCTATAAACCCTAAACTCCAGGACTCTGGCCCTAGACCTTTTGGCCCCAAACCCCTATAAACCCTAAACTCCAGGACTCTAGCCTTAAACCTTTTGGCCCTAAACCCCCAAAAAACCCTAAACTCCAGGACTCTAGCCCTAAACCCCTAAACCCTAACCCCTAAACCTTAAGCCCTTAAACACTAAACCCCTAAGCCCTAAACCTTTTCAGGAGAGCAGCCAGGGCATTGAGGTCATTGACCTTGCCATGGACGACTCCTTCAAGGCCAGTGCTCTTCCCCGGCGGTTAGCGTTGAGGGTTTAGGGTCTTTAGGGTGTTTAGGGTCTTTAGGGTCGGCGGACTAGGGGTTATCGGGCTTGAGGGTTTGGGCTTCAGGTTAACGGATTTGAGGGTTTAGGGTTCAGTTTGAGGGTTTAAGGTTCAGGTCTGTAGGGGTTTGAGGGTTTCGGTTTCAGGTTGGAGGGCTCAGGTGTTAGGATTTGGTGTGTAGGGTTCGTTTGAGTCGGCTTGTAGGATATGGCAGGGCTTCCTAAGTTTAGGGCAGAGTTGTCTCAGGTTGCGTAATTTTAGCTGTTTCTTAGGGATTGTAATAAACAAAAACTAAGAATTAGTTCTAAGTACCCCTAAGAAACCATAAGAAGCAGCCGCTAAGGCCCACACCGTCCACAGCCTAAACCATAGTATCCCGGAGGCTTGAAGAATCCAAACACCCTGAGGCTCTAAAGAGTTGGGCCAAAAATGTAGTCCCTATTTAGGTACTTCGGGGCCCAAGTATATTATGCTATATGAGCACATGGAACCTTAGGGTAAGGGATATCATTAATAGCCCAAACACTTAGGCCTAGATATTCAATCTGAGGCCCCCGAGGCCTTCGACTCAGTCTCGCAACCTACCTAGACTCTGAAATGTAGTACATTTGATTGGGTGACTTACAGAATTTATGATTAGGATCCTGCAATCAGAAACTAAGATCGCCACAACCTGGTGTAGCATTTAAGGGCCTAGCTGGGCCCGAAACCTTTGGCCCTTCACCCTCAGCAGGGGCTTGATGCTTGAGTCGTAAGCCTCCTGGACACCACACCCTACTTATTGTCTCGATTCGGCTTTTTGTGGTTGAACCTATCAAAAAATTCGAGTCCTATACGGTAACCCCAAAAGGGAACTACAATGGAGACTAATTCTATGTACTATGTACCCTTCACTTTCCAAGGCAGTTCTTCCTTTTTGGTTGGATCAATTTGCAGTAGAGGGAAGCGCAGGCAAGCTTTGGAAGACCTCTACAAACCGGCAGCCCAACACCCTACACTTTAAATTCAACCTCCATATAGCCGAAGCCCAAAACCCGAAACTTCTACAAACCCGAAGCCCAAAGTCTTAAGCTTCTGTAAACCCTACCTATAGTCTCCTTTGTAGTTCCTTTTTTTTGGTTTAACCAATTATATATTAGGGATCCAATAAAGTAGCCCAAAAAAAGGAGCTACAATGGAGACTATAGGTAAACCCTAAACCGCACGCGTAAAGCACATCTTTTGCAGGAGGTGGAGCCTGAAGCCGCAGATCCCGAGCCGGCGCAGGCATCAGCAAGGACACGAGCCCCCTGAAAGCCGGTTCGGGAGGGTTTAGGGTTTAGGGTTTAGGAGGATTGACTCTAACTTTATGAGGGCTTCATTGGGGCTTCATGGGGGGTTTGGGCAAGGGTTCGAAAAGTGGCTTTAAGCTTGCAGGGTCGGGGCGCTTAGTAAGCAAGGTTGTAAGTACACTCGTTGGGCTACAAGTCGTTTAGGTGAACACAGTCCTAGCCGTCACAGTGTAGACTTCAATGTAGTTCTGGTGTTGCTACCTTGGAAAGTTCTTTTATAATAGAAGAACCTAACCAGACAAATTCGGTTCCCCAGAATGGCACCTACGATGAGCACTATACCACCACCACCCCTGACAATTGCAACTTCGATGGGCACTAACCTTACCTGTTGTCAGGCTAGCACCAGCTTCCCAAAAGATCCCACAGTGAGGGAATGTACGACGACATCATACGAGGTAATCTTCGGTTGTGTGGGGCATTCGCGGGTTTAGGGTTTAGGATTTGGTTTGGGGTTGTGCTCCTTGTCCAAGTGCCGGGCCTTGCTGGACCTGGAACCCGTAATCCTCAGCTCTAATGCCTGCGCACGACCTGGGAACCGATTTAACGGACTCCTAGTCCTCAGAATAGACATCGAGAGCTTGGGTTTAGGGTTTAGAGGGTTTGTAGGGTTTTAGGGCTTGTAGGGTTTTTTTGGGTTTTTAGGGTTTATACGGTCTATAGGGTTTATAGGGTTTATAGGGCTTTTAGGGCTTTTAGGGCTTGTAGGGCTTATATGGTTTACAGGGTTTTAGGGCTTTTAGGGTTCATAGGGTTTAGGGTTTTAGGGTGTACCTAGAGGCTCATACCCTACCCCTTTTCTAGGTTATCTACTTTTCTAAATAACAGATCTGAACTAAAGAACTAGGTACCTAAACGAGAGGTAGGGTATGAGCCCACAGGTAGGGTTTATAGGCGTTCTGGGTTTCGGGACCCATCATCGCCCCTTCAGAAACTTCACCGCAAATCGCGCCAACTTTCCAAATCATTCAGAAAAGTGTTTAGGGTTTGGGGGTTCGCGATTCGAGTGTTTAAGGTTTTATGTCATTCAGAAGAGTTCCGAATGTTTCAAACTGAAACACCTGGAAACTTGCAGTAAACCCCGCGTGGTAGTCTTTTGAGATAGTAGCCTGGTGGAAGCCCACATCAACCCGCTTCTAACAGCTAGACCCTCGCTTAACCCTGAGACACCTGTGTACGGTCCACGTTCAAACTAGTCATTTGCCATGAAGTGGAATTAAGTCAATTCAAAATCCTTTTCTATATCTTGAGTCTGAACGTCCCCAAACCCATGCTGTTCATCCAAAGCCCTCAACTCTGAACACTACAAGTCAAAAAGCCGCGAACTGGTTTTGGAGCAGGATATTTTCCGATCCCGTTGTCTCCGTGCCAGATTCTGTACAGGTGCCAGGTTTTGGTTTGGGTGTCGCGATTGTGGGCTTAGGCTGTAGTGGGCGTGCGGGTTGTGGGATGCTTCGATCTAAACAGTTCATAGCTATGTTAACAGTTAGAGGTTGCGGTTACATGCAAAGTAAACCGGGTCGGGTGTTAGGTTTACTGGGTGTGGTCCTTGATTCAGGTGCAGTTCTGTTCAAGCTGGAACCAAGTCTTACTTCAAATGAATCCAAGTAAGGGGGAACCCCGATACACCCTTATTCCTGTGAATCTGAGTTCATACGTGAGTTCCTTGCCAACTTCCTTGCCTTACCCACATGCCTGCCAACCTACTTACGTACGTACAGACATACATGCTTACTTAGTTACTTACTACATGCATACATACATGCATACACGCACATACATACATACATACATACATACATACATACATACATACATACACAAGGCATCCACACACACAGACACGCTAGACGCACAGCATGTGCGACGAAACCTGTTTCAAGAACTCAGGCCCACACAGGTATAGCACGATTTCCCTATACCCAGCATACAGTTTGGTCCAGCCGTGGATGAACACAAAATCGTGCAGTGTTCAGAGTATGGGGACTGTACCATCGTTCGTATCTTATAGATTTCTGTCCACCGTTGCCCAAAAAATCAACACCAACCAACACCGGAAACCCTAAAGCATCACGCGAAATGCACAGCAAAGTTGGATTTTTTCCCCCGACAGCTCCGCGTCAGCGACTCTGAGCAGTCCGACACGGCAACTGAGGAGGTGTGCCGTGGGGTTTAGGGATTAAGTTTTTTGGGTCTTTAGACGCGTTAGAACATCGTGGCTATTGCAATTACAACGACAGTCATGACTACATATTAGGTTCCGAGACTGCAGGAGCGGGGGTCTAACTTGTAAAGGTTTTTTTCTGGGCGTCCGGGTAAAGGTAGCTACAGGTAGCTGGTTGACACCTGCATTCTTTAAACCAATCCGTCATCACCGACTCTTGATTGCCTATTATCGCCCGAAGTCTTAAACTAAACCCTAGACCCCAGAACCCTGACCTCCAGATGTACCTTGCGGATGCTTGCATCTTGTGGAGGTAAGTTTAGGTGTTTAGGCAAAAACCAGGCAGAAACTCAGAAGCCACCAACCCTGAAGCTTCAAAAAATCACTGAGCCCTCACACCCGAACACCCTCAACCCCAACCCCTAGACCCCAAGACTCGAAAACCCCAACCCTATAGGCCCCGAACCCGAAACCCCAAACCCGAAACCTTAAACCCGAAGCCCTAAACCCTATATATATATATATATATATATATATATGTATGTATGTATATATATATATATGTATGTATATATATATATATATATATATATATACCCTGATCCGGTACCTGAGCCCAAAGCATTTCAAAGGAGACGCCGCCAGCTGAGGTTGTCGACCTCACGAGGTCCTCGTGGTTTCAGGGTGGTTTGGGGTCTAGGGCATAGGCTAGAAGGGGCCCGCACCCTGTAATAGTGGTATAATAGGAATATAAATATAGGGTTTAGGGTTTAGGGGTTTAGGGCTTGGGTTTGGACTACCATACTTGAATACTTTTTTGGGGTACCTGTTCCTTAAAGGAACCGTTACGAAATAAAAGTCTATGCTTTTTTCTCCCCGGCTACTTCAAAGTCCAGTAGGGGTTTGAGTTCCACAAGGGGTATAGGAGTTTTAGTTCTTCGGGTGGTTTAGGGGTCTACCTGAAGGAGAACTTCGACCACTGTTTAAAGGAAGCCTTCGTTGCCAGAAAAAAGACCATTAAACATCATCAAACTAGAGTTACGGTATGAGCCTTTGTGTAGGGTCTAGGACGCGTGGCAGTAGCCTGCCAATCGGATCTTGCAGGACAGCCCGATGTCCTGACTTTCCAAGAGCTCTCACCGTTCATGCCTAGTAAGGGCTGCGATCTGAGGTGCTTTTCTCCCGGAAGAGTCATAGAATAGTGATCTCGCTGTGCAACTTGGTACTGAGCGTCACAAACGTCATGAAACCATTCCCTCAACTGCCGCACTTTCAGGGGACAAAGCGCAACCTCGTCGAGACGTGCGAGCCAAGCGGCGGCCGAGGCATTCCTCACAAGCAGGGATGTTATGTCTTCTTGGGTGTGATAACACGCAGGGAGATGTTAGGCTCAACCAAGCCCTAAACCCGAAACCCTTGATGTCAACATGGGCTGGTGTCGGCTTCGCCTGCTCTCTGTGCCTCGCACACTGACGGCGCGACATGTGGTTGATTGTGTTCTGGGGTTCCTTCCACAGGGTCCTTGTAGTAGTGATGGTAGTAGTAGTAGTAGTAGTAGCGGTAGCAGTAATACGTAGTAGCAGTAGCAGTAGCAGTAGCAGTAACAGTGTAGTAGCAGCAGCAGTAGCAGTAGCAGTAGCAGTAGCAGTAGGAGTAGTAGTAGTAACCCTCGTGGTGGTGGTGGTGGTAGTAGTAGTAGTAGTGGTAGTAGTAGTATGAGGGAACAACCTTTCATTTTCCGAAGCTCCCATACCTCCCACCAACCTCAGGCAGGTCGGTTCACACTGTCGAGTTCTGCAACCTTTAGTGCTTATAGGTCCTTGGTCCTTGGTCCCGAAGAAAACGTGTTCCCAGGTGCGAAGGACGTAGGGTGTCATGAGCTTAGTAGATCCGAACTAAACCCCTAAAAACTAAACTTGAGGGTTCAGGGCTGCTGATCACTCGGATCGTCGAAGAGCGGGAACCTCCCATGGCTGTGAAGCATGAAGACCTTGAAATCTGCATGGGAGTTTCCGAAAATTCGGGGTACCTTATTTTGGGGGTCCTTATAATAAGGATACTATTTAGGATACTATATTACGGTCCCCCATTTTCGGAACCCCCCGCATGGAAGTCGAGTCTTCGACGAGTCGCAGAGCGGCAGCATGGCATGGCCCTCTTTCCGCTTCCTCTGCCAGCACGACGACCTACTGGAAACGCACGGCAAGAGCCGCTCCCCTTTCCACGCACCACAGTGTGGACAGTTTCAGGCCTGCCTTCTCAGAGTGAACATCCTGCAGCCGACAGATAACTATAGCCATGGATGGGAGGTTTCGGGCCGGCGCCAATTGCATCGGCTGAGCTCAATCACGGCATTTCTAACATTAGCAAGTTGAACCTGACAGACTGCATACCCAGACATGTCCGTGATCCAAAACGCTGAAGCACCCGCAATGCCTGGACCGGGAGCCCAGTGTAATCGAGGAGTCTTTGCAACAGAAAGCGATGTTTTCCGTCCTCATCCGAAGAAAGCCCCCTGTAGTCTTTCGTTCTGTATGAAACTATAGTGTCATGCATCCCAGGGATGTACTTTAGCCTTAGAGTTACTGTGTAGGAACCCCTGCAATGCCAAAGAATATGCGATGCAAGTACCCCCCGCCCAGCGTCCACATATGCTACCTATGCTACCATCATTTGTTTTGAGTACTTAATTCCGTTGTGGTAGTATGTATGGACCCTCTGGGTACATGGACCGGTAGGGTTATCCACTGCAGGAGACGATGGAAGCAGCCACGGAGGCCCCTTCAGCAAGGGCCTGCGACTTGCGGAATTCTAAGCCTCTCCATGGGCTCAGTGGCTGATATCAGCATGATACACACAGACTCCGGGATAGTTCGGTAAGTCAGGATTTATTTCGGCAGTCGTGCAAGAGTCATGTGGGCCCTAGTTCGCACAACTGACGCTGAAAGGCTAGACAGACAGATATGTGCCTGAGTTGCGGGCTGTACACGAAGCATGCTGACAATTATACTGCCGGTTTACATCTGGTACACCTGAAACCCTAAACCCGACACCCAAACCTTGTATATCCTAAGCGACGAGACTCTCGCGCTAGTTCCATTGTATAACCTTTGGAGCTCGGAGTGCAGAAGATCTCAACCCTAATGCCATTGGTTCCTAAACCACCATATCCTAAAGCCTTGAACCACTAATTCAAGCTTGAATCCTGAGACCTAAACCATCATATCCTTACAACGCTTAAACCACTAAACACTGAATCTGAGTCCTCTCTGAATCATTGGAACCCGAAGCCCTAAGCAACAAAGTGTCACATAAGGAGCTTCTTGAGTCAGACCCTGAACGAGGGGTACGGCTTAGGCTTTAGCGCTTCTAGTTTGGGGGGGTTTGGGGTGAACCCCCCTTTAACCCAGTGGAGGCTCGGATCTCTTACGCTCTCGGATGCTGCCCTTTCCCTAAGGGTCCATGGTCCTATCGATGTCTATCTGTTATAGATAGACAGTATGTATACATATATTTACGTATGTATGGATGTATGTGCGTATGCAATTTGTTCATAACTGTCTGTTTAGATGTATACGTATGCACAAGTACATGCATGCATATGTGTATGTGATACTGTATGTGAATGTCATATATATATATATATATATATGTATTTTTGTATGTATGTATGTATGTTTGTATGTATGTATGTGTATATATATATATATGGTGCAGGTGTGCATGTTTTTGGCATTCAGAAGAGATTCCCATGTTGGTTGTATATACCTGCTGTAAGCCCAGACTATGTACTACAGAGGTACATGGACACTTCGAGTCAGTTCACATCTTGGTCTGTGAGCCAACAAGCGAAGGGTTTAGGGCTGTAGGGTCTGAGGACAGGCTTGAAAGCGGAGCTCCAAGGTCACAGCAAAGCCAATGCAGTAAACTCTAAAGCCCGAACTCTAAAGTCCAAAATCTAAGCCCTAATCCCTATATTTAAGCCTAAGCCCGAAAGGCCCTAAAATGCATAGAACTACACCCCCAAACCCGCTATGGTTCAGGGCTTTTGGGTCAGGCCTTGGTCGACCTCCAAAACCGCACCCTATATACATATATATATATATATATATATATATATATTTATATATATATATATATACACTATACATCATACATCATGAAGCGATGGTTGGTCCTTTGCAGGCTGCAGCTTCCAAGGCCGCGCATCAAGCAGCAGAGGAGGCAGAGGCGGCTTCTTCGCATCTTCGAGGGTGTGTAGTAATCAGCTTCACGACTGCAGCAGCAAGCCCCGAGCAAGACTAAAACACCATGTCCACCACCTCCTAGGCTAGAAAGTCCACGTCGTTTCTTTTCTGTGATATTTGCCAGCCGGTACCGCCTGGAGCCTCAAGGAGAACGAGCCCGAAAGTTTCATCTGCAAACCTGATCAATTCGTTAGTTCTGACACCGCAAGCCGCATTCTGCGTATACCGCTGTCCAGTCTTAGGCTCCACATGTGCACATATGTATACCCATAGGCCCCAAAGTAGGTCCTTTTTGGGACTACCTTATAGGATTCTATATAGATGAACCCCAAAAAGGAACTACTTTGGGGCCTATGTATATACCGGCATTTGCTAAACCACATGCGCCATACATAGTGTATATGTGTACTATTTATGTATGCGTGTGTATGTATGTATGTATGTATGCATCTGTATGTGTGTGTATGTGTACGTGTGCGTGTACGTGTACGTGTATGTGTGCATGTGCGTGTACGTGTCTGTTGCTGCCTTGCATGTCAACTTGCATGTCGATGTATTGCAGAGCTGCTAATGCCAGGCGTGTGTGCGTGTGTATATGTGTGGGTATGTTTGTTTGCTGCCTGTTTGCCTCTGTGTCTGTGCGTGTGCCTCTGTGTGTGTGTGTGTGTGTGCATCTGTATGTGTGGGTTTGTTTGTGATTTGTGTCCAGACTTAGTCACTTAGTCAGCCGTGTAAGTCAAGGACTTCCTAATGAATGGACTGCCCGCTTACCCTACAGATCCAGAGGCTATGCGCGGTGGGATCGACAAGCCTTCATCCAACATTGCAAGGTAAAGCCCATGGCATTTCAAGGTGAAGCACTTGAAAGTAGAGGCTTTCGAGGCTACGCACGCATCCAGCCGGGACAGGAACTATCAAGTTAAAAGAACCAAGTCCTCCAAGCAAGAGGCACCTGAAACCGTAGATTACTTCCTGTTGTTTGCCGTGAATTTGTTTGGAGAGACCTCAAGCCCAACCTCCAAAGTCTAAAGCCCTAAACCTTAAAACCCTAAAGCCGTACAGCCCAAACCCTAAAGCCGAAAGCCTTAAACCCTAAAACCCTAAACCCTAAAACCCTAAACCCTAAGACCCTAAACCCTAAACCCTAAAACCCTAAAGCCCTAAAGACTAAAGTCCCCAAAACCCTCTCTGGGCTCCCACAGCAAAATCGGAGGCACAGCAACGGCGGGAAGCCGCAGACGAAGCCAGGATCCTGCAGCTGAAGAGTCCACGTTGCCGTGCTTGGGCGTCTTGGGGTATATAGGGGTTTATTTGGGGTTTAGGGTTTAGGGTTTTGGGGTTTAGGGTTTAGGGTTTAGGGTGGTTTAGGTTTCAGGGTTTAGGGTTTCGGGGGTTTAAGTGGTTTAGTGACCAACGGGTTTTGTGAAGGGTTTGGGCTGTGGGTGTGGGAGTTAACCTTTTGGTTATAGGAATTCGCAGCTCAACATCGTTAAAAGCGTGAATACCCGAAGCCCGTTTTTTCGAAAGCTCTGAATGCCCGAGGGCCTCAACAAAGGAAACACAAATGTCCTAAAGATCCAAGCCGAAACTCCTCAACCCGACAAACCACCCCTGATCCTCGGTTTCAGATCTCGCAGAAGAAGTTGAAGAAGCATGTTAGGATGCCTACCGGTGCCGGTTCCCGGACTCTACCTGCCAGTTGGCCTGGGCTATGCCCGGTGGAGAAACACTCGCGGCAGCGATTGAGGGATTGAGGGGCTGGGTTTCAGCTTGAAGATTTCGGTCTTCCTGGGTTTGGAAGTTCTAAGACCTACAGTTGTGACTTCATCGAAACTCTTGAGGTGTGCAGAACACTGAACCCCTGAATGCTAGACCCGAGACGCCTAAACCAGTCCTATCGTACGCTCCTGAAGCCAAAGCTTGTGGTGGAGGAGGCATGCGGAAGAAGAAGAGGAAGAAGCTCAGCGAGAGCTTCGTGCCGCAGAAGAGGTAGGGGTCATAGATTTATTTGTAAGCGTGTGCGTGTGTGTGTGAGAGAGAGAGAGAACCCACACACAAACACACACACACATATATATATATATATATATATATATATGCTCACCCCCCCCCCGGTGACAGACCACGGGTCTAAAAAACACCGTGCACAACGATATTCTGTGAAGCAAAACCGTTACATGAGGTATATAGTATAGCACCAGACGTGCGGCACATGAGTTACGTAATAGTCTTGTGGTAGTATCGGTATTAGGGTGAGTATTGTTATTAATATTAGTACTATTGCTTGCTGTAAGTATACGTATCAATATTGCCAACTATAAATTAGTGTTAGTGCTCATGTTCGTGTTAGAGTTAGCGCTAGTGCCAGTGTCAATGTCAGTAATACAGCACCACTGCTACGAGTAGTATCAGTATCAGTCTTAATGCTGGGTTTAACAGCAGCTTATATTCGCAGAAGTGCTAGTATTAGTATCAATATTAGAACTAGTTAGTTTTGATATGTTAGTATATTGATAGTCTCGTATATTAGCAGATTAGTATATCAATACATCAATGTATTCGGACAGCAAAATATTTGCATACTTGTATACTAGTATATTTTACATGTTAGTACAACTGGTGCATGACTACACTACTATACTGCTGTATTAGCTTACTAGTATATTGACATACCAGTATATTCGTACGTTAGCATATTAGTGTACGAATATGTGTACTATATTACTGTTTTATCTAATCATGTATAAGTATATCAGTATGTTGGCATATTAGTATACGAACTTGTCATGTCGGTATTCTTGCATAGTGCAGTAGCCGTATATGATTATAGTCACATATTCGTATAGTATATTCATACAACAACGAGAAGTATATTGATACATTGGTATATGTGTATATGCCTATGCCAAAGCATTAATACATGAATGCACTGATGTATATATCTGTATCTTAAGATAGTGGTACGTATTTTATGTACATGAGTATATGCAGGTGTCTATTAGTAATGGTATTAGTTTTCATATCAATATGAATATACTATTGGTATTCGTAGGAGTATTAATGTCAATACTAGTAGAAGTAGGACTATTTATACTCGTAATAGCCATAATATGAGTGTTCATGCTGGTAATACTAGTGGCATTCTTGAATATGCAGCAGATTATCAAAGTCCGTATTAGTGTTGGTGATAGCACTACTGTTAACGCACAAGGGTTTACGTATTCGTATTCGTAGGAGTATAAATAGCTATGTAAATATTGATGTTAGTATAGATTTTGTGTTAAGTATTAGCAGTAGTGTTAGCGTTAGTACTAGCATATTATTGATGATATACATTCGAAAGAATGTTTGTATTGTTATTACTCTTGACCACGTGAAATTCTAACAGTTGAATTCATGAGTGAATTAAAGGATTTGTATTTTAATATGGTGGTATGCATGTTCATGTACATTAGTACATACAGGTGTGTGTTAGTATTGGTATTATTATACATTATTATCAATATGAATATGGTTATTGATATGCGTAGGAGTACTAAGAGCAATACTAATCAATCTTAGTATTTGTGTTATGCATATTCGTACTAAGCTTTATAGAAGTGTAATATTAGTAGTAATGCTGGTATTAGCTTGAGCATTCAACAAATGATCAATGTCAGTATGTTCAATGGCAATACTATATGTAGGAGTATCAATACATATATGTATATATAGATATACAGATAGATAGAGAGATATTCGTGTAAATATGGGCATGAGTATTGACAGCCCTTGCCTTTGCAAGTAATCTGGTCCGATGCGGAGACTAGCACGACAAGGCGCGCGGGTGTCCTACCAAGAAAGGAATTACAGAGCACACGTGTATGGATGAGGGTTGTGCTGATACACTACATAGTAAGCACTACACAGTAATCTTACTTGAGTCATATATAGAACAGATTCCAGCATTTCCAAAATTTCCAAAATTTCCAAAATTCTCTCCCCTAACTTTCCGCATTTCCAAAATTTCCAAAATTTCCAAAATTTCCAAATTTCCAAAATTTCCAAAATTTCCAAAATTTCCAAAATTTCCAAAATTTCCAAAATTTCCAAAATTTCCGAATTTTCCAAAATTTCCAAAATTTCCAAAATTTCCAAAATTTCCCGACCTAGTCGACAGGATTTTTCCAAAACATAAGGGCGGACTTTTTGGAAATTTTGGAAATTTTGGAAATTTGGAAATTTTGGAAATTTTGGAAATTTTGGAAATTTTGGAAATTTTGGAAATTTTGGAAATCCGGAAAGTTAGGGGAGAGAATTTTGGAAATTTTGGAAATTTTGGAATTGAGGCTTTGAAAGCTGAGTGCCCCCTCCCCCCGATCACAGACCATGCACTACGACTGAGTCGAAAGGGCATGGTCTGTCATGGGGGGGGGGTGACCATATATATATATACACACACATACATATACATATATATGTACATCGACATGTATTTGTGTATTTACACACATGCATTCATCCATGCATGCATACATACGTACATACATCATACATCGGTTCATGCATCAATGAGTTAACCAAGTTTTTCATACATTCGATCGTACATACAAACATACAAGTGCTATGTCCACTTGCGTGCACAGATGTGATTCCATGTGCATGGTGCCAAAACATACAGGAGGTACACAGTGTTGCCGGTGGACAAATACACTGATCGATATTGGAGCTATATATTTCATGTGATGACATCAGAACCTGTCGGGTGAAACACTACTGAAGCGATCTGCGGCCTGGGGGTTTCAAAGATCCTTATGTGGAGTTCCGTATTATACTGATTATAGTATCTGGGGCCCGAAGCCCTGTTCCACTTAATAAGGCCCCTATATGGCTTGAAGAGTGGATTGGCGCCACCTGAGACACCTATCTGCGGGAATGTAATCACTATAGGGCTACCTGTCTGTCCTTGTGCCCAATTCTGTTTTACTGGGAGATGGAGATTTCGAGTGGGAAGCCGGGATAAAAAGAGACAGAGAGACAGAGAGAGAGAGAGAGAGAGAGAGACAGAGAGAGACGGAGAGCGACAGAGAGAGAGAGAGAGTACGGTTTGTCAGTTTGTGAGATACTTGGTCACATTGGTCTTTCGTTTGTTGGTCCGTTCGTTCGCAAGTAAGTAAGTAAGTGGATCAATTAGTTGAATACCTAATTGCTTGGCCAATTATTGCCCTTCTTACGTCCCTTGCATTACGTCTTCTCTCTACGTGTCGAAGACCCGCCAAGACATAGAATCTCCAACTCCGACCCGGAGTCGGGGGCTTTACCGCCTCAAGCATGTCCAAACCAAAGTTGCCGGTGCTGTAGTACTAGTGATGAGTAGTAGTAGTAGTTGTAGTAGTAGTAGCAGTAGTTGTAGTAGTAGTAGTAGTAGTAGTAGTAGTTAGTAGTCAGTAGTAGTAGCAGTAGTAGCAGTAGTAGAAGTAGTAGAAGTAGTAGTAGAAGTAGTAGTCGTAGTAGTAGTAGTAGTTGTTGTTGTAGTAGTTTAGTTATCGTAGTAGTAGTAGAGAGTATCAGCCGTGACTATTGTAGAGGTTTCACGAGCAGGCAGCGCGACGCAAGGGGGAGGAGATGGCTGAGGAGGAGCAAGCCAGGCAAGTTGCATTTTGTCTTTGAAGGCCTTCCCTGGGACTCCAACAAGCCCAATGTAGGTAGTATTTGTAGACTTGTAGACTTTAGACGCCAGAGTAGGTACTATTTGTATACTTTCAGCCCTAGGGTTTGGGTGTAGGGGTTCAGGGTTTAGGAGCTTTAGGAGGGTTTGGGGGTGTTTGTTTTAAGGTTTTGAGGGCTTGATTGCGGCTAGCGGCTAGCTTTTTGTCTGAGCGCTGATGGGAGCTCGTCAGCATTTAATGCTGAAATGTTGTACGGTCTGTGGCGCTACATGTTCATGCACGAGTTCCTCGAGGCTCTACACATCGTAGCTATACTTCGACCCGAAACAGCTCCACTCAGTAGTCTAAGTCCAGAGATGTCTGCATAGGTTGGTATAGATGGCAGAGATGGGCTCCAGTTGCCTAAGCGTCTTTCCCCAAAGGTTCGCCCTTGCGAGGAGGAAAAACGGTTCCAGTCAAATCTACAAACAATTCTGAGGCAGGCACCCTACCGGGAGTATCGATGCTTTTACAAAACGGGTGCACCAAATTTTCTGTCTGATTGGTTAGGAAGATTACTCCCTTGTTTTTTCTGTTCCTTTCACGAGTCACATTCCCTGAAACCCCAATCTAGCTGTTAAGGCCCTTCATTATCTGTCTTGCTTCTGCGTTCCGTGCTCGGAGGCTGCACGATGATGCTTTCCAGACATCCGCCTCAATCCCCGAATCCAACTCCCTAAGCTTAAACCTGTTCCCGGTTAGGCAATTAGAACAGTGTTCGGGGGTCTACTACACTTATTGGCCAAAAAGGTATACTTAACACTTCGGGATGATCTTATCCCGCATATGCCTGAAAGTTTAAACTGTTCTTGCGTATATGAACGCAGCACCTTAGTTTCTATAGTTCTGTAGGGGCGATGAGGAGTATCAGAGGCCGCCTCATTCAGATCCCCGCCCGGCCGACTGAAGACCGCAGCGTTTGCGCCATGATCACCTCCGACAGTGATCATGACCAGGAGTTGGCAGAACTTGGTTGTGTTCGACAGTATCTCGAGCTGTACGAAGTGCCGAAGAAGGTTCGCATCCACGCCCCGCCCCTGCAAGTACCACGAATCGTGGCAACTTTGCTAGCGACGCTCGTCGTGGTGTTGTGGCTGATTACGGGGCTTCGTTTCTACGAGCTGAATGATATTTCGATTTCAAATTCCTTCCTTGAGCTCGCTCCTCCATTTGGTGTGTTGGCTTGCGATGGCTTCGATTTCAACTGCGACGACATACCGAACAAGAGCAATAGCCTTCCTAGTTACTGCATGGAATCTGCATTGCATCGCACGCAGGCTGTCTTGCGTCACGATTTCTTCTCACAGGCGAACGGGTACAATAAGGATCGCTGGCCGTTCGGACGACCGGATGTCACAGCAGTGTGCAAGCGTTTCGATGCCAACGACGTGCTGGAAGAAGAAGGGAATCCTCTGATCATGACAGCACGGACGGTGGTGCCACAGAGTAGGTGCAACGACAATGCTGATCTGGGATGCATCTGGCGAAATGCTTCTAAGCTTTCCTTGGTTTTACGCGTCAGTTCTTTGTTATTGTTCCTGGTGAACTTTACACCTGCATTAAAAACTACCAATGCTTTTGTTGTGGTTTCTTATCGCAATCATAGTATAGTGGGCTCCAAACCCCTATTTTACCTATTAAGGCCCCTATATTGCACGTCTTGGCTGAGTGAAGGTCGGTTTCTCAGTGGAGTTCGTGGAAGATGTGGAGACATTCTGGCTCGTTCTCCGTCACGAGGCCCTCAACCCTAAACCCTTAAACCCCCAAGCCTACTTTTGAACCCTAAGCCCGTCTACCCTGAACCCTAAATCACACCCCTAAACCCCTATAATAAGCCCTTGACCTCATAAACCCCTAAACGCTTCAATCCCACATCCTTCAGCCGCTTCAACCCGACAGGTCATGGCACAGGGCGTCCACCTCAGAAATCCGACCAGCGCTGGATATGTCGTGGTCAATGGAATCTCGGCAAATGTCCTAAAGGCTTTCAAGACCCGTATATATGTATGCATCTGTTAATACATATATATATATATACACATACGTACATGCATACATACATGTACATATAGGATTTTTTCACTCGTTGCGTGTTCAGGGCTTACGCCGCTTTAGGGCTTGGTGTTAATGCCGTGGGATACCTGCAGCAACCGCATTCTTTAATAGAAGCGTTAAACTTAGTTTGTGGACCGTGTAGGTAGTTAGGATCTTTCGAGTTTGATGTGCCAAGAACTCCCGCCCTCACAAAGGATTGTATCCCGACTTTGTGCGGGCTCCAGTGCAGGCAAACAATTTGAATGGACCGCCGAGGACAGACGTTCCGATTGCATTGCACTCACAGTGCCTGCGAAGAAGCAGGCATTCACAAGAATTCCGGTGATGTTCCGTCCTGCAAGAGTCTTGCCGGTGGCAAAGCCTGCTTCAGTTCTACGTATGCCGACTACCTCTCTCTGGACCTCGTTCTGCAGGCAGCCAATGTAACCTTGGAGTCTCAGCACTGTGATATCTGATGTTGTGTTGCATTGTATTCTGTTCTATTGTCAATACGTTTTCTTATATCACATTGTATGATGTTAGATCTTACTATGCTGTACCTTTATGTTCATACTATACCCTTCTACACTTAATATTACAATATACTGATTGACCATGGGTCCCCTTTCAGAATGCCAGCGGACCTTGCCAGGAAGCGAAGCCTGACTTTTCGAAAACTCAGGTTGCATACCCAACATATCAGTAGCTGTAGGAAGGCTGCCCAAGGTTAATGCAGGGTTTAAGGGGTTTAGGGTTTAGGATTAGGATTTAGGGTTAGCTTGCAGAGCTTGCAGGAAGTACACTCTGAGCCTCTAGACCTCACGAGCACAGATGCTGTAGAAGTTTTCCGGGGCACCTCGTGTCCCGAAGTCGAATAGACTGTTAAGGCTGCTCTTCGAGACTGGTATAGGCAGAAGCGGTCCCGTTGTGTCCAGCAGAAACCTGAAACCCTCAACTCCATCCACAAAGATTGAACACCCTAAGTCTCGTTTAGACTACACTGGGAGACCGCCTAAGCCCTTCAGTCCCTCAAGCCATAAACCCAATGCCCTGAACCCAACAACCGCTGCTCGCTGCCAGCTCTTGGTCTTCGACCCACGCTGCAGCTGCTGCCCTGAACCCTAAAGTCTGCCGCAAACTGTAACCCTATCCCTCCAAGGACCTCATAGTTAGGGCCCTAGACCCCTGAAGGACTCCATAATAAGGTCCCTGGAGGCACAGGGTAAACTCTGGACCCTAGACTGGACGAGCTGACAGTCGAGTACCCGAATACCTTAGAAGCTAGACTCCCTAGACCTTGAATCGAAGAAAACGACGTCGACGAAGCCAGAGGTTGCATTATGTGTGTGTGTGTCTATATATATATATATATATATATATATATGTGTGTGTGTGTGTGTTTGCAATATTGTATACTATATGTGTATCTATGTACACTTATATTATATTATATTATATATATATATGTAGTATTACACATACATATATATATATATATACTCAGGACTCCCTGCTTCGCATGCCGGGAGACTCACACCGGCAGTCCGAGCCGCAGATCTCTCGTCGCTACCTTGGGGCCTCCATCGCCATCGACATCCGCTACACAAACACTGCTCCTCGCTGAGTTAAGAGATAAGGCTTAGGGTTTGGGGTCTGTAGGGTTTAGGGTTTTTAGGGTTTATAGGGTTTATAGGGTTTATAGGGTTTAGGGATTATAGGGTTCTGGGTTTCGGATTTCGGGTTTAGGGTTTTAAGGTTCAGGGATTAGGGCTTATAAAATCCTCAAACCTAGAAGCCACATGCATGAGGCCCAAATCTGCAATGTGGCTGATCAATCCGGTTTAGACTACGTAAACCGTAAGTGCCCATGTACATATCTATGACCATGTCTAATAATCACAATAACGTACTAATAATGACAATCATATATATATATATATATATACATTGTATGTCGACATGTACAGGGCTTGGGAAAAAACTTCAAAGCCCGGTTGGCGCTCATCCCATGGTTTGACCAGACCAATGTCCCGGCTGGGTTGAGGGTGATGGCTTTCGAAATGGGAGTTTCCGAAAATAGGGGCCCCTAATATCGTACCCTAAATAGTAGGATCCTTAGCATAAGCACCCCAAAATTAAGGTACCCCTAATTTCGGAGACTCCCAAATGCGCCCAGCTGTCCTGTTCCTCTCTTGACTCTCTTCCCTAGATCTTTCGGGCTTGGCCTTCAACCCGGCTCTCTTAGCACAACACCGCCAAACACAACCCGAAAAAAACCTGAATCCCTGCTCAAAACCTTCAAAGCTTAAGAAGCCCCGTCCCTATGCACCGCGCCAAGGATCCGCTTTCTCTCTGGCAGTGGCCCAACCCCGGCTTAAAAGGCTTCCGCACGGGTATTACGAAGCAATCTGCAATCTCTTTAACAGTTTTACTAGAGTTGGGGCGGATACCAGCTCTTTGTCCCCTCAAATAGGGGTATCTGGCCCCGAATAGTAGGTATGGCCTTGTAGAGGGTAGATGGAGGGGGTATTACTGTATGCTAATATTGTCATGGGGCGGTAGTTTGTGCAATTCCTTTGTTGGTTTGTGTGTGTGTGTGTTTGGATGTATATACTGTAATAACGAATATCATGCCGAAATACGGTAAGAGCTAATCACGTAAGACAGTCGAACAGATGGTATAGTATAACATGGCATTATACAATGCTATGTCATGTTATGATATGATATAGGCATACTCACAGAGACTCTTAGAAGCCAAGTGCAGTGGGGCTGTAGCCAACTATTCCGCTTGCTCTTGGGTCTTGCCTGGGCTCCGGCTGTGAGCTCCGGCTCTAATCGTCGTGTTGCAGGGTTTAAAAGCGCAGTCGCGTTCTGATTCTGTGGGATGTACGTGCGAATGTCAGAAACATATGCAACCGGGGCAAAAATTGCAGAAAGAGCAGAGAAGATTGATCGACATGTGAGATTCAGCAGAGGTGTTGGCGACTGAAAGTAACGTCCCCGCAGCACGCGGTAGATTTCCCTCTTGGATCGCACTTGATGAACTTGTTGTGTTCTGCTGTAGAGCTTCTTCCGAAGATACCTTGAATCGATCTGCAGAAAACAGCCCGCGCTCTCCGATATTTAATACCCGACGCCCTAAGGCCTCAGCTCCTAAACCTTGCACTCCAAGGCCCTAAGCCCGAACTGCGATCCCTTGAACAGTAAAGCCTGAAGCCTAACTCCTAAACTCTGAACTGCAGACAGGCTGCAACCTCTGGAGCCCAAACCTAAAACGCGGGATTCAGGGTTCAGGGTTTAGGGTTTCAGGGTTTTTAGGGCTTAGGGCTTAGGGCTTATAGGGTTTATAGGGCTTGGGGTTTAGGGTTTATGTGGTTTAGGGTTTAGGGTTGAATGCCAACGCCACAAGATGACAAACCTGCACGCGACGAACTGGGAAACTCACAACAGGACGGCCCATCACATCCGGACAGGCAGCTACGTCTATACCTTCCGGGCTATGGGCGACTACGCCCACGAGGTGCATACAAATTGTGCAGAGTTGAGGCATGCTTGGCCTCAGGGTGCATATCCTGATGCCCGAAGCCCTACACATCGAAACTAGCTAGTTCCCCTAGTCTCCATTGTAGTTCCTTTTTTTGGTTTAACCAATTATATATGAGGGATCCTATAAAGCAACTCAAAAAGAGGAACTACAATGGAGACAAAAGGTTGAGAGGTAGTTGAGATCAGCCAACCTGATCACTTACTCCTATCTGTTTCCACCAGGCGTAGTGATCTTTGTGGCCACTTATGAAGTGTGACAAGCAACGGGCTTTAATATTGAGGGTACCCAAAGACGGACCATAATTTTGACAACCACGCAGGTGGACGTTGTTCATGAGCTGGAGGGGGAGACCCGGAAGCTGATACGAAAGTCTGGCATCAAGGTCTTCATCAGCTTCAGGGGGAAGCTTGCCAGACACTCGCCTTCTTTAATGATTCCTGCGCACTAGAGACCCTAAACCCATCAACCAACAAATCAATCAACCAACCAAGCGTTCGATCGTTCAAGCTGTCAATCAACCGATCCGTCAACCAGTCAGTCATAAAGACACAACCGATCAATCAGTCCATCAACCAATCAATCAGCTGCAAACAATCAATCAACCAGTCAGTCAATCAACCAACCAATCAATCGATGCACAAATTCAAGGGTTTTTTGTGGTGGTAGTACCTACACATAGACCCTATAGCCCTAATACGTCCGAACGCATTGTGGACAAGGCTGGAATCCAGCATACGCCATCCAGAAGCTGGCCATTCTGAACGTGATTTTGGCCCTGACTTTGTGGCTGGGCTTTGGAGGTTGTAGCATTAAATGAAACCGCCTATGCCTATACGTACCCTTACAGGAAGCCCTTAAAGGAACCCTTAAAGGAGCCCTTAACGTCTCGGGAAGCGCGGAGGGGCTTGGGGTGAGGTGGGGCGTGGACAGAGTGCTGATGTGGATCTATCGCTGGGTTCCATGGTTTCGGCACCTGCCCTACATGAAGTCCTACTATGCCGATGCCCAAACCCCTCATCATGAGACTTGGCTGCAGTCGACTCATCTTTTCCTGGTTCCTTCCGCCCTTCGATGCGAGCCCCCGACAGCCGGCAGAGGGCAAATTCCGCTTTGAGAAACTAGGCGATGGCATTTGCAGACATTGCCCCCTCTGGAGCTCACTACAATTCCCAAGCCAGTTGAACTGAAAACCCTACGCTTTAGAGACTCGAAACCCCCAATAGCGCCCAGCCCCGAGCAGTGCTTCTGGTTCAGACGCTAGCAGATCCCCCGACTACCATTGTGGAATTAGGTCCCAGCAGACCATCCCTATCATTATGTTCTTTGGGGATCTAATTCCATAATTGGTTTAGGATTTGGGCCCTGAGCCCGATACCCTGAACCCCAACCCCCAAACCCCTAAACCCGAAACCTTAAACTCTGAACCCTATAAACCCTACAAGCCTTAAGCCCTAAGCCCTAAACCCTATAAACCCTAAACCCTAGACGCTGTATGCCCTAAACCCTGAACCTATAAACCCTAAACCCTAGAAGCCCTAAACCCTAAGCCCCATAAGCCCTAAACCCTAAACCCTTGGCCCTATAAGCCTTAAACCTTAAACCTTACAAACCCTAAACCCTATAAACCCTATAAGCCTTGAACCCTAAACCCTATAAGCCCTAAACCCTTGACCATAAACCATAGAAGCCCTCAACCCTATAAACCCAAAACTCTATAAGCCCTAAACCCTAAGCCCTAAACCCTAACCATAAACCCTAGAAGCCCTAAACCCCAAGCCATAAATCCTATAAGCCCTAGAAGCCCTAAACCAGAATGGTGGCAAGGAGCAAGTGCTAAAGCAGCACAAAACCGAGGCCACCCGGCTTTTGGGGGTTGATTTTGCGTTTTTTGGATTTTACGGGTTTTGACAGTCCAGGGCTTATGGGGTTTAGGGTTTAGGGCTTCTAGGGTTTAGGGTTTCGGGTTTATAGGGTTTAGGGTTTGGTGGGCTGTTGGACTTGAGGGTTTGTGGCTTCGGAAAGGTAAGGCATGGTAGGACTTAAGAGTAAGTCGGGTGTCTGTAGAGGCGCGAGGGTTTGTGGTTTCGGAAAGGTAAGACATGGTAAGACTTAAGAGGCTGTGGGGTGTAAGTGGGGAGGGGGTGTCTGTAGAGGTGCAGGCCTCATTTGGGGGCTTTACTATAGGGCCTAAATCACAACCAGTACTATTTTGGGGGTTACGTATTAGAACTAGACTATATTGGGCCCGAGACCGTATTCTAATAATTCTGGCCCCTATATTACTTGCCTCGCAGTTGCTTCTTTTTCGGTCTGGAGTGCTGCATTGAGGACTACATGAAGCAGCATGCCCACAAGCATCGCAGCCGACAGCTGAGGGAAATGCCGCCTGCGGGAATTCAGGTTGATTGAAAATGTTATATGTAGGGTCAATAGAGATGCCTGAATCACTAGCAATACCTCCTAATGATCTGTTTAGTTTTGACTCTGATATTGCGAGATAAGCGAAGCTTTCTGTAGGAAAGCGCATATATAGCAAGCTCATTATGCTGTTGGACAGACGGAATGACACTTTACCCATCGTGACGTGAATTGCCGTATTTCCCCTTCCTAACAAAACATGTTCGAAGCAATGTAGTATTGTCTCATATTGCGTCCTATCATACCTATAGTCTCCATTGTAGTTCCTTTTTTTGGTTAACCAAAATCCCCATTATAGGGTTGTAGCCATAAAACTGGTTAACCAAAAAATGGAACTACAATGGAGACTATAGGTATCACTCTAATCCAGTTCTGGGTGCTTCAGGAAATGCAGGATTCAGTCCAGCAGCAGCCCCAGACCGCCGGGAGGATCCAAAAAAGTAGATCCCTTAATGGGGGTTCCTATAAAGTACCCTTAGTAGTAAACAAAGGGCCCCAAATTAGGGGATCTACTTTCTGGATCCTCCTGGGGTCTGGGAGTGCAGCAAGAGGTAACTGTAAGCCCTGAGATCGTCTCAGAGCTATGCCTGCATCCTGGGAACACATCTCCAGCCTAGGGAAGACTTCCTTAGTCCCAAACCCTGAACCATAAGCCCCGAAACCCCCGCAAAAGGGTGTCCGGGGTAGCTCTCAGATATACTCCTCCACAAAAAAGCGGTTGAGGGCTCAGTGACAGAAGGCACTGCATGAGAAGTATACCATAGTATGCCTATGGTCTCCATTCCATCGTAGTTCCTTATTCTTGGTCCAACCATGTGTAAACTCAGGATCCTATAAGGCAACCCCCAAACATGGATTACAATGGAGACTATAAGGAACTCATCTTTAGTGCTGAGATTTCCAGACATTTGTAGCCAGTCGCCAGACGCGGGCTTAAGGAAGGTTTGGTTTCTAGGCTATGGAGTGCAGGGTTTGCGTTTTCATGCCAGCTTTAGGCAAATACTGACGCCTGAATAATTCCCAAGAGTTGGCAACATAGCCCGAAACCCGATATTAACTATTAAGGCCACTGTGTTGCTTGGTGTTCAGGGTGTTAGGAGTGAGATGGGAGTTTCCGAAAATAGGGACCCTTATATAGTACCCTAAATAGTAGGATCCTTATTATAAGGACCCCAAACTAAGCTACCCCTAATTTTCGGAAACTCCCTAAACCCTAAGCCCTTTATACAACCCCTATAGATCCCATAAAGGAACCCCGAGGCTTCCTTTAAACCCCTAAGGGTCCATGTACTCATATAGCAGATACATTGGCCTTAATGTAGTCCCTATATAGGTACTTTGGGGCCCATGTATATGCTATATGAGTACATGGACCCTTAGGGAACTATACTGAACTAAGATAGAACCCTGGCACATGTGAAGCAAAGGCAGAAGGCGCGCAAGACGATGAGCGGCAGCGCCTCCGAGGATGAAGATCTTCCACTTTGCTGCTCTCACACTCGAGCTGAAGATTAGGGATTGCGGGATTTTAGGGTTTACGGGCTTTTAGGGTTTTTTGGGTTTATAGGGTTTGGGTTTATGGGATTTAGGGCTTATAGGGTTTAAAGGGTTTAGGGTTTTTAGGGAGCTGAAGATTGGGGTTCCAGTAGCCGTAAAGTATATACTTTAGGGTACTGAGTACCTATTATAATGGTACTTCGACCTTGTGGGGTTTACGGGTCAGAGGCTTTGTGTTCAGGGGTTTCATTTAAAGCGAAGAAGCCAGAAGTTGGAGCACCGTGTTTCTGATGCCTCGACGTGAAGCATGAATCGGTCTAGGGTTTAGGGTTTAATCGAATCCCTCATGGCACCTATCATGCTGAATCCATATTCCAACTTTCTCCAGCTTACTGTATATAGGTTGTTCTTGCAGCACAATCTAAACCTCGGTTCCGTGCACCTACACACATTCGCATGTAAACATAGCTGCACGTGACACTGGAAAATCATTCTGGTCGCATTTCAGTCGGCCTCAGTGTCGCCATATATATATATATATGTGTATATATATACATATACATATTATATATATATATATATAGAGAGAGAGAGAGAGAGAGAGAGAGAGAGAGAGAGACAGAGAGAGACAGAGAGAGACAGAGAGAGACAGAGAGAGACCGAGAGAGAGAGATCTGAATATTGGTGGAACCTGATTAAGAAACCTTGGCTTTATAACCCCCGATACATTAGGATTCTTAAACGGAGCCCTGATAAGAACCCAAGGTTTCTTGATCAGGTTCCTACATCTACTAGCAGGAAAAGAAATCCCCTTGCCCTCCCCTAATATCACTAACATCAGATATGCCCCAAACTCTATATACCCTGAAAACCGAAGACCCATAAACCCTAAACCCGAAACCCCCATAGCCTCATTCCTCTGTAGGGAATCCCAGCACTATTTGTCTTTAATCCGGTTCCCAACTTTTTGGGGTCTACTATATATCAGATCAGGATGAACTCATGACCTCAGGAGTCAGATGCTCAGGGTTGGAAAATGGCCAAAGATCTATATCTTCAGACACCACCCTAAACCCTAAACCCTAAACACTATCATGCGCAGTGGTGGTTATGTGCGGAACCTCACTCATCCCTTCTAAACCTGAAACTTAGGGGTACTTAGAATTTTTAATCTTTGGTTATTATAACCCCTAAGAAACAGCTAAAACTATATTTGTTGCTATGGTTTTAAGTTCAGTATAGGAAACGCTGGCGGCATGTAGCGCTACATCTTGAAGCCCTAGACACTGTAGAGTTGGCCTGCAGTTGACATTAACCCGGTCAAGTTCGGCATATGACTTGGTCGGAGGGCTGAAGCGAAATCCGACTAGTGACCTTTAGGATTTAGGGTTTAGGGTTTGGGGTTTAGGGGTTTAGGGTTTAGGGTTTACAGTGCTCCTACTATCCATCTGCTGGTTTGCGGTTGCGTTCAAGATGGGAGTGGAAACCAGCAGTCATAGTTGCTACAACACTCTTTATGTACCTGGAGTATATGACATATGATGGTTAAACCCAGAAACTATCAGAAACTCCAAAACCCTAAACACTGCACTGTTCGCTTGGCCCCTCTAACTAGCGCAGGGCTTCATTCAGTTCTTGTTACTGCTTCAGTTCCCATGTTCGAGGTTGCACGATGGTGGTTGAGGTAGGTGGGGGTTACTTAGGGGTCTAGTTATGTAGCTCCTTCTGAAGCGGCGGCAGCCGTCAAAGCTTAATCACGACTGCCGCAGCCTGTGGTTTTCAAGACTTTCGTTGGTCCTGTAGGGCACAAAGTGGCCCTGCGATAGACAGACTTCCGGCATACCTCTGCGAAATTGCCTCTTCTTCTCCGGGGATTCATGGTGACCCTAAACCCTAATCCCTAAACCCTTGGGCTGCAGAATATTCACCAGCAGCCCTGCATTCCAAGATCCTCTTCTTTCCAAACCTACAGTAGGAGGCTCCAAAGTAGTTCCTTTTTGGGAGTACCCTATATAGGATTCTATACATGAACCCCCAAAAGGAACTACTTTGGGGCCTTTGGGTATATTGGTTTCAAAATCGGTTGGGGACGCCGTCTTGTTTTGGGTTTAGGGTTTAGGGTTTTTAGTCTTGTTTTGCCGTGTAACTTGATGCTAGGACTGTTGCGACCCTTTGGCGGCCTTCCCTTTTTTCAAAGGGGAAAAGGAGGGACCCTTAATAAGGACCCCTAGGTATATACCCTTAATATAGCCATTATATAATTATTATAGCCCATTATAGGGTAGGGGTCCCCATTAAGGGTCCCTCCTTTTCCTGTTCCCTTTTTGTACGACGCCAGTCCGGTGGTGTCCGTCCAACAGCGATGCGTCCAATCCGAGAGCTACTGCAAATCTTAGAGTCTTAAACCCCAAACGCTGGTCGTTTGACTCGTAGATGGTCTGAAGGTCTAGCTGGGGCTTCCATATAAAGTGACTCTACTAAACGAACCATAACCCGCAATTGAAGTACATCTGACCTTACTCAACCCCAAACCCTCAACCCTAAAGGCTAAACCCCAAACCTTAGAAGGTGCCCTGATCCCACGCACAAGCTGTCTCTGTGTCTGTTGCTTGGGGGTCTACCAGCAGAGTCGGGGAATGTAGTAAGTTACTTATGTAAATAATAGTCGTGGGTACCCTGCACATCTGTAGCACTGTTTACTGCGTCTCTGTAGCTGAAAAGCTAAGATCCGGAAGTCCAACGTGTTTTGAGAATGGACTTTGTGACTAAGCCCAAGTACTTAGTTTGGGGTTTCAGCGTTCAGGCCATTATTTGGAACCATTATCTTCAGGCCTTACAGCTCGAACCAAGGAGACTAGCAATGGTTTCTACTGAGTGCTCATGGGTCTTTTGGCTTAAAGCATGCAGACTCGGGCGATCCCTCTCTCCCCCGCCCTTCTTTCCGGTCCTTCCTTTGTACTTCATCTCTGTTTATCTATCTCCTTCTCTCTCTCCCCTCCCTCTCCGTCCATCTCTTGGAGAGAGCGGTCTCAATACGTACACAAAAAGGGGAAAGTGCACGTATGTGATTGTGTATATGTGTGTATACATATGTTTCTTTTCTATTTATATTTTTCTATGCGTGGGCCACCGAGCCACCTGCCCGCTACCCCAGTTCGTGTGTACAGATGCAGTATGTAGTGTACATATACACCTCGGCCTGAAATAGGTTCCTCTGCTGGTGGTACTTTAGGAACAGAGTATGTACTATATAGGCAGTTTCATCTCAAGTTAGTTGCTTGAAAGTTTATGGATTACGGTTTAGGTCTTTGGGGTTTGTTCAGGGCTCTAGGGTTTCATGGTTTGAGGCTTTAGGGTTTAAAGGGCGATCGCTCTTGGCAGGCGTCTGGCTGCTGAAGAGAGGCAAAGATTGCAGGAAGAAGAGGCCCGCCCCCTAAGCCCTACCCAAAGAACCCAGAGCCCTCTTTCTGCATGGGCTCTATATGAAGTTCGTTTGTGTTTTGTATTTTTTCTGTATATGTATGTACATGTGCAAGAACCTCAACATAAGAAGAGGATTGAGGGTTCTCTCAGTCAGCTTTTAGGGTTTGGGGGCCTCTGGGGTGCGGGGAAGAAAGGTTTGTAGCTTCTTTGATGGAGCTTTGTGGCGGCATGAAGCTAGGCTAAAACCCTAAAACCCTAAACCCCTAAACCCCTAAAGCCCTAAACCCCTAAACCCTTAACCCCTAAACCCTTAACCCTTCAACCCTAAACCCTTAATTAAACCCTAAACCCGAAATCCAACAGTAGCGACAGCAGCTACAGCCTTCGATCCGGGTGCCTCGGTAGTTCATCTCACATGCCTCGAACCCGTAAACGCACGAAGCTCGCGTATCCTTGAGGACTCCAGTGCTATGGGACTTAGTAAGTAGGGCTTATAAGGGTCCCTTTTAAGGTATAGAGGGCTCCCTTTAAGGATTAAGGGTTTTATAGGCGATGCACATCTCCGTGGGAAGCCCTTGAAGACCACATTGTGTCGCCATCATCATCGTACTTGGATGAGAATGCCTGGGCCATCAAGAGAAGGGTTTCTACACCCTAAACCCTAAACCCTAAACCTCTGACGGAAGTGTGAAGGTCATCCTCTACTTAGATCCCCCAACGACCCTCTATAGTATGCCCTAAATACCCGCTATTAAGGACCATAAGGGCTCCATTAAAGGGCCATTGGGGGGTCCTGGTAAAACTCTGCTCCTAAGCTTCAGGTTGGCGATTGGGTTTAGGGTTTAGGGTTTTTTTAGTTTAGGGTTTAGGAGAGATGGCACAGGACCTAGAACTGCTGGACCGGAACCTTCGCGACCAGAGGTCAGAGATGCAGGTCGTGCGGGGCCTGTGGTGGGCCATCCGAAGATATCGCAGCTGCCGCCGCTGCCGGACGGTTGGAAGCTGGCGAACCCAAATGCTGGGCAGACGCGCACGAAAGCGAACTTTTCCGACTTGTTGCACTTGGCGAACCGGATGTAATACCCTAAGCCCCTAAGCCCCTAAACCCCTAAAGCCCTAAAACCCTATAAACCCTAAATCCCTAAACCCCAAACCCCTAACACCTAAACCTTTCACACCTAAGCCCATAAACCCAATAACCCTGAACCCAAAACCCTTAAACCGTTAGCACCTAAGCCCTCCAATCCAACAGGCTCGTCAACAGGCCGAAGCAGAAGCCGAAAGACGGAGGAAAGAGGAGGAGGAAGCAGAGGCAATTTGGGAGTTTCCGGAAATTAGGGGTACCTTAGGGCTTCCTTTAGAGGGTTGCTATAAGGGTGCTGTAAGGGTTCCCCTAAAGGGCTTCATGAGGGTTCAGGGTCATTAAATAAGAATCCGAATATTTAGGGTGCTGTATTAGGGTCCCCTATTTTTTCGGAAACTCCCGTTTTGTGAGGGTGCAAAGGTCGACTAGAAGGTTTGAACCATGCGTGCTTGGTTTAGGGACTAGACTTGGAGCAATCTTCGACAATTTTGTCGTAGGGTCCTTCATATACATATATATATATATATATGCATGCATCATTGATGTAACCATGGCCGGTGAGGTGTCTTCATGCCACATTATGGTAGGTAAATTCAAGTTTGTTGACAGTACTTCGGATTCTCTCCTTCTGGGCTGTGCTTGGTACCGCATGTGCTCTAGTCTGTGCATTTAGTGTGTCCTGCAATCTGTCCAGCGGCGTCTCTGCTTGTTTAACAAGCTCCGTGTCCTTTCATCCGTCCAATGTCTGGTCTCTCATCCCTCCTGTATCCTGTGCGGAATGACAAATGCCAACCAGACATAACCGGACTGTTTGCCTGATGGTTGAGGAACAGTGCCTGATGATTGAGGAACAGTGGAAAAAGGATTTGGAAGTAGTGGCAAATAGCAAAACTGAAAGCAAAGCCTAGACTAGTGGCTTGACTACTACCGTCAGTAATGACGTGAATGCTAGCAGCGATGCTCAGAATTTAGTACGGACAATAATCCACGCTTCTCCCGTTCTGCTTGCCTTGCAATAGCAACGGCGAGAACCAATTACCACAGTGCTAGTTGCTAATAGCAGCAACAAAGACAACTATGGTACAGGCGCACCAGAAAGCAAACATCTACTAATTAACGTTTTCACTGCTGCCAGCAACTCAGCTGATCTCGATACAAACAAGCGACGAAGCATGCTCGCAAGAACCTTTGCATAAAAGCTTTGTTTCAAGCAGCTGAACACCTAAATCCTAAACCAGAATGGAAACTCCAGCCTATACCCCAAAAAATAAAGCACGATAAACCCTGGGCCAGACATCCTAGGCTGTAGTCTCGATCGTAAACTCGGCATCCTAAACCCTAAACCCGAACTCCAAAGCCCGAGCCCTAAGCAAAAAAACCCAAGGCCAAAGCCTTAAACCGAAACCCCAACCCTAAACCCTAGTTCCTAAAACCCTATAGACCCTAGAGTCGTTGACGTTTTGTTGAAGGAGGCTCGGCGACTTGCCGAAGCTGAGGCTCTCAATCAGCGCTTGGAGGATGACTCGGGTTTTGGGGCGTGTGTAGGGTTCCTTAAAGAGTTCTTCAAAGGGCTCCTTATGGTGTTCATTGAAGGGTTCCTTATGGTGTTCTTCAAAGGGTTCTTGATAGGATTCCTTACGAGGTTCCTTCAACGGTTCTTTCAAAAGTTTCCTGAAAAGGGTCCCTACAGGGCTCGTTAAAGGGTTCCATAACGGTTCATGTTTGCTGGGTTTCGGTGTCGTGGACTGTAGGGTTAAGGGCGTCTCGGATGGAGGGTCCAGGGTTTTCGGGTTCAGGGTTGGGGGTTCAGGGTTGGGGTTTTGGGGTTCAGAGTTTGCGAGATGTATAAAGCAGCCGTTCGGGGTTCGGGAGTTTCATTATGACTCGGTTAAGGTGTAGGGCTTGGGGTCTATATGGGGGTTTCCGAAATTAGGGGACCCTAAACTAGTACCCTAAATAGTAGTATCCTTCTTATAAGGACCCCCAATAAGGTACCCCTAGTTTTCGGAAACTCCCACATGCTAGGAGTCAGGGCTGGGAGCTCTTGCGTTCTACCGTCTGGGGTCAGAGTGACTGTTTAGCATGGTCCAAAACGGCTCGGGTACTATAGGGGTCTCAGTAATTACCTATACTAGTGTTGATGGTATAAATCCTGCATTACCTTAAGGACCCTAAACTATGGGAACTATGGCATATTCCCTATGGTGGGTAATGCAGACTTTATATCATCAACCGCATTGTGGGGGTTCCTCACTATAATTGTGGTAGAATGGGCCCCAAAACCCTATTCTAACTGCTGATGGACAAAATCCTGCATTACCCATTGTAAGGAATATAACATAGTTCCCATAATTTTGGGTCCTAAAGGTCATGCAGGATTTTGTCCACCAGCAGAATCATTAAGGCCCTTATAGTATGTGATACTGGATGCCGGCCGAAGGAGGAAGCCCAGCAACGTGAAGCTGAAGCCGAACGCAGACGCGAGGAGGACGACTGCCTTTGGGAAGGGCTATTATCAGAGGCCTCGCAAGGTGGGATGAAGGTAGGTGGGATTAAGGATCCCTTATATAAGGACTCTTATTTGGGAATATCCCACCTACCTTCATCCTACCTTTTGAGGCCCCCGACACAAAATCAACACATTGTAGGAGTGCCTATCAGGTGATTGAAAGCAACAGCCTCAAGAATGACAAACACTGATCCCCCAATCTGAGCTTCAACTCAACTTTTCTTCACATGGGAGTTTCCCAAAATTGGGGTACCCTGTTTTGAGATCCTTTGAATATGGATCCTACTATTTAGGGTACTATATTAGGGTCCCCTATTTTCGGAAGCTCCCACACATGTTAAGCTGCCAGGCGATTAGCACTTGCTGCAGGAATCAGTCGCCCGGATTTAGGGTCTGCCTTTTGTCTCCATTGTAGTTCCGTTTTGAGGTTGCCCTTTTAGGAGCCTTAATCCAAAATTCGTTAAACCACAAAAAGGAACTACAATGGAGACTATAGGTGGGATCAGGGATGTGTGGCTGGGGATTTCGGGATTTTCGTCTTCCTCTCAGGACGCGCAGCAAGGTAGGACCTTGCAAGGATTTGTTTGAAGGGACCCCTCGTGGGGATGTCCCAGAAAGCCCGAAGTCATCCAGCCTGCAGTACAAAGACTAGAGCCAGGCCATCTGACAAAGCCTGTTCTGTCAAGTCCAGAAGCACAACACCATCCAGAAAGGCCTTTAGACCTACTGCTGCCGGTATTGGGGTTCCGGAACTGATTTGGGGGCGTATTGGCGAGCAGAACAAAGGGACCAACAAACCTGAGGAAAGAGCACCGCGGCTGTACCATAAGTATATACACACATATGTATCAACATATCCGATATCAGATACCTAGACCCCCCCCAAAGTAAGCAAAAAAACGGCCACAAACCTGCAAAAGGCTATGATTCTACATATTTTGGGGGGTCCAGGTATGTGTGTTGTTCCAAAGCTGTTGGGTTCGCCGGAGGCCAAGATATAATCCTAAACCATAGCTTAAACCCTAAACCCTATAAACCCTAAACCCTAAACCAAAGCTTAAACCCTAAACCCTAAAACACTAAATCCTAAGCGTAAAACTTTCCGACCGAAGCCTCAACCCTCTTAGGCCCGACCCCCGATACCAGCAGCCGCCCAAAAGCCCCTAAAAGCCTCAAAGCCCCAACCATAAAGCTCCTAAACCTTTGAAAAAGCCTTCTAAACCCTAAACGCCTCCACCTTCAACCCTAAGGCGGAAAAGAGCAAAAAAAACAAAAAAAACAATTAAAATAAGCCTTAAGCCTAAAACTGCCTAAACCAGCAGTCCGAAGAACGGAAGGAGGCTCGGCAGCTGGCCGAAGCGGAAGTTGAAGCTGAGCGTCAGAGTGAGGAGGTCGGCTCTCCGGTTTGGGGGCACTTTGGGTTTAGGGTTAGGGGGGCTTGGGGTTTAGGGTCCAGGGTTAGGGTTAGGGTCTTGATTCAGGGTTTAGGGGTTTGGGGTTTAGGGTCTATAGGGTTTGGGTTTAGCGTCTTGATTCAGGGTTTTGGGTTTAGGTTTCAGGATTAGTTTAGGGTCTTCAGGGTGTTTCGGGCATTTTCGGATTTGGGGTCCTGTATGGGTTGTTGATTCTGCTCGAGGGGGGTCTGAAGAGTGCTTAGGGTTTAGAAGGATCTGTTTTAACTGCGCGGTCAAGGGATGTGATTCGTTCTTGGGGCTATAATTACTGGGATGTTTCGCTCATTTGCTCGCTCGGTCTCGCTTTCGCTCGCGCTCGCACTCTCTCTCTGTCTCTCTGTCTCCCTCGCCCTGTCCCTCCCTCCCTCTCTCTCTCTCTCTCTCTCTCTCTCTCTCTCTCTTTGTCTCTAGCTCTACCCTCCGTGCTACTGCAGCTCGCTGCTGGCAGGGGTAGCCATTTTCGGCTAGGGCCTTCGGGTACAAGTTAGTCGGATGTAGATCTGAGCCAGTGGGGGCCGAGCCAAATGGCCTGCTAGCCGCCGCGCAAGGGACAACCACAACTGCGATCTTTGAACGAATGGACCTTGATCCCAACAGCTAAGGACACCCTACTTAAAGGATCATGGGACTTAGTAACTAGGGTTATAATGAAGGAAACTGTACTTATAATTACTTATAACCCCAATTGAGGTCCTTATAACCCTACTTACTATTGACTAAGTCCCATGATCCTCCAAGTATACACTCCCTGATTTCCCATAGGCTTCCTTAAGGAAGGTCCTCTGTCCGATTCGGGGCCGCAACGCTTGCATGACTGGGCCAGCACTCGTGTTTCAAGTGGGCTGGCATGGGAGAGTTTAAGCATTGGGGCCATTGGGGCTGCGGTGGAGGCAGTCCGTACCGAGAGGGCGTCTCCTCATGGCCAAGATTCTTTTGTACCCTGCGGCAAAGATCTGGTTGCGAATCGAACTGGATCTTGAAACCTCTAACCTCGTACTGTAGCCCCAAGAGCCTAAGCCCACCTACGACCTCACAGCTTGCAGCTGGATCGCAAGCCAAAGCCAAGCACCTCGCCCCTTTCAAGCGCAAACCCCGAACTACTTGAATCCCGCCTTAGGCAGCCCCAAAGCTCTAAGCCCCCGAAGACGAGAAAGGCAGCTAGCAAAGCTTGTCTGAAAGTGTATAATTACAGCATCCTTTTATGGAACCCTCAATATAACCCCTACACAGTCCTAGACTTAGATTTATAAAACCCTCATGTTGCTGGACCCTTGTAGTAGGGTTAAACCCAAAAACACTAACCTTAAATCCCTTCTACAACGTTCAGCCCAGTATACAGACACCCTATACCCCCAATTCCTAAGCCCTAAAGGCCACAAACCCTAAACCCTAAACCCCTAAACCCTAAACCCTAACCCCCTAAACCCCTAAACCCTAAACCCCCAAACCTGAGAACCCCCAAGCCCCGCACTCTCCGAAGCACAGGAGGCCCGGCGGCGTGCCGAAGCCGAAGTCGAGCGAAAGCGAGAGGAGGCTCCGAGAGCCTACAAATCAAAGGGGAAAAGGAGGGACCCTTAATTTAGGGCTCTTAGGGTTCCCTTAAATGGGTCTATAAGGGTTTAGGGTTTGGTAGGGGGAAAGGAGGGACCCTTAATGGGGGACCCCTACCCCATAATGGGGCTATATAATGGGTATATAATAGCTATATTAAGGGTATATACCTAGGGGTCCTTATTAAGGGTCCGTCCTTTTACCCTTGGAACAAAGGAAGGGCCTCAATAACTACCTATATGTACTATTTCTTTTTGGGGGGCGGGTGCCGTATTATTATGATTATGGTATGATGGTCAATTCCCTATTCTAATTATTGAGGCGCCTATGTTAGAAAGGAAAGGTTTCAAGGTTTGGGGTTTAGGGCGGTTCGAGTTTTGGGGTTTCGAGCTTCAGGGTTTGAGGGTTTAGAGTTTAGGGCTTAAGGGTTCAGGATTGTGAGGTTTAGGGAAGTTTAGGGGTCAAGGGGTTTAGCTGTTCTGGGTTTCGGGTTTGAGGGTTGGATTTTTGAGGAGTGTCAATCATAGCTTTGGTTTTTAATGTTTCAACGTTGTTCGTTGACTTCACTGCCTGCGTTAGTTTAAGATATTCCTGTTGAGAAACAGGGCTTTGTGGCTGAAGGTTCTTCCTTCTTGCTTGTAAAGGCGGCGCATCCAGTAAAAGCAACTCTCTGAGTTCTGGCTTGTGTTGTATGTGCCACCCAAAATCCAGAGGTAAGAGCGGCGATTCTCCTCCCTAAACCACCTAAACAGCCCCAACCCTTTTGCAGCCGAAGTCGTCTCAACCCCACGTGTACACAACCCCGAATGCCCAATCAATGTAGAGCCTGAGCAAGTACAAGTACTTCTTCATAAGGCTCCTAGTTGTATTTCAAGTCTAACATACCCTAAACCCTAAACCCTAAACCCTAAACCCTAAACCCCAAACCCTATTGTACTCACTGAGGCCCCCATATTGCAGGCGCACCCTGCCAGCCCCATGCTTGACAATACTCACGAACCTGCACCCCGGCAACTCGAAACCCGAAGCCCCGAAAACCTCCCCGTCCATTCCTGGTCCAATGATGTTAGAGGCCCTATGAAGGACCTGACCTATTGCATCCCATGAAGAGCTTACAAAAAAAGATAACATATTCCGTGTTGAGGCCCCTATGTGAATCAAGCCCCAGGAAGCTCGGCAGCGTGCCTCAGCTGAAGCAGAGCGCCAACGCGAGGAGGACGGGGTCATGTGCAAAAGGGTCTGGGGTTGTCGGTTTTACCTGGAGGCTCCATAGTAGTTCCTTTTTGGGCTTCATGTTTAAAACTCTATAAGGTAATCCCAAGAAGGAACTACTATGGAGCCTATGGCTAGGGACTAATTATCTGTTCGGGTTTTGCGGTTTCGCGTTTGTTTGTGCTGGGTTAGGGTGGGGAATGAAGATCCCCGGCTCTGCATCTTAAGAACCCTAACAGACGCCCACAGTTGTCTTAAGTACACACCCACTGGTATATACATAAACATCCATCCATCCATCCATCCATCCATCCATCCATCCATCCCTCCATCACTCCATCCCGCCATCCCAAACATGCGTCCATGCATATGTACGTACACACACATGTACATACAGTCTGTCTGCCTATCTTTGCATCTATACCTCTCTTTTGACACACATAACAAGGTCTTAATGGGTTCCTGCAGAGATACTTTGGAATCGGAATATGCCTTATATGGGCACATACATAACCTTCTTGAATCCGAACAGTGGAACAGGAGGCACGCCAGCGTGCCGAAGCCGAAGCCGAACGCAAGCGGAAGGAGGACTCTCCACCGTCCATCGCAGAGTATACATACATAAATATATACTGTTGGGGCCTAGTAGCTGCTACGTTGGTACTTGGACACTTGGATCGGCAGTTCATCCATCGTAGTCCTTTTTGGCTAACCTTTCTTTTTTCGGATCTTATCATGGGAAACAGGGAAATCCCATAAAATGGAACCACAATAAAGGCCCTGGGTTCAGAACGACTAGAGCTGGTCCTTGACCTGAACAGTCATCCTTCGTTACTGTGCCTGTGGCCTGGCACACAGGGTCATGTTTTCGGCTACAAGCTCAGGGCAAAAATTAGATGCCACGGTTCCTTCATACTTGCAGGATAACTTAATGTAGAGGCCTTACTACATTTATAGTATAATGGGCCCCAAAACCCTATTCTAATTATTGCGGCCCCGTATAATACTCCAAGTTTTAAGGCCGCCTGCAGTACCCAAGGGGCTTGGAGTGTAGCTGTAGGGTTCTGTGTTCAGGGTTTGGGGGAGGGGGAGAGAGAGAGCGAGAGAGGGAGAGAGAGAGAGAGAGAGAGGGCGAGCTTACAAGGCATCAGCACGCAGTGACCATGACCACTGAAACGGGGCCTGTGGAGGGCTACAGCTTCTGAACTCGCGTACTTTCGTTCGGACCTGCTTCCCACTTTCACTCATTATCTGATCGAAGCCTAAAGACTGTTTCATCTGCAGTTGAAACCTAGCACGGGTGCGAGAGTTGCGTCACTCGGTTCTGTAGAAAAAGAAAGCCACTATCTGTGTAGCCTTGCCTTAAACCCCGCGGCCGGGCCGTGGATACAGAAACAGAACGAAGAAGGAGATCAGCAAATGACAAAGGAACCCTAAACCCTACCCGAATCCCAAAACCGTAAACCCTAAACCCCGGAACAATGTGCATTATCTCTTTGTCCACATATGTAGAAGGGGCCGCTATGGTCTCTGGATGTATGGGTAACTGTGACAATCATTGTGTTCTTGGGGGAACCCTACATAATTCTCTACTCTTAATATGCCCATCTTAGTCTCTATCCATCTACCTAGCTAGCTAAGTATCTATCTATCTATCTATCTGTCTGTTTATCTGTCTATCTGACTATCTATCCATCGATCTATCCATCTGTCTATCTATCTGTCGAACTATCTTCTGCCTCCTTCGTGCTCTCTGTCGATCTATTTGACTATCTAGCTGTCGATCTATCTGCCGGTGCATCGACGTGTCGTTCGATCTGTTTTATTTGTTTGCCTACCTGCCTGCCTGCTTTCATGGCTGGCTGGCGCGCTAGCCAGCCAGCTTGTTACATACCTACCTACCCGCTTACCGATCAACCTGTGGAGCTTTCTACCTGCCTTTCTGTTCTGCATGTTTTCTATAAACCTCTACATCCCCTCTACATGCTACAGACAAACCCGACAAAGGCCGAAACGTGTGCAGGAGGCACGACGCCTTGCCGAAGCCGAGGCGGAATTCAAGCGGCAGGAGGAGACGCGTTGTTCGCAGTCAAGCCCGGATTTTCAGTGAAGGTTAATGTGCAGAGTCCTAGACCCTCCGCAATCATGCAAAACGATGGTCTACCTCTACATAGATCACCTTACATGACGCTGTTAGAGAGCCTGCTCTGGTCCTGGAACGCATGGCAGCGGCTTCACAAATTTCCCTCTGGGTTGCACAACAAATACATGCCACACTGTGGCGTCGGGTATGTGCCCATGGAATTGTGGAACCCTGTCAGCCGCCTGGAATGTGCCCACACAAGGCCTTGTGAAGCAACGCCGCTTACTTCTATTGGGCGCTTGTTATAAGGGATTTAATTCAAGTTACCATAAATAAGGAAACCAGGTTATTTGCTGTTACATCCCGTACCCTAAGGGTCCATGTACTCATGTAGTATATACATTGGCCTTCATGTAGTCCCTATTTCGGTACTTTGAGGCCCAAGTGTATGCTATATGAGCACATGGACCCGTGGGGTTTAACAGTTAACAAGAACACAGAATCAAAGGGGAAAAGGAGGGACCCTTAATGGGGACCCCTACCTAATAATGGGCTACAAAATGGGTATGTAATAATAGCTATATTCAGGGTATACACGGTATATACCTAGGGGTCCTTATCAAGGGTCCCTCCTTTTACCCTTGGATTGGGGTTAACAACCCAGAATAAGCTCTTGGCAAAGCCAAGGCAGCCGTCTAAAGCTGGAAGCCTGGGCTACCAATAATGTAGGGATCGAAATACGTTGAACAGGGTTCCTTTAAAGGGGTCTATAAGGTTTACTATAAGGGATCTATAAGGGTACTATACTGTCGGGGCCTTAATAATCAGAATTGGGTTTTGGGTGTTCCTTGTTTTAAAATATAGTAAAATAATCACCGAACCCTATTCTACTTATTAAGGCGCCTGCTTTTCCATAGCAGGGGGCCCATAAGCTAAATTGCAAGAAAACTATGTCTCATACATAGCTGCACGGTATCCCAGTTCTGGTCGTTCACACACATTTCTTCGACTTGCGAGCCAGGCGCATGTAGAGTATCCGAATTCATATCTAGGAAGCCTTGCTACTGAAGGCCGAACACGACAGGCTACTTGTCAAGTCCTGGCCCTAATCGGCCGTTTCTCTTGGCCCCCGCCGGCGGCTGCAAACCAGTTCACGAGCTGGCTTAAACAGTCCACGCATGTGCTCCGTGAAGCTTGGCGTAGGAGATGTTTTGGCCGTTTCTTGCACAATCCCAAGAGGCATGTTGCTGCTCAGCTGAGGGCTGCAGCAGCAAGCTATGATTCGAAGCAGGTTGCTGCCGCACGCATGCTTTGGCGCAAGTCCGGTGCTGAGGGGAGGGGAGTGCTTGTGGGCGCCGCCCATTCCACTGCGGAATACGCGAGCATGCAGAGACAGCCTGTGCCTCGTGTGTGCTGTTTCTGCCATTCCAGAGTCGTGCCGTCATGGGTGGAGTTGTTCGCATTTCCGAGAGGGCAGGCTCCCTGTGCCTCGTCATGAGGTGCTTTCACGTAGATTTGGTTGGCCTGTCAGGCCCTTCCATGCCACTTTGCTAGGGTTCTTAGCCTGGGTGAGGGTTGTTGTGCGGGTTGCCTCTGGGTTTAGGGCCTAGGGGGGTTGGGTGTTCTATGGCTACGTCGTTCCTGAAGCACGTGGTCAGCAAAGCCAAACAAAAAAATTGGGGGCATGTAGCGTGGTTTGCCTTGTCTCCCTTTAGAAGGCTGTTTGTGTTTTCAATCCAGACGTGAACATGTGAGGGCAGTGGCTTAGCCCTGTCTCTCACACTTTCAACTGCCATCCTATTCTAGTCGTCTTCTAAGATAGTAGGATGTGCAGCTGGCCTTTTGTGTTGCGCATGGGTTCAGTGGGGTTCCAGCAGAGCCGTTGTTCTCCCCGTGCGCATTCAGGAAGACCTCTCAGGGCAAGAGAGACCGAAGTTGGTCGAGGCAGTGTGCAGGCCGAGGTTGAGGACAAGCCTCGAGCGGAGCGCGCACAGGTCCCCGGCTCGTTTCCTCACGTGGAGCGTGGGTTGGAGGAGGAGCAGGAGGGTGGGGATGAGGAGGAAGAGGATGAAGAGGAGGATAAGGAGGACGAAACCGAGTCCGAGGAGGAGGAAGCAGAGGAGAAAGGGGAGGAAGCCGCGTCCGAGGAGGAGGAGCAAGTCCCAGCTAGGCCGAAGGAAGGTTTGCAACAGTTTCGGAGTTTTGTGTATGGCAACCAGATCTGGAGAAGTGGAAGGTGGCTTCGTGCTAAGATTTTGAATGCAGCGGCCTCGCCGTGCCGTGTCTCTGTTGACAGTCTACCGTCCCTATTCTTTGGAAGATTGTTTGACAGTCAGCCGGGAACATGTGGACGCCTTTGGCGGCATGTAGCGTGGCTTGCCTTGTCTCCCTTTAGAAGGCTGTTTTTGTTTTCAAACCAGCCGTGGCAGAGTCGCGCAGTCTTTTCGTCGTCTTCTAAGATAGTAGGATGTGCAGCTGGCCTTTTGTGTTGCGCATGGGTTCAGTGGGGTTCCAGCAAAGCCGTTGTTCTCCCCGTGCGCATTCAGGAAGACCTCTCTGCGTATTCCACGATCAGCGCAAGAGAGACCGAAGTTGGTCGAGGCAGTGTGCAGACCGAGGCTGAGGACAAGCCTCGGGCGGAGCGTGCACAGGTCCCCGGCTCGTTTTCTCACCTGGAGGGTGGGTTTGAGGAGGAGCAGGAGGGTGGGGGTGAGGAGGAAGAGGATGAAGAGGAGGCCTCATTTTGGAATTAGGTCCACCGAAACTAATGTTAGGATGGTCTTTTGGGGCCTAATTCCATAATGGTCCCTAAGGCTCCATCTACCCCCATATAGTATATACTTAAGCCTTAAGCTAGCTATATAGGGACCCCTTCAAGGCTTAAGTATCTACTATAAGCCTTGGAGCCTTTGGGGGGGTAGTGTATATGGGAGTTTCCGATTCTTAGGGGTACCTTATTTTGGGGTGCTTATAGTAAGGATCCTACTGTTTAGGGTACTATATTAGGGTCCCCTAATTTTTCGGAAACTACCCTATGGACCCGAATGGAAGGAGGCGAGAAGACGAGCAGTCGAAGAAGAACAGAAACGTCGGGAGGACTGGCTTCTCGGGTTTTGGGATTAGGGTTTAGGGATTTTGGGGGATTATAGGGTTTAGGGATTAGGGTTTAGGGATTTTGGGGATTATAGGGTGTAGGGATTAGGCTTCAGGGATTAGGGTCTATGGATTCTGGTTTAGGGTTTAGGGGGTCAGGGTTTAAGCATTCTGAAACCCTGTGGGTTTCAGGGCCAGGGGCCGTGGATCGGGTTTTGGGAGTTAAGCTTTTGGGATTTTGGGACTCACGGGTCTCAGGTGTGAAAGATTGCAAGAGTAGTCTATACTTTTTCCTCCCTGGTTTCTTCAAAGTCCGATAAATGCCGGTGAAGGTCCATGCGCGTGCCAATTTGAATTTGGTGTTCAGACCCTTGAGCTTTCTCAGCAACTTGGACAGGCTTATATCTGGTTCTTGGGGGTTAAGTTCTCAACATGGATTCCCTAAGGCTATGAAGAGGACTCATGATCGGCTCAACAAGGGGTCCGTTTACCCTCTTCTTCCCTCTCTTGGTGGAGATGCCTTTGAAGTCTGTAAGACTGTCGGGCATGGTAGTTTGAAGGCATGAGGCCAGCTTCTGAGCCCTCGGCACCCTGCTGCCCTACATGTAGATTTGGGTGTAGAGTTTAGGATTTCGGATTTATCGGTTTTAGGGTTCTGGCTTCTCTAAGCCCTGCAACTTCAAAGTTCAGTGCAACTGAGCAGTAATGTTGGATCAGGATAGATAACCAGCTACTATTTTCGGGTATATAGTTATAGTATGATATACCCCAAAACCCTATTCTAATTCTTTAGGCCCCTACACCACACCCCCGGCAAGGAGGCGCAGCGAGCGGCTGAAGCTGCGAAACTTCTGGAAGAGGCATAGCTTTCCCTGAGGGCCCAAAAGACCTAATATCACCAATTCGGAATACAGGGTTTTGCTTTGGGATAATTTCAAATTTCCCTTAATTCCTTATAAAGGGAACCTATTCATAGATAATTTTCAACGGGTTTAAAGCACAACCCAGAATACTTAGGTCCGCGAGTTTAAGCTGGTACCTAGAGTGTCCATTGTGGTTCCTGTTTTTGGTCAACCAGTTTTATGGTTAGGATCCTATTTGGTTTCCCCCCAAAACAACTACAATGGAGACAATAGGTAGTTTTGTAGGTTCGAGGGCCCGATGTAATCTTTACTGCTCAGGGTTTAGAGGGGTCAAGGTTCAACGTTTACGGGGCCTGCCTGAGTATCTGAGTAACTGAGGTGCCTTGTGGCCGATTTTGTCGCTGGCGGGTTTTTTGTTTTTGTCATGGTAGGTTTGTCAGGGATTCGGGTTTCATATGTGGGTTGTGCTTACGGTTTTCGGGAGATCGGGGCATGAAGCTTAATCGCGTTGTTCTTTTGAGTTTTGGGTCGTGGACAGAAACATCGCTGCAGGCGGCCACACGCAGCCGAACAAACTCTGTAGCAGCATGTAATGCAGGACAGCGTAAACGAGAGTGGACTAGAGCTTGTGATCCGGGGCCGAACCAAGCATCCCGACCTTGGCAAAGTGCTTGGGAAAGGTTGAAAGGCCCTACAGTAATCCCTGAGGCCTAATCCCCCAAACTGACTGGGATACTTTATAAGAAACCCCCTCACTTCAAGCTCATCCCAGTAGTCTGAGCACAGCCCGGAGGAGGCGAGGCAGCGTGCCGAAGCAGCCGTCCGCTCCTGAGTTCGAGCAAGCCGACTCGGTCGAGCCAGGATTAGGATCATGATTCCCGTTCTGCAACGGTTTTCAAGGGATCATAAGGGATCTGTGAAGGGGTCTATGGTACAGCGGCTCCTTCAAAGGGTTCTGCCGCTGTTCGATTATGCATGCGTGATTACAGAAGGGATGTCTGCAGTCAAGCAATATGCAGTTGTTGTGCGAGGCTCGAGACTCAACGTGAACACCAAATGCAGGGTTGGCAAGTAAGGGTTTAGGAGCCACGGAATGAAACCCTAAAGCCTAAACCCTAAACCGTAACCCTGAATTGCACTGAGGGCTCGGTAAGTCAGAAGGGCAGACCCCTTACAGTAATTGCTCATGGAGGATCTGCAAGCGAAGCTTTACCAACCGTGGAGTGGCTGGAACGAAGAGAGTTGTTTTCAATTGCAAAGGAGGTATAGAATCCTAAACCCAACACCCCCAAAAATAAATTCAACCTTAAGCCCTATAAATCTTCAGTGTATGATTCGAACTAGATGTGTTTGTTACTTGGTCGAGACAGCCGCAGAGCCTCAGCCGAGAAGCCCGTGAAGTACTGCCCTGAGTACTCCCCGTGGTGATTCAGGTTTCCTTGTGCTTGCACGACTCCTAAACACTGAACCGTATAATCCCTAAGCCCTAAACCGTATAATCCCTGAACAGCTGCAACCAGCTTTGTGCAGTCACTGCCCAACCATGCTCAACCCAAAAAGAGACCAGACATAAGAGCTGCACGAAGCATCACCATTCCAAACACCAGGAAGCTGCCCGTGCTGTCGCTGAGGCCCCTGAAAGTCTGTATGGGGGATCCATTCTGTAGAAGACCTGCTTCCCAGAATTTCGGGAGGATCTAGAAAGTAGATCCCCTTATTTTGGGGCCCTCTACTACTAAGGGTACCTTATAGGAACCCCCATTAAGGGATCTATTTTTGTCGATCCTCCCAGAGGTCTGGGTTTCTGCTATGCAGGTCTTTCCGACCTCTGAGTTGGTTCCTACGGGTGATGATATAAATCCTGCATGACCCATAATAAGGAAGGTAATGCAGGATTTATATCATCAACCCTAAACCCTAAAACCCTATAATTGATCCCTTAAAGGGTATCCTTATAGATGCCTTTAAAGGAACCCCAGGATTTATATCATCAGCCGTAGGGTCATCCTTTCAGTGCGAGGCAGAGGCTGTCCTTCGAGCCCGAGAGGAGCAGCAAAGCTCAAGGAGGCCGAGTTTGAGATATGGGTAGTTGTCAAAATTAGGGTCTCTTTTTGAATCCCTAATATAGTACGGCACCTAATATTTCGGGTACCCAAAAAGGGACCATAATTTTGACAACTACCCATATGTGAAGGGCTCTTTAAAGGATCTCTAAGGGGTTTGGGGTCTAGAGTCTAGAGTCCAGGGGTTTAGGAATTCAGGTTTCAGGAGTTTAGGGATGCAGCGCTTAGGGCCTCGGAGCCGAGGATGACCAGAACTTGAGTTTTTAGGGCGAAACCTACGAGAGAGGGTAGGTTGGCACCGGTGCAGAACAAGAACTTTCGTTCCTCTTGAGGACATGAGTTTAAGCTGCCATACCGAGGAACCCGTATCGTTTGCACCCCGGAGGGCCTGAATGATTAGAATAGGGGCTCTGTTAAAGGGCTCTACATAAGGGATACTATAAGGGCTCTATGACACGATAATCAGTAAACACATATCTAAGCCCCAAACTCGGAACCCTGAGTTTCTCTCAGAAATCCCTTCCCCAAAGTAGCATTTTGGATACCCTAGAGGGATGGGTGCAGGCCTCCCAGAGAGTCTAGGATCCCATTAAAGGAAGGCTCAATTCAAGGATTGCGGTTAAGATGAGTTACACAAAACGGGTGTAGGGTCAGAGGGTTTAGGGGTTTGGGGCTTGAGCGTTTACGGCTTGCAGTTTAGTGGATTCTGAGAATAGCTCGTCTGTAGCCGCGTAGCTCTTGAAGCCGTTCGCATACGAAACCTCCAATCCGGAAATCCCAGTCCAGAGCCCCGAAACAAGCAGACAAAGTGAACCCCATGCACATCGCACCTCTGGGACTGATCCCTCAACACCCATAGCTTCAACCCTTTCTCAGTCAAAGCCCACAAAACCAGAGACCCTCCACATCGGCATCCCAAGTTTCACAGCCCCAAAAAGAAGTACCGATATCCTTCAAGATATCTATTCTGAAGACCCTTCTATAGCAGAAGCCAGCAAGTTGGAACATGGCTGTAGGAGCGTTAGTACTAGGATCCCTTATGCTTAACCTTGAGGGTATGAGGACAATTATGTTCCAACTTTCTGGCTTCTACTATAATATGCATTCAACCCCAAACCCTAAACCCCAAACCCAAGTCCTAAGCCCTAAACCCTAAACCCTGAAACCCTAGACCCTAAACCCTGAACCCTAAACCCTAAACCCTGAAACCCTAAACCCTTATATCCTAAAAGCCCTCTGAGCTCCCTAAACCATAAGCCCGCCGGGATCCCTTCTGAAGCCTTCAAATGTCCCAGGCCCAGTGACCCTGAGGCGGTCATTCCTTGGCCCCGAGGTCGCTGAAGCAGAGCTCGGTTCGGAATTGGGACTGGGGTTTACTTAGGGGTACTTAGAAATAATTCTAAGTTATTGTGTATAAATCATAGGTGCCGTATTACAATAGGGACCCAAGAAGGGACCCTAATATTGACAACCACCCATATGCAGAGTTTTAGTGTTTGGTAAGGGGTTTAGGATCAGGGTCTATAGGGATCAGGGTTTAGGGATAAGGGTTTAGGGTTTGGGGTTTCGGAGCTTTGTATCATGTAAGTAGTTCGGGCAGGGGTGTTTGGTTGGTTCATGTGGGCTGGTTTCAGTGGCTGCCAGGTCTTTGGCAGGCAACAGCACGCTCCTTCAAACATGAAGGAGGATGCTGTTGGACAGGCATAGCCGACATAACCCTCAACCTACCCTAAACCCCTAAACTCTAAACCGTGACTGGAATGGAACAACTTGGCCAGCCATGGATCGACTGAGCCTTCGCTCCCCGAAAGTTCCTGGGTATTGTTAGGTGGTATACTTCCCCAAAGTGTAACAGCCATCTCTATCATAGAAACCCTACATTGTACTCTATAAGTACTTACTATGCTGTGGGTTCTGAATCGGCTTAGAATCCGGCAGTGTGCCAAAAGCGGTATCAAGCTGTGTGATGAGACGGTAGCCTTCTGCTACGCAACGAACGCAACCTTCAGCGCTCGCCCATGCGTTCAGGCAACTGAGGCGTGTCCATCCAACAGGGGGTAGAATGGAGGGTAATTGGGGGTGTCACCCTAAACCCTAAACTCTAAACCCTAAACCCTAAACCGTGTCTAGGTACAGGTTTTAGGATGGTTCAGGGCTCGGGTGTTAGCAGTCCTAGATGGTTTGAGCAAGATTTATGGTCTACCTGGACCCCAAAAGTATGTAGAATCATAGCCTTCTATAGGTATTGTGCCATTATTTTACCTACTTTGGGGGGCTTAGGTATCTGTACAAACCCTAGAAGGTATTTGTACGGAGTTTAGGCTTGGGACATCTTGGAGCTCGAATCCAAAAGGGAGCCGACTTCGGCTAAAGACGCAGCCAGTAGCTCCGTTTCCGAACCCTCAAACGCAGACTCTGAACCCGTCGGGTTTTGAGTTTAGGGAATCAAAACCTCACCCGTAGGCCTTCTAGCCTAAAATCCTGAAGCCAGGTAGCCAAGGTGGTGACACAGGAAGTACCTCCATGCATAAGACTGCAGCTGAGCACGCCGAGGACGCGACAAGTTTGCCGACAGAGTTGTGGGGTTTGCATGCTAGTAACACCCTCCACCCGAACCCTAAGCTCTAAACCCTAAACGCCAAACCCTAAACACCCGAACCCTAAACCCTATATAAACGCTAAACCGTAAACCCTAATATCCTAAGATTGAACCGTAAGCCCTGACCTTAAACCCTAAAGCATATGGATCGCAAAATCCTGCAAAGGCTACATGTGGTTGCTGGCGCGTACATTGACTTACTATAGGGGCCTTAGTAGTTAAAATGCGGGTTTGGTGATTAAAATAGGGAACCTCCAAAATAATGTAGGTAACTATAATTAAGGCCCCCCTATATTGCAGGGTTGTTCGGTGGGGCTCGTGGTCTCAACCGTTTTGAGGCAGTGCATCTCTTCAGTTCTGAACCCTTAGCCTTAATTTCTGAACCCGCCGTGAAGCAGTATTCCTCAAAACCCACCAAGCCCGAAAGCCTATGTAGAGTTTAGATCTTTGCAGAAAGTTTGCTTTGTGTTGCGTATGGACCGTATGGTGCTGTTAGGCTGTGCGTCTTTCAGTTGGGTTCGGGACGGATTTAGTGCTTAGGGCTTAGGGCTGTGTCAATGCTGTGGCCTACCAAGCATGAGGTGCTCACTTATCTGAAATCAACAAAATCGGAGTCCTAGCTTCTAAAGCCATCACTACTGATTACTGCCCTCGAGCAGTCAGGTACCTAACAAAAAACCACCGTAAACCCTAAACCCTGAAGCCCAAACCCTAACCAAAAAACACCGTAACCCCGAAGGACCTAAACCCACACACTCTCCAAGCCCTAAGCCACACCCCCTCAAGCGGAAGCGATAAACCTCAACCCCCTTCTCAAGCCCTGAGCCCCCATTCAAAGGAAACACTTTGAATGAACCTTTGTAAAGGAACCGTTTCAAGGAACCTGATTCTAACTAATGTAACTGATTAAGAAACCCTGGCCCTATAACCCCAAAATAGCAGGGTTCATATAAGGAACCCAAATAAGGCCCCCGACCCTTGGGGGGGCAGGGGGGAGGGGGTAGGGGACTAAACTTCCTTAATCAGCCTTATTATAGGTATTAGGGTCCTTACGATAAGGCCTTACCCTAAACCATAAACCCTAAAACCCTAAAACCCTAAACCCTGAAACCCTAAACCCTAAAACCCTAAGCCCTTTTTCCTAAACCCTAAATCCACGCTAAATGCTAAACCTAAGCCCACCCTAGACTACCCTAAGGCCCCAAAGTAGTTCCTTTTTGGGATTACCCATTAGGATTCTAAATATGAACCCCAGAAAGGAACTACTTCAGGGCCTTACCCTAAACCCTAAACCCTAAACCCTAAACCCTAAGCCTTAGGGTAGGCCTGGCCTTTGTGTTGGCTCGAGGAGCTTCGGCATTGGGCCGGTGAGCTGCGGCGGTGGGCTGAAGAAGAGGAGATTACGGTGAGGGGTCTAGGGCTTATAGTAGAAGCCAGAAAGTTGGAACATGGCTCTAGGAGGATTCGTGCTAGGATCCCTTCTAATTTACCTTAAGGGCATGAGGAGAATGATGTTCCAACTTTCTGGCTTCTACTATAGGGCTTCAAGGGGAAGTTTAGGGCTTTAGGTTTAACGGTTTAGGGTTTAGGGCTTGAAGGTTTAAGGTTTAGGGAAGTTTAGGGCTTTAGGTTAAGGGATTAGGGCATGAAAAATTCAGGTGTAGGGAAGTTTAGGGCTCTAGGTTTACCTGAAACTGCCAAACCCTACTTTTTTGTAGGTTCTTATTATACGCCCTAATATGGAGAATATAGGGACCCTACAAAAAAGTAGGTTTTGGGAGGTTAAGGTAGGGTTTAGGGCTTCAACCGGAAGTTTAGGGCGTTAGGTTTAGGGTTTAGGGCTTGAAGGTTTAAGGTTTAGGGAAGTTTAGGGCTCTAGGTTCTTAGGGATTTATGGCTTGGTGGGTGTAGGGTTTATGGGGCTTATGGCTTTAGCGTTTAGGGTTTCTGGGGTTTAGGGCTTGAGGGGTCCCTTCAAGGGCTTCAAAGAGATTTAAGGTTCAGGGTTTAGATGGCGTTAGGCATTCCAGGGGTTCGGTAGCTGTGCGCGGGGTTCCTTCCTTATACAGTTTTTTGGGGATCAGGGTGGTTTGCAAGGCCATTCGAGAATCGCAGGGTACTCGGTTGCAGCCACGATTGGGAAGACATGTTAGCTATACTGCTGATACTTTAGGTTTACTGCGTGGGAAGAAGCCGGGAAAAACCTTCAGCGGCTGTGGATCTGGAATTCTCGCAGCTTGTCTTCCGTTCGTGCACTTGCTGCGGTCCTGGAAAAGGCTCAGAGACCACAAAGCATCGGTTCTTGCAGTAATGCCGTATCGGAGGCCCTTGTTGACACATGTGGGATAGAAAGGATGCCGTAGAGTCGTAGGGTTTCGAAGCAGAGGTGACTTCTGAGACAGTGGTTTCGGTAGCAGACTGCTTCAGGTCAATATCCCTGAGCGATGGAGGAGAACACGGGAGCTGCGGCACTTCTCGGCCTGGCAAGCTTGGTGCCTTATACTGGCCTGGTTCTGGTGCTAACATACTCGACCTCAATCATGAACTCGCTTGGCCTGTGTGGTCTCTTAATCATATTCCCTGCGATGGTGGTCTTCTTCTTTGGAGGTCTAGGCTTCAATTTCCTGACCTGGGGTTTGATCTTCATGGCCTTGGGGGACAGCCCGGTAGGGGGTTGCTGCGCTTGCCCCTGCTTCTTCGTCTGCGCCTTCGTGCTGTATCTTGCCAGCGGCACGGGCTCTCCCGTGCTCAGATCCTGGCAGATCGATTCTCTGAAGCCTCTGGAGCATGTGGGCATCTGCACAGAGGAGTGGAGGGACTTCCAGGGCAGCATCTACTTTGAGGACGGCTCTCTGGCGGAAGATCATCACATGCCCAGAGCAATTCCCATCAACATCACGCACTGCTATGCGGAACGCCAAAAAGGAAGGGTAACTGAGTGGAGAGACTGTCACTTCATGGTCCGACCAGTCTTTCAATGCGATGTCAGCCCTTTTTATGCGGTCTCCGATGCCTGCACGGAGCCACGTGCCTGCGCTTGGGCCATTACCGGATCTATCTGGGAGGTGCCGGCACCTCCGGAGAAGCCCGAATGCCGACCCGGCCGAGGCTTATGTGGCTTCATGATGACACCGGAGATGTTCGCCCCCATGATCACAGATGAAAGCAAAGATACCTTTCATAAGGAGTTGCAAGCTGCTGGCAAAGAGTTTCCAGGCAACCTCACAGGAACCAGCCCACTACTTTCCCTGGTGAACCCAAAACAAGAAGCTGCATCTCTCAGATGGTGGCGACCAGTTTACTATCTCCTGATATTCCTCTACGTGCCCTTTGGGGCGCTGGTGGCCTTGCTGGTAGCTGCTTGCGAGTTCCGCGGTGGAAGGACGATTCAATGTAGCCTGTGGAACAGATCGGAGGGGGACTCCAGCCCCGAGGAGTGGTATAGTAATGCTGCCGCGAACTAGGAATACTATAAAGTAAAAGCCGGAAAGTTGGAATATGATTATCCTAAACCCTTTATGGTAAATTACAAGGTATCCTACCCTGAAACCATATTCCAACTTTCTGGAGTTCCCTTTAGGGGCCTAAAGACCTACCAATACTATTCTGAGGGTTCCTTATCGTAATTTGTAGTGTAGCGGGCCCCAAACCCCTAATCGCATTATTGAGGCCCCTGTATTACTACTATTAGAATACAGCATATTTAGTAGTACTTCCTCCTTAAAGTCCCGAAGGCCTGACATACTTAGAGTATACAGAGTACCGTAGTTTTCCCAAACCCTAGTCCCATCATGAAGGCCGCCTATAACAAGCAAGGCCCGGGCTTTGCATGTGACTGTGGCTAATGAGTCTGACAAAGCTCTCAAAATGGGGGAGGCTTACGCGCCCTCGGCCGCAACGTCCAAAGAAAAAGCGCTGGCAGTTTACGGTCTCTTGAGGGTGTTGCCCGAAGCGTTTAGCTATCGTTATCCGGAACATGGTGTACAGGGCAGGCACAAGTTCAGGGCTCTGCATGTTGGCAGTCCTCTCAAACCCCCACAAGACTGCGGCTTTCGTTTCCCTGAGGGTCCATGTACCCAAATTAATAGTATATACTTTGGGCTCAATGTACCCTTTTTAGGGAGTGCTTTAAGGCCAATGTATATACTATTTAGGGACATGGACCCTTTAGAGGGTTTTACAAGGAGTCCACCGGGCTTTCCCTGCAGCCTGAAAACCGACCTCTTCAGGCTTCCTCATCAAGATTTCTTCAAGAAGTCCTTACCTAAAGCTCCCAAAGTAGGTAAAATAATGGCCCAATACCCATACAAGGCTGTTATTCTACATACTTTTGGGGTCCAGGTAAAACGGGTCGGTTTTTTATAGTATAATTGTATGGGGCCCCTTCTTCTAGGGGCCATTTGGTCCCTGAGGTTCCGGGCTCCTCATCAAGATTTCTTCAAGAAGTCCTTAAAACGGGTAGCTTACTTGGAGGATCATGGGACTTAGTAAGTATGGTTATAAGTACCCTCAGTGGGGTTATATCTAGTTATAAGTATAGTTACCGCAATTATAACCATAGTTACTAAGTCCCATGGTCCTTTGAGTAGACCCTAAACCCTAAACCCTATATATCCCTTTAGGGAACCCTATGGATCCCTTTAAAGAGCCCTTGTAAGGACCCTTACTAAGTCCCATGATCCTTTAAGTATTTGGGGACCCCTACCCCATAATGGGGCTATATAATGGGTATATAATAGCTATATTAAGGGTATATACCTAGGGGTCCTTATTAAGGGTCCGTCCTTTTACCCTAGTTCTTAAAACGGGTAGCTTATTTGGGGTTGAAGGTCCGGGCTGACGGGCTTCCTCGGCTTTTGAGAATGAGCTGCTCAGGGGCAGTTCTGTCTTCGTCAGCTTCAGATACAGTAGAAGCCAGAAGGTTCAGGGGTTTAGAGTTTACTTAGGGGTACTTAGAAATAATTTTTGATTTTGGGTTATTATAATCCCTAAGAAACAGCTAAAATTGTAATTTTTGCTAGGGTTCTAAGTTCAGTATAGGTTAGGAGCCAGAAAGTTGGAACAGATTTTTCTTCATGCCCTTCAAGTAAAGCATAGGGAATCCTAGCAGTAATCATCCTTATCCCCTGTTGCAACTTTCTGGGCTTCACTATATGTCGCCCCAGACAATCCAGCATCCTCTCAAGGAAGGACCCCTACTAGAATCCAGTATATTCGAAGCACGGAGAGCTACCAACATACTTCCTGGAGTCTCAAGGCCTGCTTGTTCCTGGTACCCTTTAATCGGCCCGAAACACGCTCTTATGACGACTAAGGCCACTATGTTATGAGTATTCTGCCGTAGTCAAGGGTAGCCCTGAACATGCTGACGCGCTGCAGCCACCCTCCAATGATTTTCAAGAACCCTGTAGTAGCGGTACAGCAATAAGGGTGCTCTGAGGTCTTAGCATGACTACTTGAGAAAGCTTCCCAAAGCCAGCCTAAGCACGAAAACGACCATCCATCCAGAGCTTCCTGTGAGCTTGCAGAAAGGCACCCCTGAACCCTCAGACCTAAATCGAAAGGTAGGGTCGGAAGCGTAAGGTTTCCGGATCTTTGGGTTGACCCCCTAAACCCTACTTGGAGGATCTTGGGACTTAGTAAGTAGGGTCATAAGTACCTTAGTTGGGGTTATAAGTAATTATAAGTACAGTTACCTGAATTATAACCCTAGTTACTAAGTCCCATGACCCTTTAAGTAAACCCTCCTTCAATCCTTAAGCATCCTTAAGCACCGTCTTGCCTACTTCATGGGGAGAGACGCGGGGAGCTTCTGCGGGAGAGGAGCGTTCGCGAAGCCGGCGGAGCCAGCCGCATCCCAAGTCTTAGTATGGTTTCAGGGTTTAGTGTTTACTCGGCGGGGGGGGGAGGGGGGGTATCATTCAACCTTTTCGAAAAGGGTTTTAGATGGGTTTATAAGGGTCTTGCATGTAGTGTTGAATACCCGGATGTCTAATCGAATCTGGTTAAGGGCGTGGGGTATCTTCTCGTATGCTTCTACCAAACTAATCCACTTGCTGCAGTTTGGGGTTGTAGGCTTTCGATCTCCAGATGTGCCGAGGAATAGCTTTCTTGGTCTTAGTTTTTAGGGTTTAGGGAGGGAAAAGGAAAATCTAGAAATCCACGTGCAAACAGCCGTGAAACATGGATTGAGCAAGCACTGAAGGGTCGACGTATCTATATTGGCCTTGAAGCCGTGCCAGCAATTACCGGTATTCTTAGGGTCAGCATAGCTCCGGTACATCGACCTTCAGGGTTAGGCGTGGGGCACGGTTGCAGGTGTTTGCTATGCAACCTCCTGCCTGCGGGACGTGAGTTTACAGTACTTGAAGGATCATGGGACTTAGTAACTAGGGTTATAATTAAGGTAACTGTACTTATAATTGCTTATAACCCCAATTAAGGTACTTATAACCCTACTTACTAAGTCCAATGATCCTCCAAGTAAGCCGAGCCGGCCGAGCCTAAACCCTACACACTGTTTCCGAAAGCTCTAAGCCCAGGAGATTGTGATTTTGGTTTCCTGCTTCAACTTAGTAACCTACCTTTTTTAAGGACTTATATAAACAAATCATATTAGGGAACCCTAGAAAGGCAGGTTCCTTAGGGTCCAGGTAAGCTTCAAGTAACAGCCCTTGGGCAGATCCTCGCAAAGTGCTGCGCCGCCGGATCCTGGCGATGCTGATGGCAGCTGAGCCGCAGATGGCATAAGGGCCCGAACAATCTCAACTAGTCTTGCTTCTGGCTCCCTTCTTAAACGATGCAGCCCAAAAAGGCCAGCTCGACTTATTCAGGCCCACATTCGGCCAACGTGGTAGTTCGTACTCCATCAGAACTGCAGAGATTCGCAAGCGTGCTATCACTGGTGATGACACCATTCGGCGGCTTCGTGGCTGTCTTAGCCTAAGCGTCCATGTATTCATACAGTATTGACATGTAGTCCCGATTCAGGTACGTTGGGGCCCAAGTATATGCTACATGCGTACATGGACCCTTTGTGTCATGTCTATGTCTCATACCGGTGTTGTATTCGTATCAGCTTTCGTTTTTGACTATATAGTACGAGATTAGTGTTAGATTAAGATTGCGCTCACGAACTAACCGGAGGATTTGTGGATTCACTCTTGCAACAGCTCTGGTATGTTGTGATTTGGGCAAGCCTCTTTTTTATCAATGATTAAGATGTTGGCCGAATTGCACAGTTGTTACAAGCTCTCTGTCGTTTCCGTGAGGAATTGTATTAATTAGCCTCGAGGGTCCATACTACTACTACTACTACTACTACTACTACTACTACTACTACTACTACTACTACTACTACTACTACTACTACTACTACTACTACTACTACTACTACTACTACTACTACTACTACTACTACTACTACTACTACTACTACTACTACTACTACTACTACTACTACTACTACTACTACTACTACTACTATAGGTCACCACGGCTTAGGGTTAGGGTTTAGGGTATATAGGTCTAAACTCTAAACTAAACACCCTGATCTCCTCAAACCCATACCCCCCAACCGCCGAAACCACACGGGAATCTCTGGAGCTAAGGTCCCGGCTTTGAGGAGGCCACATGCCAAGAGGTTTAGGGCTTAGAAGCTTGCGATTTAGGTGTGGGCTCTGTGGTAAGGTTCTGTAACAGAAACTTATTGATCGTTCTTGCGTGTTTAGGGTTTGGGTATGTTGGGTTTAGGGGATGTAACATGACAGAGAGTTACTGAGGAAGGAAGATCTCTTGCTGCAAGCGCTACACACTATACCCAGAAACCTGTGAACCCGAAAGCCTCAAGCCCCAATCCCTTGAGGACTGGCATGTGTTTCAAGACTCAAGCATCCCTTGAGCTACCGAAAGCTAATTTTGTAGGGTCCCTATAGATTCCATTTAAAACAAATAACCTACAAAAAGTAGGTTTTGGTATGTGAAGGTCAGGATTATCACGCGCATTGGTAAATGCTTGGCGTTCCCTATGCAGATTTCTTCCTGGTCGCTGCCGCACCCTAAACACAATAAGCCCGACGTCACCACACTCGCAGTCAGGGAATGTCAGTGACACGACGCCCTATAGGAGATGCACCTTAAGGACGAAGCGAACCCTAAATATACCATAAAGGGATTCATAGTATATGGGCATAGGGCCCCTACTTTTAAGGGTCATTTGGTCCTTCAGGCAGAAGGCACCATGCCACAGAATGCGCGTAAACATTTTCGAGCGCAATGACAAGCAATTTGGCGCAGACGAAAAAGGGCATGGGGGCCCGCAACCAGGCCGTCTCCGACGCGATCCAAGACGGCCCCTTGGACGATGCTGGCTTGCTTCGGACCCGCGTCCGCGACGCTTTCGCACAAGACGCCGCGTTGCGTCCTGGACATCGCGTCCGCTGACCTCAGCGGGCTCTTCGCAACCCGCTATGACGAGACGCTGGCTGCAGGAGCCATGGCAGCCTGGTATGCTCCGGATCCACAAGCACAGCAGCCCTTGAATGTTGTAATTACTCATGTACTCAACGCGATGGAACAGCTTCTCCAGGGTTTAGGGCAGGCCCCTTAGGGTTTAATTAGGGTTCAGGTTTAGGCCCCTCTCAACTGCAGATGCTTTTCGACTATATCTATGGTTAAGATCCTATAATTAGCTTTAAAACCGTTAGCCAACAAAAAGGAACTACAACGGAGAGTAAAGGTATATTTGGCTGCTGGATGGGGAATCGCCACACGCGGTTGAAAGCAGGTTTGTCAACTCATTACAGTCCTTCTTTGGACATTTTGTGGGATTATGTGCCGTCCCGTGTTAAACTTCGTCGGCTTGTCAATAGTACCTCTCGGGCATTCGGCGTTTGCTGAAACCCCTATTGCCTATTGCATTGTGGTCATCCTCTGCTGTTCGTTTTTTGTTGTGTGTGTGGCTTGAGCTTGAGATGCAAACCACTTTTACACACCCTTTGCAAAGGGTTTTAGCCGGGGTTGGAGTAAAAGTTCAGTAGCAAAACCCTCAGACACTAAACCCTATACTCGTTAACAGCAGCACAGTTGTACGAAGTGTCCAGCGAGCCGTCTGTGAAGTCAACACATGAGTGGGTTGAGGTTTCGGGGACAAAGATCGTTTGCGGCCCTGCCCCACCAAACCAACAGCATTCAGATTTGTCGAAACCTTAGTAGCAGAGTGTGCCAGGTTTACGTGCAGTCCCACAGTTTGATATTCAGTTCCCCTAGGATACAGGGCAACTAAGACATCTTGCACGTATACAGTTGCAATCTGCATGCCCACCCGACAGAACAAATTAGTATGTTTTCTAGGAGGCCTAGACCCTCTGTTTCCCCTTCTGCTGGACCGTAAACCTACTATTTAGGGCCATATACCCCTATTTCAGGGAACACAGAGCATCCTGGGAGTGTGACAAATGTGGCAGACCCAGTTTCTGCGTCTTGTACTCGTGGTCTCCGAGAACTTTACTCGGAGGGCCTTCGGGCCTGTTTACCACGCTGTGGGGGCTTCCCAGAGACTCCAATATCCCTCAGTTAAGGAATCTAATCCTTGAGCCATATTTGTGATACTTCTATAATGTAAGGTATATTCCTTAATTAGGGGATATTGGAGTCTCTGGGTTGTAACTCCTACACTAAACCCTGGGCCCTTGAAGTTTCACCGCTGACCACGAGGTGCCGTCATGGACTTTCGAAGGGCAAATGGGAGGAGGAGATCCTGCTTCATCAGATTTCAATCTGTATCTAAGCCATTTACAGGGGGGTAGTTTTAAGGTGGGTAGTCTCCCATAAGGCTTCCATACCACTCCTATAAGGTAAAGGGGTCTTATGGGAGTACTATGGGAGAGGAACTACCCACCTGTAATGGGCTTCAACTGTAGGTTTCAGAGGGCTTGGTCCTGCTGCAAGCTTGTATTTTCAAGGCTCAGGCCGTATCCTTGAATCGTAGACTGGCCCTAAACCTTCAGGGAGCACTGAAACCTGGAGTCCGAATCCAAGAGGTGTAAGCCCCACCCCCCAAAACTTCGTCGAGCCTTTTAGATTGACTTCTAGGCTCACAAGCTTCTTGACGATTTGGTATCTTGAGCCCACAAGTTCACAAAGAGCCCTAAGCTTGAAGCCTCACTCATGACTGCCGCTTCTGCTTGCAATTGCAAGAGGCTTCGGTTGCGGGTTGAAGTTACTTAGGGCTATGAGGGGTTGGGGTTTGGGCTTTGGGGTTCATGGTTGGGAGTTCAGTGTACCCGCAAACGAAGATAAAGAGTCAAAGCTTGCCGAAACAAGGGGCGTGCACATGCTTTCGGCTGGGGTGGTGGGTTTTGGCGTGCAGCATGTAGGGTCCCATCTGAGGGAGTCCATTAGACAATTGACCGAGCCTACGTACGCCTGACCCTTGGAGGGATCGAAGTCGAAGTGAATCGGCAGGAGGGGCTGCGCCCGACCCGTGGGGGACAGCTTCCTCTAAGCCATCGCATCCCGAGGCCTTGTGGTGGCGCAGAATAAGAGTGCATAAGTCTCTGACTGTAACTTTCAATTTCTACTGTATTGCTTGCTGATGATTCACTGCTACATCAACACTACTACTGTAATGATACCAGTACTTCGAAAGTATCATGCTTGGCACTTGTTACGAGTGCTAGAACGACCACCCCCACCCCCACTACCAACACCAACCACCGCCGCCGCCACCACCACCACCACCAACACCAACAACAACAACGACGACAAAAACGACAACAATGACAACAACGTTAACAGCAACAACAACAACATTTGCTACCGCTACTGCTACTGCTGCTGCTACTACTGCTACTACGGCCAACGCTACCGCTACCGTTACTGCTGTTACTCCTACGACTCCTACTCGTACTCCTCCGACTCCGACTTCGACTCCTGCTACCCCTCCGACCCCAATATATATGTGTATATATATATATATATATATATATGTACTCCTGTTCGATTCCTACTCCTACTACGCTCACTACCAGTACCACTAGTTCCCAAACACATACATACATACTTCAATAAAGATAGTGAGTCAGATCGATAGATGCATATAGATACATAAAGACAGACAGACGGTTCGATCGTGTTTTTGAAAGCTGTGGGTGTGTTCACGTAGCCGACGCACTGGCTGCAACCGTTCACAGGTTTTCGCTTTAGGATTTGGGGGTTCAGGGTTGCGAGATTCCGAACCCCAGCTTCCATTGCATCAGTTACCGACCCCGTGCTTGCAAAGGCAAAGGGTCTTATGGGGGACACTTTCCCAAGTCATATTCATGTTTCCCAATATAGAAACCCTACATTCTACTACACTAGATATAGGTATTTATAGACCCTGTGTTGTACGCAAGCTAACAATGACCGCCTGCTATGCAAGCTCGTTGTTCCAAAGTGGCCGAGTCCGTAGGGGGCCCGGGGGTTTTGGTCCCGAACGGCCCGTTCCCTCTTCTCAAGGGTCCATGTACCCAAATAGTATTTAAAATACGTATGTCAGGACTACTTTACGGCCGAATGTATATACTGCTGAGGTACATGCTCAGGGTTTGTAATCGGCTGCTATAAACCGCCATAAGACCCCGTAGAGAGATCCTTGCTGAACGCAGCCGAAACTCCTAATTTGCCAGGTCCATCCCTGGCCTACGCAGACACTGGAGGCATGTTCTAACTTGGGGTCATCTTGAATTGCAAGGGTCTTTGTTGATGCAGCAAAGTCCCAATAATTACCCTACTGCCCCAAAGTGGTTCCTTTTCGGGATTACCTATTAGGATTCTAAATATGAACAGGAACTACTTTCGGGCCTTAGGGTATCTCGGAAAAAGCATCGCCCAAAGCCTGACGCGCGGCCCGGAGGCCCAAGCCCTAAACCGCAATCCCTCAATCCCACACCCTTAAAGCCAAAGCCCAGCTCCTAAAGCCATGGATCCTAAACCCTCAAGCCCCTGAACCCGAAATCCATGAACGTTAAACCGTTTCACTAAACTTTCAACAGCCTGGAGGATTCGGCACTGCCACACCGCGAGCTTCCGAAGAGGCTCACACGTGCCTGTGTCGGATCCTGTCCCTAAGGGCCCAAGTACTCTTTACTTCCCTAAGACTCCATGTGACCATATAGTAGGTACTTAGGCCTTAGAGTGCCTATATGGGGTCGCCTTTAAGGCCTAAGTACCATATGGGTACATGGAGCCTTTGGGCTTTAGGACTTCGGTGTCCTTTCTGGTACTAGAAACCAAAAAGAAGGGCCCATTTGAGCCTCAGCTTTGCAGATTGGGGGTTGGTCGGTTTTTCGGCGTTGAAGACAGGAGTTTCGGATCTAGAGTTGCTTTCGACTTCAGAAGTTGACGTTTTAGTTTGTTTTTTGGGGTTTAGGGTTTAGGGTTTAGGGTTTAGGGTTTAGGGTTTAGGGTTTTGGGGGGTTGAGGACGCTGAGTAACTCCCGGCTTTGCATCCTTCCTCCCCAACTCTTCTGTCCCTCTGTGTCTTCCTGTCTGTGTCTGTGTCTCGAATATTTCGGACCACATCAATGGCACCAGTTAGACCCCCCTCAAAAGTCAAAGCCCCAAAACCTTAACCCTAAACCTTAGCCCTAAGGCTCTAAGGACTCACATTTTGAGGCTTATGGGCCTATAGACCATCTTATATATGGCTTTTGGGCTATTTTGCTCCCTAGGGTTATAGGATGATAGCCTTAGGGTAGGCTTTGGGCCTTTAATTGGTACTCTCAGAACTTCAGAGTCCACGGGCTGAAGATTCGAGTGCAGGCTGGCAAAGATGCAGTTTGCCTTTGAAGTACTTGGGGTCTTTCCCTGAGGGTCCATGTACCCAAATAGTATATACATTGGCTTCAATGTACCTATATAGGGACTACTTTAAGGCCAATGTATATACTATTCAGGTAAATGGACCCTTTGGCCTAGTAGTAGAGTAGGTAACCTTTCACCTTTTTTGGGTAGTATAGTCCCTATATAATTCCTATATAACCAGAAAGGTTAAACTTTAGTTCCCCATGATACCCGACAAGTAGGTTGGGGTCTTTGGGTTTTTGCATTTTGGTTTAGGTGCTTATGGTGTTAGTTAGGGTTTTGGGTTTTAGGGTCCGGCTGGCTGTGAAATCTGAAAGGGTTCATGTCTATGGGGTCTACATTCTACATGTTTGGGGTTTGGGCTGCCGCAGCGAAGTATCGAAGCGCAATTCGCTGCTTGGTTTTGGGAGTCCTCACGTCTTCCTGGAAAGTTAAAGTATCCTAATCCCTGCCCCAGAATATGGCCTTCCCCATTGAGACCTACGTCCTGCCTTGGGTGCGGATAGCATCTGCCTCCGAACCCTTTGGCCCATGGGGAACAGGAGTGAAGCAGTGTCCTCCGCACCTGCTGCCGCCGAACCGGAGGCAGGGGCGGGGCAGACGGTAATTGACTCCCTAATGCTAAATGGATCCCTATTTATAGTAGTCCCTACTCCCAATAATAGTCCCCATAACCCATTCCCCATTCCCTACTAAGAACCAGACAGATTAAGGTTGAGAACTGTCAGTGTTCTTCATCGTTGTTTGCGGAGCCGGCACTTGCGAGGAAGGTAAGCAATCTTAAGGCGCAGAGCTGATAATCCCAGCACGAAAGCCTAAAGGCTAGGAACTATGATTCCCAGCATAGTCACTGACAGTCTCGGTAGAGCAGACACAGCAATGCTAAGACAGCTTGCGCTTTCTTCGGTGCCTACCCTTGCTCTCCGATGTAGTTCCTACTTTCGTTGAGCAGTCTGATGGCCAGGATTCCAGGATTCGTGAACTAGCAGGGAAACCGGGTAACCCTGTACTCACAGCTCTGGAAGTCTGCCGCGTAAGTTCGGCCCCTCCGCTTCCGAACAGCACCCTTCAGCCCTTAAGCAACAAAAACCTGCCACGTTTTCTCCAAATTCCTCACAAGAAGCACAACACTAATAGCACTGATTGTAATAATGCGAAGACTGCTAATGTTGCTTATGGTTTTGCAGCCGCGGAAAACCCTGGAGACAAAAACTCCGCCTCCGATTTTCCTTTGTCCCAAATCCAACCCCTTCGTTATCCGAATTTAGTTGCAGGTAAAAGCACCTAGATTCTAGATGAACTCTATGCATCGATGCGTTTGGCAGTAATCCAATCTTGCTCTTCACTTGTCCAAGACTAAGCCAAACTTTCATGCTTTGTTTTGAGCTTTTCGTAAAAACTTGAAACTTCACAGCCGTATCCCTTCATATCCACCGGTTTGCTTCCGGCCCGAACAAACCCACCTAGGCTTCGAAGAGCCCGCAAAGCTTTCTGGGCTCGGAGGACTCTGTGTCTGTGTGTGTGTGTGTGTGTGCGTATGTATGTGTTTGTGTGTGAGTGTGGGGAGGAAATATCAGTGTTTTGGCGGGGTTTTCCTCGACCCTAAACGCTTTGATGTTCGGTTTTGGTTGCTTGAGAGATTCAAAGATGAGGCTATTTGCTGGGTCCAGCAGGGTGCAAGAGGTGTTTAAGGATGTGTTGGCACAGCCGCGTAGACGGTTCTAAGTTGTGTGGCTGACGGTTTGGATATGTGGTTGATACTTCAGTGTCTTTGCATACATGTCTTGCATGCCCAATATGCGAAGTTACAGAATCCAGAACTGACCCTGAGTACAACAGAGTACCCTAACCCGAAACCCTACTTGTACCAAGGGCCTTGTGCAGTACATTTACGTAGAGTATACTGAGTACACCTTTTCTGGAAGTATTGAACTGGTGTTGCGGAAAGGAAGCAGGCATGTTGGAGGTGTCGGGCACATCGAGGTGTTGGCGATGTGGCCGTTTATGATGGACAACATGCAACATGGTGAACAAATCGCGATGTGTAGAAGCGGCATAATGAGGTCGACAAGCCAGAAGCAGATAAGATCGAATCTTTACCCTCGCCCTCCGCCGGTCCGCGTTTCCAAAAGCTACGACATGGGTCCTCAATAGAGGAGACAAGCGAAGAGCATCCGACCTTATATATTAAGGGAGTTTCCCAAAACTCGGGGTACCTTGGGGGTTCTTACAATCAGGATCCTACGATTTAGGGTGCTATATTAGGGTCCCCTATTTTCGGAAATCCTCTATAAAATGCTTGCTTTTGAAAGGGACTCCTGCAGGATCGTGGGGCAAGTAGGTCTCGGAGGTTTGGGGATTTGGGAGTTGAAGAAGTTTATAGGGGCCGGGCCTTAAAACTTCATTAGGGTTTCGGGGCCCGTGGAACCCCCGAAATAGTATTTGTAACTACAGGTTGTTGAGTGAAGAGACCCACCCAGTGCCTGTATTTAAGGGCCGTAGGTTTCTCACAAGCTCTAGAGCCTATAAGTCCTAAACCCAGGAGGATTTCTCGAAGCGGCACGAAGCTGCTATGCGCTTCGTGGAGGCAGTCGGCTTTGTGTCGTTTTCGGGTTTCGGGTTTGGGCTAATTGTATGGGCTATTGGGGCAGCCTCAGAATAAATAGCTTCCGTTCAAGCTTGTATGGTTTATCGCTCTGAGGCTTGAATGTATATAATGTAGTGGTCTGCAAAATCAGCACAGAATATTCACTTGCGGTGCATACGGTCCATACACACGTATAGTATTCATGTGGGTGGTTGTCAAAATTAGGGTCCCTTTTTGGGCCAATTTTATAATACGGCACCTAATATTTAAGGTACCCAAAAGGGACCATAATTTTGACAACCACCCATGTAGTATTGTCCCAACCCTGTAGTTCTTCAGGCCCCGGGATTAGGTCTCTGAATTGCTCAGCTTGCGCATGGCAATAGCCGCATGACCCAGTCATGACGTAATTAACCATGTGGAAGGCCTCAAGCTTGGGTTCAGGATTTCAGGTGCAAAACCACTTAGCACCTAGCAGCTCTTCTTAATGGTTTGGTGTCGGAAGGCACAAAGATTGTTTAATGCAAGCCTTTCGCACCGCAGAGACAAGAATCCACAGATCCCAGACACAAGCGTCGGAAACCTTAATCCTGACGGGTCAGTACATTCTAGGATTTTTCACGTAGAGTCCAGAGATCCCAAAGGAACTGTTCTCACGCATAATACAAGGGCCAGAATAATAAGTAGTCGTGCTATGACATAACTATGTAATATTACAAGGGCCTGATCTTCACGTGTTGGTTCGGGCAATTACGTGGCTTCAGCTCTCCGATTGGCACTCTACGACTCGCCGGGGTCTTCCTGGGAGAAGCGCGCTACCCACGTCTCGGGCGTTGTTGCCGGGGAGTGGGCATGGACAGAAGCTATAGAAGCTATAGAGCCCTTGGGCAGCGGCTCCAGCCACCTAAATAGTAGGTTACTACCCAAAGGCCCCAAAGTAGTTCCTTTTTGGGATTACCTGATAGGATTCTATATATAAACCCCCAAAAGGAACCACTTTGGGGCCTTTGGGTAACCATCTAATATGGAACCCAGTATCCTATTCCTTAGGTAATTGGAGCTCTAGGGGAAGCTATTAAACCTTGGACCTTGGGCATGAGAAACCGGAAGCTTTTCGTAGCAGAGCTTTCAGGCTCGGGGTGTATGGTGTCGGGTATATCGCTTAAGCTATTCTTCAGAGGTTTAGGGCCACAACGCCCTGAAGCCCCAACGACGAAGACACCCATGCACAACCATAAACTCCTTAATCAACCCCAACCCTAAACCCCTAAACCCCAAACCCTACTGTTGCAGGCGCTGAAAAACGCGACCCAAGCCGGTGAAACCACCGGCCCTTGGATGGCAAAGAGTGCTTTTGAAGTGGTTAGGGGTCTGGGCTTTGGGGGTTTACGGTCTAGGGTATATACCTGGCGGGTTTTGGGTTTAGGGCTTTGGGGATTAGGGCTTTGGGGCTTAGGTGGTTTGGTGTTTAGGGTGAAGGGGGGTTTTAGGGCTTTGGGGCCTGCCCCTGTGGCGACGGTCCTCGTTAACTTGTGTGCGAAGCTGTGCCTGGGTGTTCTCCACTTCGAAGCCCGGTTGATGTCCGGACGAAGCACACGTCAAAGCACTACGATCGTGTTTCAAAGTTGAAGTGGAAGCCAAAGGCTGTGTCGTTTAATCGACAACCACGACTACCACCGCGACTTCCGCGAAAAAGTTATCGGTCGGCGCATCCGAATCAATGCGGTGCGAGTTTGCATCATGCTACGGCTGGAGCTCCCCGAGATGTGCCTTCGGAGGTCAGAGCTGCTATGATGAGCCGCAACCCTTTGCAATTTACCCACGTCCTCAAGCTCGTGGGGCACATTGGCACTCTGTCCCTAAGCTCCCTGATCCACCCGAAGTGCGAAAGCCAAGCGCCAGGCCCCAGAGACGATTGGTTCCCAGAGACTCCAATATCCCTTAATTATGGAATGTTCCTTAAATTACGGTAGGACCCCTTAAATGATTTAAGGTATATTTCTTAATTAAGGGATATTGGAGTCTCTGGGTTCCCCAAGACCGGCACCCTGCACGCTGGCATTGACCACAGTACTACCTTGGTCTGACCATGTCACCTGGAACTTTGTAGTACCTGGACCCCAAAAGTATGTAGAATAATGGCCTAGTATGGGTATTGGGCCATTATCTTACCTACTTTGGGAGGTTTAGGTATATACATGCAAACCAGTGCCAGGGTGATTCAGGGTTCAGGATTCAAGACGTCGCCGGTCCAGGCTGTCCTGGGTCCTATTCTCACACCCTGTAGGAGCTGCAGGTTTCATGGAGCTTTGTAAGTTTTGGGCTTATGACGGATTTATGCATAGCTGGCTCACCAATGACTCTGCTGACGGCTGTGAGCCTTCACATAGGGGGGTGGTTGGGGGATTTGATGTTGTTTGGGGTTGCGAGGTATTTGTCGCCGTAAGTGATGCTGAAGCAAGTTTGCATACCTACAGACAGTCTTCATTCACACTCATGAATCTGTGTTGCACTTTGAACCCAAACCGACGCCACCACAATCTAACACTGAACTGTCCCTGAACCTGCATTACATGAGACCGAGACTCAGCATATTTGGTTATGGAGTCAGGGCATTTAGCAGTGCATTCAGGTCTCTTGGGCACCGTACATAAAGGTGACACGAAGAGATTTAATCCTTAAGTAGGTTCTGACAAATTACACTAAGATACTGAGCAGCCAAGTAACTACAATCTTCCTACTAACCCCTAAATTAGGGCTTAGTACGAAGACTGCACTTGCATGTTGAGGACGTTACATGTTACATCCCCATGGAAGCCTGATCCTAATCCTCCAAGCGCGCCCCACTCCAAATCCAGCAGTCTAAGCCTTGTCTCCCAGCCTAGACCGCAGGCGAGCATCCTAAAGTACACCCTGGAAACCTGTAAGCCGAAGCCTGGGTAAGGGTTTAGGGTATACCTTAACCTACCAAAACCTACTTTTTTGTAGGGTCCTTATAAATTCCATATTAAGATTTAGAATAGGGACCTACAAAAATGTAGGGTTTGGGAGTTTAAGGTAGGGTTTAGGCCGTAAAGTCCAAAAGAATCCTTGAAGCCAATCTCTAAAGCCTTCAAGCCTTGCCACTGAGGTTGGCCAAATGCCGTGCAGGATTCGAAGCCCGAAGTGGTCGAGGCACACCCGACCGTCGGGGTTTGAAGTTCAGGGTTAGGCTTTAGCTTTCATTGGATTTCAAAATTTATATTGCTCCATTTGTAAGGTTTCCAACCAAATTCTGCGTGAGGTTTTGGGGTTCTTATGAGGGTTGATTGTCTCACCGCCTGATAGCCGGGAGGGTACAAAAGTTCACACTGAGAACGAGGGGTCGGTGTAGGTCTTTGGGTCGGTGTGTCTAGAGATAAGTTCACGGCTGGATGCTGATGGTGCTGGCGACGGTTAAGGTTTTGAAGATGGTGTCTCGTGTTTCTGTGGATACCAAACTCCGTATTTAAGGGGAGGTGGTGCTGCACTTATCTCACTCTCTATTCGTACCATTGCCACAGCTTCGGGTACTTGCAGTTAGTCTCTCGGGCCCTGCGAGAAGACGCGACTTTGCACAGCAAGCCGCAAGCAGCCATGACAACACTCGCAGAAGCTTTCGGCATAGTTGTGCATCACGATCGAAGCATGCTTGACGGTCCTTGGAATAAATCGCGCCGTCCCATAGGCCGACATCGGGCGTCTCTTTTTTACTGGCATATGACATGGATGACGTTTACGATAGCCAGCTTGAAGCCAATCGGGAGCAGATTCAGAACGTTGCGGAGACACATGCACAGGTCTTCGGGTGAAGTGCTTGCTTGTGGGGAGTGGTGTTTTTTGAAAGACTTTGCTTTTTGTGCGGCTGCCAAGGGAATAGGAAGACCAGATTCCTCTGAGCTCCTCTCGAAAGATTCCACATGCTCGGGGCCCGGGAGCTCTGCAGAACCCTAAAAACCCCATACCCCCAAAACCCTAAGTAATCCCGAGACTCCCGAGACCCTCGACCCTGAGCCCTAGAGGCCTCAAATCCCACAACCCTGAGCATCAAAAAAACGAAAAACTACCTAAATCCCAAAACGCTAAACACTAAAAAAATCCTAAACCCTAAATTCCCTAAACCTTAAATTCCCTAAACCCTGAAGCCCTATACCCTAAACCCTGAGCTCTGCGAAGGAAGCATGGGTCGCGGAGAAGCCAGCCCTGAGGCCTGGCTATCACTGAGTTGGCGGGACGTTCGGTTGGCTTTTGGGGGTATCTCGATCTCGTTAATTATATATATATATATACATATATCTGTATATATGTATATATTAAATACATACACACATATATATATATATATATATATATATATATATATATATATATATATATATATATATATATATATATATATATATATATATATATATATATGTATATATATATATATATATGTATATATATATATATATATATGTATATATATATATATGTGCACATACTATATAGTATATGGTATATAGCATAAAACAGATAATGTGAAGCATAGAATATATCATATGTAATATGTAGTATAATACATAATAAATTATTCTGTACAATATGTGTGATATGATATGATATTTAGTGTCTACTTTATAACCTATAGAGTATGGTATAGAATATCTATATATACATATATGATACCCCCCCCCCCCCGACGTACCTACCTATTTGGTTTGCTTGTCTCCAAGTGTTGAACACTTCGACGTATTACAAAGACTCCTGTGAGCCAGATACAACAGCTATTGATGCGTAAACAATCTCCTTTTGACATGGTGCAACTGTCACACATGGGCCACTGAAGTAGGCCCACTACGATCCATTCTCATAATATCATTACAGTCATTCACTTATTAACTGTATCACTATCAATTGGTGTTACTAAAAGAAGTTGCCCTCCCATCTATATATGCTGGTTGTTGGGAGCACCCCGTATGGAGGTACGGGTACATCGGCCCATAGAGGGCCCACCTTACCCATCAGCAGTGACAGAAACTGATTTAATGCGCAACCTCTAACCAACTGAACCAGTGTTATTCCAACGATTATAAACTAATCTCCATAGTCTTGTATTCTTCTAGGCATAACATTAGTAACCACTTAGATGTAATGGTGTAGACGGTAGCATAATACCACTGGAACACAACTACCATGAATTAACCTAGATAACTTAAGTTGTTACAACCACTAAACATAGCTAACCTAAACCATACATACCACTAGCTGTTAACCTAGTGTTAGAAAGTCATGCTGATCCTGTTATTAACCATATTTCATCTGACTGTACATATAATAGACTGAACAGAATAGCAATGACTGTGCCTAATGATAAGACACAAGGAAAGCGTGCGACAAAATGATAAGAGTCATGTAAATCTATGTCAGCATTTCTTATTTAGCCAAGTACAATACCAGTTGGACCACCTCTTATATACAGTTTATATGAAAGATCTAGTATACCAGATAGCATTAGTTGTGAACTAGTATCATTAGTTATGCATTAAGTATTCAGATATATAGAACACCAAATAAAAGATCTTCACGAACCAGTTGGTAATGATATTATCAATTTACTAAGTTGTAAAGTTAGCTCCTGTATGACTTTTCCGTACTATTTGTAAATATCAGATGTGGCCAAACTAAATTTTCCTAATAGACAAATACAACTCATAGCTAAGATCATAAATAAGTTAACCAAGACGTGTAATATGTCAATTGCTGTTAAACTATTGAATACCAACTGGTCCAAAGAACCAAACAAATGTTGGTAGAGTATGGGATCACTTCCAAAGTATGGTTCATAGAATATTGTATTATCGTGTATATCTGTTGATAACATTAGCAAAGCTACTGTTAATATTGGTAGAACTATTATCAAAATAGATGATGTAATCCCAACTGATCTGGCTATATGTTGATAAAGTAACTAAACGTAAACCTAATAATTTCATAATATGACAACTAATACAGAAGTTATAAAGATGTTAATGTTGATGATAGACCTGATGTAATGAAACTGTCGCTAGTAAGACTGTTACCACAAGTTGCGAATGAGATTCATGAAGTACTAATAATACAAACCATTCCTCTTATGATTACAGGATACTTACGGATATCAACTATGTGCTAACTGTTATCATCCTACTGAGTACGTTTGTTGCTACTCATTCCATTTCATACCATTATATTCTATAAACATCTGGGGGTTATGAGGCCCTGGGACTACAGGTGCCGACCGAACATAGCAGGTGTTTCAACGCATAAGACTTAGCCTGGCCATCTTGAGACGTCTTCTGGCACTCAGGATATTGACGACTGATTAAAGCCTTGATCTTCAATCCTCACAACTAGAATGTGTCCCACTTTTATTGGTGTTTCCAATGTTTCCGAGGTTCAGAAGCCAAAAACATTGAAAAACCAATAAAAAACCACAAAAACCATGACTTTCAATCTATGTCCAGGCGCGACACCACTTCCCGGGCGATAGTTTGAAAATCATGGTTTTTTTTTATGGTTTTTATTGGTTTTTCCAATGTTCTGAGCTCCTTGTATGCGTTTGTATTGGTTTTTCCAATGTTTTGGACTCCTGGTGTTTCCAATGCTTTAAGGTCCTTGTCGGCCAACTTTATTGGTTTTTCCAATGTTTCGGACTCCTTGTGTGCCACTTTTATTGGTTTTTCCAATGTTTCCGAGTTTCAGAAGCCGAAAACATTGGAAAAACCAATAGAAACCATAAACACCATGATTTTCAATCTATGCCCAGGCGCGACACCACTTCCCGGGCGATAGTTTGAAAATCATGGTTTTTTTTTATGGTTTTTATTGGTGTTTCAAATGTTTTGAGCTCCTTGTATGCGTTTGTATTGGTTTTTCCAATGTTTTGGACTCCCTGTGTGCCATTATTACTATTATGTTGTCTAGTGTTTTTGGTTCCCTGCATGACGCATTTATTGGTATTTTCAATCGCGACCGTGTGGTTTTGGGACGGTGTGCAGGAGCACGATTGGGATCGTGTATAGGAGCACCATCTTATCCTACTGCAGCCCTTATCCCCTGGATAACATAAACCTGCATCGGCTTGCTGAGCTCCGCACCTGAACAGGAAAGCAGGAAAAGGGTAGGTACGTTGGGGGGGGGTACCATATATCATACATAATAAACGTATTTTGTAATATGATATGTAAGGTAGTCTAACAAAGCGTAGTGTTTGGCTATAGGGTTATCGAGTAGGGATACATATGTGTGCATGGTTTAGGTGATTGGAAGATTTAGGGCGACCAGCCATATTTGCTGGTATCCCAACCCTGTCGTCCACACCGAATCCTCCATGTAGGGATTCTGCGTAGGATGTTTCGGGATGTTTCGTCTGGTCTCCTTGCCCAGAGCTCAACTTCCCTGGGGTGTACATAAGATTTGAGGGGTTTATGAAGGGTTTTGGGTCCGACAAAGAGCTTTCAGGTCTAGTCGTGATTATGTGATTCCAGGATAGTTTCCTAGAAGCAGTTCGAGCAGTTCCAAACAGAAGGAAAATCTCACAGCCAAACGAAATCCCTAACACCATAAACTCCTGCAGGTCCATGCTCCCTCCCACAAAACCCTGAACCCAAGCCCTGATTAAACCCCGAACCCTGAAATCCAATCCGTGAACCTCAAGAGCTTCTTTTCAGACCATCTCCGCAGGTCCGGCGACTGCGTCTTCCAACCCGCAGGCTTGGAGTTTTGTTGCTCAGACGCGTGTGTGCATAATTGTAAGGAAACATATGTGTATGTATGTACATGTGTGTATATATATATATATATAAGTATGTCTGTGTGTGGTTATACAGGAGTGAGAGAGTGAGAGAGAGAGAGAGAGAGAGAGAGAGAGAGAGAGGCTTTAGGGTTAAGTAGTTTGAAGCATGAGGATTTAGAGCAAAGGGTTTGTCTGGGCTTTAAGGTTGATGCCTTACTGCAGAAGGTTTGGGTCTGCGGGCTTCGAGCTTTAGAACAAAGGAGTACAGTTTCGGTGTGAGACTGGAAATTAGTGTGCAGCGGTTATGGTGTCGGGCATGCACCCAAATCGGAACGACCTTTCGAAACCCGGCCATAGAGAAAAAACTGTTCGAATTCTACACTGAGAAGGTTACCCAAAGGCCCCAAAGTAGTTCCTTTTTGGGATTACCTGGTAGGATTCTATATATGAACCCCAAAAAGGAACCACTTTGGGGCCTTTGGTTATAAGTCCCAAATCCGAAGCGCAAAACCAATTCATCCACTCTCACTCTGCTAGCCATAGCCCGAAGGGTTCGCTTCATGAAGCAGTTTAAGCGGACATCGCCTTAGACACGGTTACGCTGTTTACGCTGTTGATTAATACAGGGGCCTTTTAATAATTAGAACAGGGTTTGGGGTCCCATAATATATACTTATAATAAGGAACCCCCAAAACAGTATAGGTAAGTATATTAAGGCCCATATATATATATATATATATATATGTAAGAGAAACCTTTATGTATTATGTGACGCTTCTCTTTCTTGAGGGCAGGGTTTCAATAGTTTCAGAAGTTTCAATAGTTTCAATAGTTTTGCAAGTTCGGCCTCAACCCGAGAACTATTGAAAGTTTTGGAACCCTGCCCACTCTCATCCCGTACCTTTCAAAACTTTTGAAACTATAAAGTTTCAAAAGAGGGAGGGCAGGGTTTCAATAGTTTCAAAAGTTTCAATAGTTTCAAAAGTTTTAGAAGTTTCAAAAGGCAGCCCGCCCGAGAACTATTGAACGTTTTGAAAACCCGGCCCACCCTCATCCCGTACCTTTCAAAACTTTTGAAACTATTGAAACTATTGAAACTATTAAAAGAGGGAGGGCAGGGTTTCAATAGTTTCAAAAGTTTCAATAGTTTCAAAAGTTTTAGAAGTTTCAAAAGGCAGCCCGCCCGAGAACTATTGAACGTTTTGAAAACCCGGCCCACCTTCATCCCGTACCTTTCAAAACTTTTGAAACTATTAAAAGTTTCAAAAGAGGGAGGGCAGGGCTTTCAATAGTTTCAAAAGTTTCAATAGTTTCAAAAGTTTTAGAAGTTTCAAAAGGCAGCCCGCCCGAGAACTATTGAACGTTTTGAAAACCCGGCCCACCCTCATCCCGGACCTTTCAAAACTTTTGAAACTATTGAAACTATTGAAACTATTAAAAGAGGGAGGGCAGGGTTTCAATAGTTTCAAAAGTTTCAATAGTTTCAAAAGTTTTAGAAGTTTCAAAAGGCAGCCCGCCCGAGAACTATTGAAAGTTTTGAAAACCCGGCCCACCCTCATCCCGTACCTTTCAAAACTTTTGAAACTATTGAAACTATTGAAACTATTAAAAGAGGGAGCGCAGGGTTTCAATAGTTTCAAAAGTTTCAATAGTTTCAAAAGTTTTAGAAGTTTCAAAAGGCAGCCCGCCCGAGAACTATTGAAAGTTTTGAAAACCCGGCCCACCCTCATCCCGTACCTTTCAAAACTTTTGAAACTATTGAAACTATTGAAACTATTAAAAGAGGGAGGGCAGGGTTTCAATAGTTTCAAAAGTTTCAATAGTTTCAAAAGTTTTAGAAGTTTCAAAATGCAGCCCGCCCGAGAACTATTGAAAGTTTTGAAAACCCGGCCCACCCTCATCCCGTACCTTTCAAAACTTTTGAAACTATTGAAACTATTGAAACTATTAAAAGAGGGAGGGCAGGGTTTCAATAGTTTCAAAAGTTTCAATAGTTTCGAAAGTTTTAGAAGTCTCAAAAGGCAGCCCGCCCGAGAACTATTGAACGTTTTGAAAACCCGGCCCACCCGCATCCCGGACCTTTCAAAACTTTTGAAACTATTGAAACTATTGAAACTATCAAAACTTTCAAAAGAGGGAGGGTAGGGTTTCAATAGTTTCAAAAGTTTCAATAGTTTCAAAAGTTTTAGAAGCTTCAAAAAGCAGCCCGCCCGAGAATTATTAAAAGTTTTGGAACCCGGCCCACCCGCATCCCGGACCTTTCAAAACTTTTGAAACTATTGAAACTATTGAAACTATTGAAACTATTAAACCTTTCAAAAGAAGGAGGGTAGGGTTTCAATAGTTTCAAAAGTTTCAATAGTTTCAAAAGTTTTAAAAGTTTCAAAAGGTACGGGATGAGGGTGGGCTGGGTTTCAATAGTTTCAATAGTTTCAAAACTTTCAATAGATTCAAAAGTTTTAGAAGTTTCAAAAGGCAGCCCGCCCGAGAAATATTAAAAGTTTTGGAACCCGGCCCACCCGTATCCCGGACCTTTCAAAACTATTGAAACTATTGAAACTATTAAAACTTTCAACAGAGGGAGGGTAGGGTTTCAATAGTTTCAACAGTTTCAATAGTTTCAATAGTTTTAAAAGTTTCAACAGGTACGGGATGAGGGTGGGCTGGGTTTCAATAGTTTCAACAGTTTCAATAGTTTCAATAGTTTTAAAAGTTTCAAAAGGTACGGGATGAGGGTGGGCCGGGTTTCAATAGTTTCAATAGTTTCAAAAGTTTCAATAGTTTCAAAAGTTTTAGAAGTTCCAAGAAGCAGCCCGCCCGAGAACTATTGAAAGTTTTGGAACCCGGCCCACCCTCATCCCGTACCTTTCAAAACTTTTGAAACTATTGAAACTATTAAAACTTTCAAAAGAGGGAGGGTAGGGTTTCAATAGTTTCAAAAGTTTCAATAGTTTCAAAAGTTTTAGAAGTTTCAAAAAGGCAGCCCAGCCGAGAATTATTGAAAGTTTTGGAACCCGGCCCACCCGCATCCCGGACCTTCAAAACTTTTGAAACTTTTGAAACTATTGAAACTTTCAAAAGAGGGAGGGTAGGGATTCAATAGTTTCAAAAGTTTCAATAGTTTCAATAGTTTCAATAGTTTCAAAAGTTTTAAAAGTTCCAAAAGGTACGGGATGAGGGTGGGCTGGGTTTCAATAGTTTCAATAGTTTCAAAAGTTTCAATAGTTTCAAAAGGTTTAGAAGTTTCAAAAAGCAGCCCGCCCGAGAATTATTAAAAGTTTTGGAACCCGGCCCACCCGCATCCCGGACCTTTCAAAACTTTTGAAACTATTGAAACTATTAAAACTTTCAATAAAGGGAGGGTAGGGTTTCAATAGTTTCAAAAGTTTCAATAGTTTCAAAAGTTTTAAAAGTTTCAAAAGGTACGGGATGAGGGTGGGCTGGGTTTCAATAGTTTCCAAAGTTTCAATAGTTTCAATAGTTTCAAAAGTTTCAAAAGGTACGGGATGAGGGTGGGCTGGGTTTCAATAGTTTCAATAGTTTCAAAAGTTTCAATAGTTTCAACAGTTTTAGAAGTTTCAAAAGGCAGCCCGCCCGAGAACTATTGAACGTTTTGAAACCCGGCCCACCCTCATCCCGTACCTTTCAAAACTATTGAAACTATTGAAATAGGGTTTCAATAGTTCCAAAAGCTTCAATAGTTTCAATAGTTTCAAAAGTTTTAAAAGTTTCAAAAGGTACGGGATGAGGGTGGGCTGGGTTTCAATAGTTTCAATAGTTTCAAAAGTTTCAATAGTTTCGAAAGTTTTAAAAGTTTCAACAGGTACGGGATGAGGGTGGGCTGGGTTTCAATAGTTTCAATAGTTTCAAAGTTTCAATAGTTTCAAAAGTTTTAAAAGTTTTAACAGGTACGGGATGAGGGTGGGCAGGGTTTCAATAGTTTCAATAGTTTCAATAGTTTCAAAAGTTTTAAAAGTTTCGAAAGTTTCGAAACGCCCTGCCTGACCCTGCCCTGCCCCTGCCCCTCCTGCCCCGCCTCTGTTCCCTGCCCCTACCCTGCCCTGCTGCCTTTGCGCCCCTTCCCTTGCCCCTTCCTTTTTTCTGCCCCTGCTGCCCCTGCCCCTGTTCCTCCTCCCCCGGCGTGAGGCCAGAAGTCCTGCCCCTGCCCCTGCCCCTGCCCCTGCCCCTGCCCCTGCGGTGCCTGTTTCCCTTGCCCTCTGCCCCCTGCCCCCTGCCCCGTGCCACCACCCCAACCACGCCCCCACCCCACCCACCACGAAAATTTGGTGCTATCGAACCGCTGTATTTTCCAAGGCGCGGTTCGATAGCACCAAATTTTCTGAAAGGAGCCGCTTCCGAAAATTTGGTGCTATCGAACCGCTGTGTTTTCCAAGGCGCGGTTCGATAGCACCAAATTTTCTGAAAGGAGCCGCTTCCGAAAATTTGGTGCTATCGAACCGCTGTGTTTTACAAAAGGCGCGGTTCGATAGCACCAAATTTTCTGAAAGGAGCCGTTTCCGAAAATTTGGTGCTATCGAACCGGTATGTTTTACAAGGCGTGGTTCGATAGCACCAAATTTTCTGAAAGGAGCCCCTTCCGAAAATTTGGTGCTATCGAACCGCTGTGTTTTACAAGGCGCGGTTCGATAGCACCAAATTTTCTGAAAGGAGCCGCTTCCGAAAATTTGGTGCTATCGAACCGCTGTGCTTTACAAGGCGCGGTTCGATAGCACCAAATTTTCTGAAAGGAGCCGCTTCCGAAAATTTGGTGCTATCGAACCGCTGTGTTTTCCAAGGCGCGGTTCGATAGCACCAAATTTTCTGAAAGGAGCCCCTTCCGAAAATTTGGTGCTATCGAACCGCTGTGTTTTACAAGGCGCGGTTCGATAGCACCAAATTGTCTGAAAGGAGCCGCTTCCGAAAATTTGGTGCTATCGAACCGCTGTGTTTTACAAGGCGCGGTTCGATAGCACCAAATTTTCTGAAAGGAGCCGCTTCCGAAAATTTGGTGCTATCGAACCGCTGTGTTTTACAAGGCGCGGTTCGATAGCACCAAATTTTCTGAAAGGAGCCCCTTCCTTTCCGAAAATTTGGTGCTATCGAACCGCTGTGTTTTCCCACCCATCCCCACTACTCCCACACCACCAACCCACGTCCATTCCCACCACTCCCACCCCCCGCCACTTCCCAGCCCCCCCCTATCACCTGATCCCAAATCAACCCCCCCATCTCCCCCCATCCCCCTGTCTACCATCCCTTCCTACCCTGCCCCGCCCTGCCCCCGAGCCTTGCCCCCCACTCCCTCCCTCGCCACCCAACCCCGGAATCCACCTCCACCCCACCAACACCCGCCCCCACGCCACCCTCACCTCACTACCCACCCCTATCTAGGCCCCTTGCTCCCCTACCCCCTCGCCACCCCCACCACCCACCACCCATCACCCATTACCACCACCCACCCGCCACACCCACCACCCACACCCACTCACCGACCGCCACACACCATCAACCACACACCACCCACCACCCATCACTACCCAGAACCCGCCAGCCACCACTACTCACCTTCTTTATCACCCTTTTTTTATAATTTATCACCTTTTCCTTATCCTTATCACCTTTTCCATATCCTTATCACCTTTTTTATCACCTTTATCACCTTTTATCACCTTTCCTATCACCTTTATCACCTTCTTATCACCTTTCTTATCACCTTTATCACCTTTTATCACCTTTCTTATCACCTTTATCACCTTCTTATCACCTTTCTTATCACCTTTACCACCTTTTTATCACCTTTCGTATCACCTTTATCACCTTCTTATCATCTTTTGATTGCCACTATCATCTTTCTTATCACATCTTCAATGTTTTTTTATTACCCTTATCATTCCCCATGCCATCTTTATAGTATCTTAAATATATTTTATGTCACTTCTGTATTATTACATCATATTTCTTCTCACATTGTTAATTATGTTCTTATTATTGCCTATACCCTTCTGTGTACAACCGCTTTGTTATCTTTATCATGTTGCTTATCTTTATGGTCACCTTAAAGACACATCTACCGCATTTGTACTGCATGCATACTAGCTTCGCTACATATTTATATCCTCGGTGTGACACCTACAGATCTCATATGTCGTGAAAACATGTTGTAAACTCGTCTTAGTGTTCCTAGCCCACTGGACAGGTACATCTTCATCTCGATGTTGTTCAAGATCAGGTCGCGCTTGCACGATTGCCTGGGCTTTGCACTGCACATGTTTCAGTCTAGATCAAGACATGTTTCGCTGCTGTGCACACTACACATTGGTAGCCGAGCGACTTTCGACCGAAGCCATTCCCTATCTGCTTTCCTTGTCGTCTGCCCTCGTATCCTACTTTGGCAACCATGGGTAAAAGCCAGAATCCCGAAGTTGTGAAGCGCACACTTCGGATTCAGAGGGCCGTCTTTCGCAAGAAGACCGCAACCCTCGCGGACATCTTGAATAAGCGGCGCCCGAAATGCAAAAAGGCCAAGGCCATTGTGCGGAAACTCGAGGCGGAGATCAAAGAACTGGGGGGGGAACTGTCTGATGAAGTTTCGTCCTGTGACTCGCTTCTCGGTGAAACCTCTTCCGAAAGTGAGAACAAGGACGAAAGTTCATCAGACAGTTCCAGTTCTAGCACGAACGCTGCGGACGAGGTGCCGGTTACAACGAAGAAGGGGGCTAAGGCCAAGCCGGCAGCAGCGAAGAACAAGGAGGAGGGTAAGCAGAGTGAAGGGAGTGGCAAGGGGCCACCAGAGGAGCTGGCGGAGGGGCCTTCTAAGAAGGTAACCCGACGTGGGAAGGACAGCTTCCCCGTGCTGGCTCCAGGTGATCCCGCACCTAATCACCGCGGTAAACCTGATGCCGGCGGTGTTCTTTATCCTGGGTTTCCCGTAGGGCATCCCCAGCGGTGCGACACATGCGAAGTTCTTCGTCGTGGCTTTTCCCGAACGGGAAAGAAGCACAACGAGAACTGTCGCTGGCGCTCTCGTGGTGTTCGTCCTAAGGACAGCGCCAAGTGACGCTTGACAGTCGCACCGAGAAAAAACTGAGAGTGTTGTAATAGGTTTTGACACAACTGTCATGTGCGAGAAGTACACCATCGGAATCATGACAGGTACTGTCCTCGTGCTGGCCCAGAGTATGGGGCGACCGAGGCAAAGCAAGGCAACCCGCATTCAACCAGACAATGTAGCTGCAACCCTCAGCTACTCGAGTGTCTGAAATCGTGGGCTAGTGTAATGGGAAGAGCTGGGGTCTAAGATGTGACGGCTGGCATATTAAACCCTCTGTCGACCTGGCATGTTAGACCTTCCTTGTTCGCTTGCTGGAGGTATGCCGTGCAAGTCTGCTGTTGATTGAAATGTCTATGTCATGAATATGTATATGCGACAGGCATTATCACTAAGACTCATATGCTAAAGGCCGTACTGCCCATGTAATTTAGCGGGATCGTCAATGGGAGCCCGTCAGATCATGGGGAATGGATGCGAAACGAGTGCGTGTTCCAAAAAACTCTGGGCGAGGTCCCGGTCCCGCGAGGCACACCGGAGAAACGAGGGTCCGAGAGGCAGGGTTTGTGGCATTGGCCGTAGTGGCTTAAATCCTAAACGAAGGTCCCAGAAGCAAGGTGCCGGCTGGACCTTCTTTGCCTTTGAACCGATTTCCGTTCGACGAATTGCGGGCGGTATGTGTCTTTGTTCTACACGCCGGGTGTGGTCGTGGCGAGGCCGACGATTTTCCGACTCCATCGAGAGCAGCACAATCGTAAACGGAGGCCACCTAAACTGCATGAATTCCCTCCGTCACCAGAGTTGGTATGGCATAGCAGTGCCATCGGATGAGTTTTGACCACATGACCATATGCAATGTCGCTTCATGGCTCAAGCTGGTCTGAGTGATACTATTTCACAAAGTCACCGCAACTCACCTGCAATATGTAATGTCAGATCATGTCACTCAATTAAATCAAGGTGGCAGTGGGCTGCTGTCTGAGCATGTAGCTATGCTAGCTTGTGCCCATTCTAAGGTCAATTCGATCTTTCAGCCCACCATTTGCCTTCGGACTGACGAATAGCTTTGATTTGCACTGTATGCTATGCAACTACGATGTTCGCATATACTCACCCGATCGCGACTCTCGACCGGACGTGCAGGAGGATGATTGCATTCTCGAAGTGCCCTTGGTTCGCTGACCCTGACTGGAAGCTGTACTGCACCGTGAGTATTGTTCCAACGGGTACTCTGCAGCATACATTCGGGTATATCTCCTGACCTAACGTGTGTCCGAGGTCATCATCCGATGACAGCTCGGAAGATGAGAACTACCGCAAGAAGCTCAAGGAGTGCTGTGTTTGCTGCAAGACAGACTGCGAACGACTGTGTGTGATTGCTTGGCCAAGGTCTCATCGATCAGGGGTGGCGCATCGTCAAGTACTGGGCTCAGAAGACCGTATCCCGACAGTGTCTGGTGTTGGCTTGCTTGCTGTGTATGCAACATATATGTATGCTGTGCATGTGTGACAGCACAAGAGTCAAGGGTGAAGACGAAATTCCCCGTACCAGGACTACGGCGCATAAGTCAGCGAAAAGACTGTTGTGCTTCTGTCAGTTGTGCAGCAGGAAAACGCAAGGGCCGCAACTACGTCTGTGTCGCAGCGGCAAAGACCAGCACAGGGGTACATGAGTTGCGGCGTAGAACGTGTCAATCATGATTTGTTGCAACTGGCCTGCATTCTGTAAGGGAAGCTGGATAAGGACGGCCGTTGGACAAAAACTCTGCTACTGCCTCGGGTTTCAAACTATTTTGGCATTGTGCATCTAATGCGCCTCTGAGGTGTGGCAAGACCAATGGTACGGTGCGTCCATACGTTGCATCAAGCGACAACATGTGGGTCTCTGAGTACCAAGCATGACGATACGAGTAGTAGTTCTTATCATGCATCGGACACGCTACGATGTGATCTAGGAGTCTCGCTGCTGCTTCCGGGTCCGAGACGGCCATCGACCCGTGATGGCCTCAGTTTCTGAGCAAGAAAGTACGAATGACAGATTTTACCACACCAACACGATGTGTCATCTGGTCTGCTTGGTCAGGCCAAATGTGACAAGTCCGCCGTCAGAAAGGGCAGCACGGACGCTCCTTGACATGGAGTGTGGAACTGAGTTCTTATCCTCCGTGAGGCTTTGTCGTAGCAAATGTTGCTGGCGTTATGTCTAATGATTAGTCTAATGGCCTTCTGAGGTGTGGCAGTACCAAAGGTACGGTGGTGCGTCCATATGTTCCGTCAAGCGACCAAACGTGGGTCTCTGAGTGTGCCACGTGACATTACGATTCATTAACTCTATAATCATGCGCCGGGCACGTTGCCATGTGATCTATATTAGGAACCTCGCTGCTGCCTCCGGGCCCGAGACTGCAATCGACCCGTGATGTCCTCAGTTAACAGCAGAAATAATTACGACCGTGACAGATTTTGTGCATACCTGTGAATATACCCAGACGATGTACCGTCTGGTTCATTGTGTTGAGGCAAGACCTGACAACTCCGCCGCCAGAAAGGGCAGTGCAAACGCCGGTCGACATGGAGTGTGGAGCTGAGTCATATTCCTGACCCCAAAGTCTCGGTTATGCACAAAAATTCTGTTTCAGGCACAAGTCCACGATGCCAGGGTCTTAATCATAGCACAAGTCATTGAATCAGTGCTGTCAAGCAGCGTTTGTCTGTTAATGCAGATAGCATATGTGCACTCGTGCGGTTAGGAGACAGCTTGCCAGAGCAGTCTTGGCCTGCCAGTACAAGCATGCAGCAACAAAACAGAGGCCCGATTCAGTCCAGTATCCATGGTACACGGTCTGCGTACAGTCGCCACGGTTCCGAGTGTAGTTCTTGTGTCTCGTGCGCTGTTTCTAGCTGGTACAGGTGTCTGGAAGATTTCCCCGCTGTTGACACCGTCGAGAAAAACGTCCACTGTCGCTTGCCAGCAAACTGGGGCTCCTGTCACTTTGCTTGTGTGCACGGTGGCCGTGTGTGAGGGATTTGGATCGGCTACTGCTGGAAACGGATCTCTACTGGGTCCGACCGAGTGTGTGGCATGGCTTTCAATGCTTCGCGACAACCTGTGCAAAGCTGAATGTTGCTTAATTCTTTGCAGTCGACTTGCTCGTCCACGAGATCTTCAATCGGAAGTTGTTCGCAGCAGCTCGCAGGTCTCTGTCGCAGCAGAGACTCGCCGAACGTCCTTGATGTCTGAACATTTGCGCAGTGGAATACTTTTCAGCAGCACCTAAGGATTCGCCGAATTGGCGTCGTCTGCCAAGGCCTCGTTGGTACAGACTCTTCTATAGGGCAGGCCGGTCATAGGAGACTGCGCCATGCAATTCCTGGCCCACCGCAGCAACTGTGAACACGCAGACAGGCCGATGCCGAAAGCCTGCTCGGAAGCAGCCAGCCAAGGAGACCGGCGCCGCAGGCAAGGACATGCAATCACGTGCGTCCGAGTGCTGCTACACTCAAGTATATGTTATGCCAAATGCTTATCTTCTCATGAGGACACCTCTACACAGACACCTGTCTTGTGGACTGCCTGCGAGCCCACGGACTCAAAGTCCCTTATACGAGCCACGGTCCTTTCTGGGCCATCGCCGACGGATGCCGGTTCACCGAGCCGTTCGGGATGCTTGGTTTGCATCTACTTGCTACATGTACAGAACATCCTTCAAAACATTAAGGAAAACGATCAGGCACGCGACACCAGCAGAGTTCAAGATGGGTGGATCGTACATCATGGGCCATTCGTGCCATTTCATCGCAATGCGGATGGACGTCGACGACGGGCTACAGGTGAACCTGACGCACAAGCGCCACCGCCGGCAGTCAGCTATTCTGGTACCTTACCTCCAGGCTCGGTGCCACTTCCTTTCTGGGCTTGTCGCCCTCCTGGCCCTGTGCTTCCGCCGAAGGTTCCCATGCTCCTCTGTTCCCTCACTGGCCACATACTGGTCAACCCGGACAAAGCGCATGCCTTGTTCGCAATTGAGGCTCGCAGCCCGTCATGTGCGTGCGCAAACAGAGGCTTGCTATGTAGCCCAGGCCTGAAATCCGAACTTCAAGCCGTTGAGCAGCTTTGTGCAGGATCGCAGGAACATGGCCGCCCAGGAGCCATTGGACGTTAAGGGTGGCAGTGCCGGTCCCTTCACCCCGTTTCCGATTCTTGGATAAACTTATTGAGCATGCAATGCAATCTCCTGTGAAGCAATGGCAACTCACGTCCTAGCACTCACATTCCGTGCTTCAGGCATTACCCGCTTCCCTCACTCGACGACATTCCTGAGTTCAAGGCATTCAAGGACATATATCTATATTAATTACAAGAAATAGGAGGCGGTGCCCGGTGTCGCAATGTACGTTGCATCTTACCCAGGAGAGCAACGAGCAGCGCCGTTCCATCGTGACAGAGAATACTTCTCGGCAGAAGGCGTGAGTTCGTTGGCCCGCCGCAGTCTCTTCCAACTTGCTGCGAGGGCAGTGCCCTCTACTGAGGTGGCATCGTCCAGCGCCGGCGCGACGGCGAAGGAGACACCTGCACGTTTCACACACGAAGGAACAAGCTTCGAGGTGACAGCTGCCGGTTGATGGCATACATACCTGGACATTGGTTTGTAGGGGTTTATTTTGGTTTCCTACTTTTTGTGTGCACAAAATGGTTTTGAGGAGGATTTGGTTTCTTTTTGGCCTGGGAAACTAGTTCTTGAAAATGCTGGTCCAAAGCATAGTATGTGTTGGCCAAATCATGGGTACACACATGTACACGTACGCATACACACCAAGATATACAAGGATTATATATGTCGCATGGCCATGCTGCACTTCATGACAACATAAACACATGTTTCAGGTCGAATGCATAATAACACACACACACACAGTGGAGAGAGACGAGAGTGCCTCTGTTACACTTGCTTGTTTCGCAAATGCAGATGGATCAAGATTCTATATGTGTGTCTCGAGCAGAATGAAGTGTGCTTGCTTCGAAGATGGATGAAGATTCTGTGGGTACCCCCATTCGAATGAGCTGTTCTGCAACCCTGCTTGCTTCGCAAATGGATGAAGATTCGAGATACGTGTCTCTAGCCGAATGATCTGTTGTGCAACCCTGCTTGCTTCGCAGATGGATGAAGATATATGGGTGTCTCCAGCCATGATCTGGTCTGCTCACAGTTCTTGTGCTTTTTGGGTGTGGTGAAGCATGCATGCATATGGGTATCATGTTCCATATTGGGCCGTAAGAGATCTGATATATCATATGTATATATATATATATACATATTATATATATATATATATATATATATATATGCATGATTGTCTGCATTTCAAGTTTGCTGGCAGTGCAGCTGAGCAAGTGCAGTTGAGATCTTGGGTGTTTGATTGCAGGTGTGTGACCAGCATCGGACATGTTCTCAAACCATGCATGAGCAAGCAGAGCCATTGATGCACTTCGGTCTTGGCAGAATCACTCTTCTTTTCAATGGATTTTTTGCGCTTGTATCCAAAACAGAATAGCATTCAGTTAAGTACAAGATGTGAGTCAGCAAATCCACAGTGCTCTCTGTGTGTGCATGGTGCTGATGGGGGCCTGGAGCCCAGCATTGTTCAAAGTAGCTGTTGCTCTTGCTGGTCAATGTTAAAGCTTCTTGCAGCTTGTGCTTTCATGCCCGTGTCTTCTGCTGGCAGCTTCTGGCTTTTGTTTAGCTTTTCCGAGCTGTTCCTTTTTGTTTCTGGGTTCCCATGGAGCCGGGACCGATCGCGGAGACGGATGATGGTCCTTCGCAGAGGCTCCTGGCCATGCTGGTGAAGGATGTGATGAAGGCCAGTGCACTGGGAGTCTGTGTCATCAGAAGGGGCGGTATTCTTCCAAATGGTCATTGCTGTTCAGGAGTGGGATGAGATCCCATCCATGGCTTCCTTGGCCATGAATGATAAGTGTTTTGTTCAATGGCCGGCTGATGCGAAAGGGCAGAAACGCATCCCAACCGCGCTGGCTTGCAAATTGAATGAAGTGCCTTGGCACCTACCCTATTTCTTCGTTCAATGTAGAACCCCAGTTGTTCCGTACATAGGGATGCCTTTCCAAGGCAATGCTTGCTCCGATCGTGGGCCGCAACCTGCAGCATTACGCCCTGCTGTATGTGAATGTCTTGGAATCCATGATGTCTTCCTATCGTGTGCAGATCAAGGTGGGTCAGTAGCATGGTAATATACTTGGTGGTGGGAGTTCTGCATGTGCTTGCTTTTGACTGGGTTATCTCGCCTGCCATGCAGATGAGACACCTCAATGTCGCGAAGAAGGAGGTGCTTTGTTATTGTAGGACAGACGGAGACTATGATATTGGGGTAAAGGTTGGGGTTGAGCATTTGCCAGGTGAAGATCGATGCAGCATGCATCAATCCAGATGCTCATGGCATCAAGGCACTGGTGTGTTGCCATCGCCGATGCTCGTCATGGACTCATGTGTTGAGGATATATGAACATACATGTTTATGTAAATATACATATATTTACGAACAGGATACCACTTTCCCATGCATGTACATGAGTCCACGTCTTTTCTCTGCTCCCACTCTTGAATACAGATATGTGAACTACAATGTGTATACATATACATATGTATATATATATATATATATATATATATCAAAAGCATATAAATATGCATGTTATATATATATATGTGTGTGTCTACATATGTTGTTGATAAACAAATATCATATACATAAGTATGTCTATCGGTCGATGGATAGATATGCTTATCATCTTGTGGCCATATTACAGCTTGCATGTCACTGCACAGAAGTGTATGCCATTTATCATACGTGGGCAAAGTAATACATCGGCTGTGCACACACAGAGGGACAGGACTCGGAGTTTAAGGACTTGCTGATCGTTCTGATAATCAGCGAGATGTGGATGTGCAGAAGCTGACTGAGTCACAGCTGCATTCGGACATTTATGCACTGGACTTGCATCGTTTTCTCATGCATGCAGTTGTGGTGTGGGATAAATGGGTTTTTAAGGTGAGGCTTCGAGAAGTGGCACACAAGATGGAGGCCAACGAGTTGCCCTACGTCATCAAGATTTGCAGCGGTATGGATCCGGAATCGCTGGAGGTGCAGAACCGCACTCGGGCCATTTGGAAGAAAAGGAAATCTGCTGAGGCCTTTCCTGAGGAGCGCCATGAGTTGCCATTGGCGAATGCAGATGAAGGTGCAGTGGATCTGCCTGCGATTGCAGGTGCGGGAGCTCCGCCTGCTGAGCCTGAGCAGGAGATGCCTCCGCTGATGGATTCGCTGCATCGTGAAGTGGCAGATGAGGCAGTGGAATTTCCGCCTGTCCAAGATGCCCAAGAGTATGTGATGCCGGACACCTTCACCCAGCCAGATGATGAGCTTGAGTTGGATGGTGGATGTTTGGATTCCCCAGCGGCTTCGAGCAGTGACCCTGCCCCGGCGGCTTCGAGCAGTGACCCTGCCCCGGCTTCGCGCAGTGAGCAGCTGGAGACTGTCCATGAAAGGTTTGATCGCCTCTCACGGCTCTATGGCTATGGTGCAGCCTTGATGCTGTGTGGGGCTGTGCAAGAGGGTGCTCACTACGATCCCTATGTGGGCCAGTGGAAGACATTGGATGGTTTGGTGTGCCCTTATATGCCTGCGACAGGATCTTCCGCTGAGCATGAAGAGATGCCGGTGGTGCCCGAGATGCGGGTGATGCCAGAGCCGGTTGCAAGTGGTGGGCATGGCCTGGATGATCCCATCTTTGGGGACATCAGCGTTTCGTCAGGTTTGCCTGAGACTCCGAATGCCGCTGAAGCAGCTCACGATGCAGCAGAGGAGTCGCATGCAGGTCACGTGCATGTGCTTGGAATAGATTTTGGTGGAATACAGATGCATGCATTCAGACAGTTTGAGTCTTGCTGTGCTTCAACATGTGTTCGTGCAGACATGCTGTGTTGTGCAATTGTTCCCTCTCTCTCTCTCTCTCTCTCTCTCTAACTATCTCTTGCTCTGTCTCTCTCACTCTTTCTTTACCGGTATATGTAGTTACAGGTATGTATATATATATATATATATATCAGTTTCTGTATTTGTATAGACATATGTCATATATAACCTCGTTTGGGTATCTCTTGAAAATGCATATAAACTCTATACAGCATAGTGCATACATACATATGTAGCATTTCTATTACTGTTTGAATATTACTGTATATATGTATATATATGTCTACACAGCATACATACTTATTTATAAATGTATATATATATATGTATATATATATATATGCTGTCCATAAATGAACAAACCCGGAAGTGCATCGAGACCAGTTGGATTTGTTCATGTTGTCTATCTTGCATATATATATATATATGTATATATTATAGATATATGTGTCATCTTTCTTCAAAGTTTGTCATTACAGGCATATGTTTTGTGCTGATAGTTGCATGCTGCATTGGAGCACATACACACAACATCTTAGTCAGTAAATCTGCATACATGCATGACCCATGCATGTGCACATCGTATCCGTTGTCACTGGTTGCTCATCTTGAGGCCCAACATCTGTGGATGAGGTCAAGCAGTGCCTTCTCGCGAAGTTGCATGCGCAACGAGAGAGGACAGTGGGTTGAACATTGCAAGTCTATTGTGGTGTGTCATACTAGATGCAGGAATTTTGATTATATGGCTGCATAGGATCATGCTTGGATCCATGGTGGATAATGTGGACACCTGTCCGATGCTTCCTGCTGAAGCCGGTGCTCCATGGCCATCAATGTCATTGATTATTGAAATTTGGAAATTCGGTTGAGTGCTTCTGAATGCTGTGGCATAGCTGAGGAGAGTTTGGAGAGACAGAGGTTGCTCAATGGCTCCTCCCGCGAGGTGGCAACCCTGAACTTGCTGTGTAATTTTATGCTAGACCATCAAACACCTAATTTGCGAGTGCTGCTAGAGGCCTTCCCCAGCCAGATCACCATCGAGGACACACCGGAGCATGGCAAGCCGATCCTTGCCTTCAGCAAGCATCTTCATATATGCATGATGATGAAGCATGAAACTTAACTGAAATGTGCCATGCCTCTTGCAATACCATGCCTGCCTACTGGAGAGATTTGCAGAGTGGTTCGTCTTTCTTCCATATGTAACAGTTGCGCATACAAGTGCTCAAATCGCATTGCTATCATATGACTGTGTAGCAACAGTGGGTCCAGAATAAAAGGGACCAGTAGACAAGACCGATACGGAGTTAGAGGAGTGGGGAGAACTGTAGTGTAACATATACATATATAGATATGTGCATGGTCTGATCACACTTATATATGGGTGCTATTTCTGAGATGAGCATAAACTGGATCTTCAAAGCAACATCCTTGTGTGTGTACGCGGTTCTATATGTTGTGCATGTGTCCTAAGTTTGGTTCAGTGTCACACTGGGAAGTCAAATCAGGTTCAATGTGCCGATCGGAGTCTACATCGAATGATAGCTTGTGTATATATGGATATACACATATATATATATATATATATACATACATACACACACACATATATATATATATATAGATACATATTTGTATATATATCTATATATATATATATATGAATATTTATTCATTCGGAATAGTGTCATATAGATAACCTCACTAACTGTATTTGTTGTTTACGAGGGGCCGCTTTGTGGTTTATTGAGATATGCCTCGAGACTTCCCATGTGTGCTGCATGGTTGCTACATGCGAGGCTGAGTCTGTGCAGCATATGTGGCATTTCGCAAGATTGCCTTATGCTCACTCCATTTATCTCTCTATAGATATATATATATATATGGTTATATCGCCTTCTCTTTCTAGTGTAGAAAGATATGCAAATAAGTATCCAACCAGGTTATAAAGATGAGTCTGTTTCTCTATAATAGAAGTATATGTAGATGTGCTTATGGGTATCAGAATATTGATCCAGTCACAAACCTATTCATATGCATACATTCATCACACAGCTTTATTTGTTTCTAAACTTAATATCGCTGTATCAGCATCCATATCTAAGCTTAAATAGATAAACACACACATATAACCATGTATATATATATACATAAATATATATGTAGAATACAGATATAACATATGTTACATGTAGGTATATGTAATATATTATATATACATATATATTATTACATGTACACTGTGTTTCATTTGCTTGTCCCGAGGGATGGATGTGAGAGTGATGATCCGGACCTGACGCAAGTGGATGCGACCCGGTTCTATGATGAGGACATGCTTTGCAGGGCCACCGAATGGAAGGAGGGGGATATTCAGGAGCCATCCTCCGGCATCCACCGATCTTTGGCGATGGACTTTGATGCTGTGTATCAAGGGCAGCATGATGTGTTGAGCCGTGCTGCTGCTCCGATGGCTCCTGTCGAAGAGGCATCGTCATCGATGCATGGCCCATGCATGGAGACCTTGCTTGAGGATGCAGATGAGCCAAAGAGTGCAGAGGAGTCCCAGCAGGAGCCAGAGATTGCGGAGGAGCCCGAGCCGGAGATGGAGAGTGCAGAGGAGCCTGAGCCCAGTTCCGGGGTTTGTGGTCCTATGCCATTGGAGGTTTTGGCGCCAGAGCCATCGGTCCATGGAAGTGAGGCGGAAGATTTGCTGCAGGTGGAGGGTGAGGCATTCGACCACCAGCAGCAGGTCGAGCTGCGGCAGAAGTTGCAGGAGAAGAATCGCGCTCGCGGCGGAGGTCGCGGTCGCTCCCGTGGCCGTGGCAGGGGCAGGGGTCGAAAGGCACCGCCGCCCAGTGAAAATGATGAAGAGAATGAAGAGTTGGTAACTCCGAATGCCAGAGGGGCTGCAGTGCCAGAGGAGACACCCATGGACAAGGCTTGCAGGACGAAGCGCGGTGCTGCCTCGGAGGAGCCTGTGGAGCCCAAGCCCAAGCGGGCGAAGGCAGCAGCGAAGAAAGGGGCGGCCAAGAGAATGATGAAGCGACCAGCTGCAGCCAGACGCATTGCTGAGGAGCAGCCCGTCCATGCTGAGGCAATCGTGCCTGAGGCAAATGGTGCAGAAGCTTCCATGCCTGATGCAGATGGGATGACCGAGCCAAGTGTGCCAGAGCCGTTGGATGATGCAGAGCCTGAGCCAAGAGTGGTTGAGCCGTTGGCTGATGCAGAGCCTGAGCCCAGAGTGCCTGTGCCATTGGCTGAAGAGCCGGAGGAGGCACCCATGGGTGGTGATGGGCATGAGGATGTGCCGGACGAGGTGGTGCCACCTCGCGGTCGTGGTCGTGGCCGTGGTCGCGGTGCCAAAGGCCTTTCCGAGGAGAATCGCAAGATTTGCAGGGCGCTGCTTGTCTGCTTAAAGTGTTGTGCAAGCTGTTGTTCACCAGATGTGCATTTTCTGTTTGCTCGACATATTAATACATATCATATCATATCATATCATATCATATCATATAATATCATATCATATCATATCATATATATATATATATTTATAACCTACATATATCTGTATGTGTATACAAATCATATTCAGAGTACAGAAGGGGGAAGTATATCATTGCAGAACCGCTATAGTCCTTTACAAATATATGACCATGTATAGTACAATATGTATATGTATATATATATATAGTAATATATATATATATATATATATCTATATATATCATGTAGTCCTTGATATGTGGAATATAGAGCACTATACATCACATCATGTTTATGCATCTATATATATATATATGCAAGTGTTATCGCTCTATGGACGATTGACGCCTTTGTCCTAGCAGCTTGAAGCAAACATTGAGGAGTGTATGTATAATAGGCATGTAACACGTGTCTGTGTATGATATGAACACACAGATATACAAGCACACAAGTACATGCATATATACAAATGTGTGCTTACACATGTGCCCAAATGTATACATGCAGACATGATTTTCTGGCCATGCAAGTATATTCTAGACATCGGCATGAGCAGACATACACACGTGCGTGCACCAAGACATAGACACATGTATGCATTGACCCACCCCTGCATGCAGTCATTCATGCAGGCATTCAGGGAGTCATTGATATTCAATGCTGTTCGTGCATTCAGCCGTGCACTCAAATAATCAGCAATTTGATTCATTCATTTGTGTGTTCCTTCGTTCAATCCTCATATATCTTCAAGGTGGTGCATGGGTTTTCTGCTCTGGGCATCTTGTCCTATAGAAATATGTACACATGTCATATACTGCTTATGTTTGTCTAAACAAAGCCTTATCCCTTTGCCCGACACCAATCTTGTGGACTGAGATGTTTCAGCTGCTTCTGCGCAGTGTGTCATGTATGCAGGGGGGGAGCTGAGTCGTCGCTGGCCTATGTGACGTGATCTGAGCATCTATATCTCTACATGTAGATATACAGTGACATAGATATTCATATATATATATATATAACGTATCAATATATATATATATATATATATATATATATATACATTTATATATCTATATTTACATACATCAAAATCAGACAGAAGTCTAGTCCAGCATGTAACCTTCACACCTGCATCTCTTCTGATCTGCACTATATATAATGTGTACATATATACATCTACTATAGAGACATCCAGCAAGACATATACGCATACAGTCGTATGGCACATAAGCATAAAATCAAACATATAAATATGTATATATATATATATATAATATACAAGCATGCATCAAAATGCAAAGCATTAGCAATGCGCTGATCCGGGTGCTGAGAGTCTGTGTGTTACAATGTTGCAGGCTGGTCCAGCATGGGCGGAATTACAAGCTGGAGCTGTATTGGACCAGGAGTGTGATCGGAGTTCGCCAGAAGAATGGCCCACAGGTCTGGAGCATGAGCTTCAAGAATTTGAAGGTCGGCATCCTCGTGGCCAACGAGATTGTGCCCTGGTTCAGATGCAATATGTAGAGAGATGCTGATCTGAAGAATTGGTAATCCCAATCATGTGTTGATTATGAACTGCTCAGGTCTCCCTGTTGGATCGTGATATGAACATCCATGGTGAGGAGATGACGAATACCATCAGGAACTTCCGTTCAGAGCTTGAGGAGCAGTATGGAGAAGTTTGGCCGTGAGCAAAGCTCATGTGAGCCTCGATTTTCACATGGAGGCAAAGGCATGTCTGTTCTATCCAGGCCCACGGGCCTTCAAGTAAAGTGGTCTTTGAAAGCAGATGGTGACTGAACATGCCTGGACCTTCAGATGGAGGAATGGCATTCTGTAGGGATAGTGCGGCTGTGGCGACACCCAACAGGGGAGGCAAGACCAGGCCAGCCTGTAGACCTTGCCCGCTTTTGAACCAGTGGTTTTACGACTGACTGGAGGGTACTGTGGTGTGCATAGCTTGCAAACCTTACATGCCAGATGGGGCCCTCCATATGACTTCGCAGATCTTGATGTGTGCTCGGAAAGAAACAGCTGAGTGTAGTAGCATTTTTCAAAGCTTCAGTTCATGTGCATTCAGCCCATCGAAAAGAGTCAGTGCAGCTCACATGTACAAGTTCATTGGTGTGGTGAGGTCTCAACCAATGCCCGGCAACAAGCGGCTGCTGAAGCTAGCTTCTTTGTCGGATACAGGTGCGCTGAGATTTGCAACCGGTTTGCTCGATTGTCATACTGCTCGGGGACAAGAGACATAATCACGGTGGTACTGCATGCATCTGTGGTGCTGCTACAGGAGCTGATGACCGGAAGAATGCCCTGTCACAAGGCTCGCCATGTCTTTGGATTCGGGGGATGATGGGACAAAATCCGTACCTCCGTGTGCATGTGTGATTATCGACTTGCTGCTGTTCTATAGGTTCCATGCATACACTTGGTATGTGTTTGTATTTCGGACTTTTACCAGTGCTAGCTCAGTATGAAGCAGATGTGCATACGTAGCATTACACATACATCTTGTGTGTGTATATATATAGTATATGTGTATGTATTTGGATCTGCATGTGAATGTCTAGGTATTGCAGATAGTTGTTGCTGGGATGGAACGATGTGTGCAGTCACTATAGGTGTTCTAGGTGTTCTATCGATTTCTGGTAGGTATAAATATATATATATATATATATATATATATATATATATATACATGTATATATATATATATATATATATATGTATGTTGGGTTCTATAGAAATGAGACAGAATGGAGCAGCAATTCTAGATTGTGTAGATGTCGTGAGACGGATCCTGAAGTAGACATGCAATCGACGCCATATATATATATATATATATATATATATATATAGCTCTGCTCGAGTGTGAAGAAACAAGTGCACTTCGGCTGGCCAGGTTCCAAGCGCAAGCCTGGTGATGGAGCTGTAACAAACATTTCGCTTAGGAGTGTGTTGCCCTGTAATCCTGTAGATGAGCTGTTTGCCACATGATTTTGTATAGTATGGAACAAATGTTCCACTGTGGTGTTTAGGCTCAAGGGACGCACCCAAGACAGCCGTGCGCCCGAGGAAAAGTGAAGTACGAATATCTGTGTGAAGTGAAAGGGTCCGGAACGTACCCGTAAAGCGTTTTATGGTAGCGGAGCTGAAGGCCAGGACCTTCAGCTGAAGAAGAGCCCAATACAAGGAGAAAAGAGCCTAGGGCCCCAGTGTCACGGAAAGTGAAAGATAGGAAAGTTGAATGGCCACGCCAAGTCCAGCTGGAGACGCGGATTTGCCTGTGTCCCTGGTCACGGTGGTCAAGGAGGAGATACACCAAGTGATACGCCAATGGCGATGCCTGCACCAGAAGGAGTTGCAGGAGGATCCCTTCAGGCCCTGATAGGGAACCTGTCGGCAGCAGCGCAAGCTTTGGCTAGTGCTGCAGGTACAGGAAGTACCAGGAGTTACGACTCTGCAGCTAAGCTGGTGAAGAGTCCGGATGACTTCGCTCCAAAGAGTTTGGAGGAGGAAGTTTCACAGTGGCCCGACTGGAGTTTCAGTTTCAAAGTGTTTGTGGGCTTCATTGATCCCACCTATGCAGAAGAGTTGAAGAAAGTGGAGCTGGCACCACCAAATCCAGCAGAGTATACAGTTGGTGAAAGAGAAAGAAGTACAAAGCTGTATGCGATTTTGGCCTCGTATCTTAGGAACAGGCCATTGAAGTTATTGAAGTCAGAAGGAAGTCCAGATGGATATTCTGTCTGGAGGAGACTGGTTGAAGAGTTGGAGCCGTCAAGCCGAACAAGAGGGCTGGCAATGGCTCAAGCTCTAGTGAGCTTTCCCCAGATGACGAAGGGGACTTCTATCTTAGACTATCTGCCTACCTACGAAAAACTGGTTGCGGAAGACGAAAAACTGTCCGAAGGAAAACCATACGATGAGAATTTGAAAATCGGAACAGTACTCAAAGGTTTGCCAAATGAGTTGAGGAAACATATCCTGATAGGATTGACCCCTACGACGAAGTACGCAGACATCAGGAAGAAGTTGCTTGAGTATGAGAGGAGTACCCAATCGTGGAATGCGGAGAACATTTTGCAGTCTTTCAACATGGAAAGCGCAACGAAGAGTACACCCTACAATGGGCCACAACCAATGGATGTTGATCGAGTGAAAAGAAAAGGAAAAGACAAAGGGAAAGGATACGACAACAAAGGAAAAGGAGGAAAAGGAAAAGGATACGACAACAAAGGAAAAGGAGGAAAAGGAAAAGGGTACAACAACAAAGGAAAAGGAAAAGGAAAAGGATACGACAACAAAGGAAAAGGAAAAGGTGGTTATAGAAATGCACGAGCAGTGGACGCTGGTGGCTACGGGAAAGGAAAGTTCATAGGAGAGTGCCACATATGCGGAAAGACAGGACGCAAAGCAGCTGATTGCTGGCAGAATCAAGGAAAAGGAAAAGGAGGTAAAGGCAAAGTGAGACAGGTAGAAGAGGAAGGAACCCATCAAGGAGATCACGAGAAGAGTTCCTCTAGCAATGCCCCTCCTGCGAAGAATGAGACTGGTCAAGTGAGGCAGATCACAGCTGAAGCAGCGCGACAAGCAAGAAGAGTAGAGATGACACAAGAGTGGAACGATGAGGATGAAGAGCTCAACTTTGTGAGATTGTGTCAAGAGTTTGAAGGTTTGGTTCAAGGAGAGCTGAGAAGAGTTGAGGAGTTTGATATCTCTTCGAGCGATGAAGTGGAAGAGATCGAGGAGGAACCGACTGATGGTTTGATGGAGTGGTACCAAGGATGGTGGTTCTTGGAAACAGAAGTTGAAAGAAGTGTGAGAATGGTTTCTGAAGGAGATGAAGTGAGAAGAACAGCAAGAGAAGTGGATGCATGTGAGGTAGTGCTCGACAGTGGAGCTGACTGCCATGTGTTGCCTATGGATTGGGCGGAAGAAGTCGGAGAAACTTCGAACTTTGAGTACCATCTGAAAGATGCGCAAGGGAAAGTGATCCCAACGCTGCCTGTGAGGCAGAATGTGACGTTTGTTTTCACGAAGGAGTCTGGAAAGAAGTTGAAGATCACTGACAGTGCTGTTTGCGGCAATGTCACCCAACCTTTGTTTGCGGTAGGAAAGATGTGGAAGCTAGGTTGGGGTACGGTGAATGAAGATGGAAGATTGTGGCTGAAGAAAGGAAGTGTTCGGATACCGATATACTTCAAAAGGAATTCCTCAATGGCGAGGATGTGTATACGGAGACTTGAAGGAGAAGAGATGACGGTGCAGCCTGTGAGGCTGGAGCGAGAACTGAAGAATGAGTTGAAGAGTAAAGAAGATGAAGATGGTTGGTTTGTGCTAAATGACGGCACGCCTGCAAGGTTTGATTGGTTTATGGGGAAGACGTTTGACCCAACGGGTCAGTTCCCTAACAGGCTCTATGAGGGAGCAGGAGATGAAGGCGATTATTTTCCTTATAGGACAACCTTGCTAGGAAAGATGAAAAGAAGTGGAGAAAGAGTGTTGAACGAAGTGGATTGGAAGAGTATGGATTTCTTTGAGTGTACGGAGATCTGGAAGGATCGCGAAAGAGTGCAACTTGGGGCGAGTCCTCAAGCAAGGTTTGAGGTGATGGTCACCTTGTTGGAAAAGGGATTGAAGGAACCGAGTGACTATGGGTTGCTCACGAACTTGGAAGAGCTTGAAAGAGAACTGGCACAAGAAGGAGTGCCAATGGAGGTCACAGGTACCTCCTCAGGTTCGAAAGACAAAAAGGAAAGTGAAAAAGAGGAACCGAAGAGAGGAGTTCCGGTGATCGGTGAAGATGAAGAAGAAGTGATGGTGATTGGACCGATAAAGTTGACGCGCCAGAGTGAGTTGAAGGAGATGAAAGCGGCGTGCAAGTATCTGCATATCTCGAAGAATGGATCGAAAGAGATTTTGTGGAAAAGATTGAAGAAAGAGGTTGCGCTGAGCAAAGTGAAAGCGCAAGCCCAAATCTCTGAAGATATCAGAAAAGAGTTTGAGAGAGAGCCGATTCCAGAGGCTCTGCCTGCTTTGCCGAGCCCGGAAGAGATTGAAGCACATGAGTTGACGCATTTGCCGAGAGCGCCCTGGTGTGAAGCATGCCAGGCAGCAAAGAGCAGAGAAGACAACTTTGAAGAGACGAAAGAGAAAGCGCAACGGCCCGTGTTTAGCTTGGACTTTATGTTCACAGGAACACAAGGAGATGAAAAGGAGAGAGATCCGCTTGCTATTCAGCTTGCGGGTGTTGACAATGACACGAAGTTCCTGATAGCTATTGCGGTACCAACGAAAGGAGGAGATGCGGTGATAAACCACGCGGTAAGTGAAGTGGTAAGAGTGTTAGCCCTTTTGGGTTACGCTGAAGTAGTTCTTAGAACCGACACCGGGCCAGTGATGATTGCGATAAGAAGAGGAGTGCAAGTGGCAAGAACGAAACAAGGTTTGAAGACGGAGTTGCAAGATGCCACACCTGATGAGCATCAAGGGTTGCCTGTGGAAAGGTATATCCAAACTGTGAGGAACCTTGCAAAGACGTTGTTGGCGACGGTTGAGCAACGAAGTGGAACGGCCATCGGATCTGATGTCCCCGCTTTATAGCTGGGCATACAGACACGCAGCATGGCTGCACAACAGGTTTCATGTTGGAAGAGATGGCAGAACTGCGTTTGAAGCAACAGTGGACCGAACGTACAAAGGGAAGTTGGCCCCGTTCGGGTCAGCAGTGTTTGGAAAAGCAGTGCCAAAGACCAAGGAGAAAGGAGAACCTTGGGAGAAAGGAGTCTTTCTTGGAAAGGACTACGCGAGCAATCTGAACCTGATTGGCACAGGTAGAGGAGTGATTAAAGCGAGGACAATGAGAAGATGTGCTGAGGCATATCAGCCGGAGCTTTTGCAACTTTCGGTTGGAGCTCCATGGGATCATCAGCTGAAGGCTTTGAGGTTTAAGAAGAAGAGAATTGTGCCTATTGATGATGGGCCAGGACTGCCAAGGTTGGCGGTGGAAACAGACAAAAGAGTAGAAGAGGAAAAGAGAAGCGAGCCTTCGCCGCCAAGCGACCGCCAAGGAAGCTCAAGTTCTTCTAGTAAGAGTTCGTCGCTGTCTGGAGCAACACCAGAAGCAATGGACGACGAGAGCGATGACGATGATGATGATCCAGGAGAGGTGAGAACAAAGAGAAAAGCGGAAGATGAATTGGTGCCCGATGAAATGACGTTGGAAGAGTTTCAAAGAGAAGTTGCAAAGAGGAATGCAGAAGAAGAAGGAGAAGGGTCACCGAAGAAAGGACCAAGAGTAGACGAAGGAACTGGAGAGGTAGAAGAAAGAGTTGAAAAAGTGCCAAGACTTGGAGACGAAGCACGAGGAAGTGCGGCGCGAGTGGAATACCACATTCGGAGATTCGCCAAGAGCGAGGATCCCGAAGAGCATGGAGATGAGTATGTTGATCTCGACGAGACACAGCTGTTTCTGGAAGAAAGTCGAGAGTTCCAGAGCAAGTGGAACGAAAAGGTGTGTGAGACAGAAGAGGACCTAACGGTTACTTGGTCTCACGAGTATGATGATGGGCCACCAAAGTTGGAAGCTGAAGATTTGGAAAAGGTGGACCTGAAAGCGGAGAGAACAGAAATTGAGAGACTATTGGAGATGAAAGTTCTCAAAGAAGTGGAACTGGATGAGAATGGAGAGTTGAAGAAAGGACCGAATGGAGAAGAACCAAAGAGACTCAGTACAAAGTACGTGTTGGATTGGAGGCATAGGGACCTCCAATGGAAGAGGAGAGCCCGCCTAGTGGCGCGGGAGTACAAGTGGCTGACGGACTACGATCTCTCAGCGTTATACTCACCAACGAGTATTGGTTCGAGCATCAAGCTGTTATCAGCTTTGTGTGCGAGTTCAAGAGACTACGAGATGATCTCGATAGACATTTCGGACGCGTACCTTCAGGTGCCACAGAAGGAGTACACGGTTGTGAGTTTAGGAGGAAAGTGGTACCAGATGCAGTACACCCTGCCGGGACAACGAACAGGAAGCAGTGATTGGTTTGAGCACTTACGAGAAATCCTGGAGAAAGAGAAGATGGTTTCCGATGTGGGGTTACCAAGTTTCTTCTACAAGTTTTCAGAGACCCCAGGAGAAGGTGGAACGCTGATGAGTACACATGTGGATGATTTGGAAGTGTTTGGAAAACCAAAGGAGAACCAAGCAGTGGTTGATCTGCTGCTGAAGCACAAGTTGAAGATAAAGCTGGAAGGACCAGTGAAGGTTGGAGAAGGAAAGTGTACTTTCTTGAAGAGGACGTTCTTAGGAACGAAAGAAGGAATTGAGATCAGGATGGACGGCAAGTATCTTGAGAAGTTGGAAGAGATTTTAGGTTTGGGAAAAGCCCTGCCAAAGAAGTTGCCGTTTCCAATGGATTACGGACGATCGTTGAAGGACGACACGCCCTTGGATGCAGATGAACATCATCTGTACAGATCCTGTGTGGGAATCCTATTGTATATGACACCGGAGAGACCTGATTTGGGATTCGCTACGAAGTGGTTGTCAGGGAAGTTGGCAGCGCCAACGCGAGGAGACTTAGCAGTGCTTAGGCACGTGGCAAAGTACGTGAAAGCGACAGCCCATTACGTGATAGAACACAAAGAGGCATATCCTGGAAAGAGTTTTCTGGATCCAAGTGATAAGAGAACTGAGGATGCCTACAAAGATGTTTTTACGGCAAAGAGTTTGATTGAGGTAGTGACCGACGCCGACTGGGCGACCGATCGTGAGAATAGGCAGTCAACGAGCTGCGTGTTGATTTTCGTGAACAGTAACATCGTTTACTTTCACGCGAGAAAGCAAAAAGCGACGGCTTTGAGCAGCTGCGAAAGCGAACTGGTGGCAGCTGTTGGAGGTTTGAGTGAAGGAGTTTTTCTACAGAACCTGTTGCACAGAGTTCTAGGGATTAGGCCGGAGATGGTGATTAGGATGGATTCTAGCAGTGCTAGGTCTATTCTTCTGAAGAAAGGCCTAGGAAGAACGAGGCACATTGATGCAGGACTGCTTTGGGTTCAAAGGCTTACTTCTGTAGGTCTTCAAGTGAAAGCGATAGCTGGAAAGGAGAACCCTGCAGATGTAGGGACAAAGGCTTTGTCAAGGAACGCTGTTGTAAAGTGTTTGGAGAGAATCGGTGTGAAAACTGGAGAAGAGAGTGAAGAGGTCAGGATAGCAAGTGACTTCAAGATCCCTACGAAGTATCTGAGAAGACTTGTGATGATGATGATGGTTCAGCAATGTGATGGACTAAGAGAGCAAAGCAGTAGAAGCAGTGAAGGTGGAAGCTTTGGTTTGGTGATGATGGTGATGATGATGACAATGGTCGTTATCTTGGTTTGCAACGGTAGCCTGTGGAAGAGTCTGGTTGGAAGTGCTGAATGCATGTTTTGTTCCGCCGCTGCCGTTTTTAACTCAAGGAAGGAAGTGAGAAGAAAGGAAGTGAGAAGAGAAGAAGTGAGGAGAAAAGAAGTAGAAAGAAAAAGAGAAGTGAAAAAGATGGCCGACGACGCGGCCCTCAAGACAATGATCAAGGACGAATGCCGAAGCATAGAGTCCGTCACCCTCTGCGAAAGAGAGCTCAAAAAGGAACGCGAGAGGAGGTTAACCCTGGATGCCCTATGGCCCGAAGTGCAACGCCTCAACCAACAGTTTGAGCCTAAAGAGGCAGCCCCGCCAGAAGCTGCAACGGCGGAGGTTAAAGTGCCTGAAGAGTTCAAGAAAACAGCCGAGGAATTGGCTGTAGAGGCACAAGGAAGCAAAGGAAGTGCCGAGGAAAGCCAGGCACGGGTTATGGAAGATAGAGTGAGTGAACTGAGGCAGAAGGCCTTGGATGCTTCCGAGAGGCGAAGGGGCCAGAAGGAAAGGGCAAACGATGCCGCAGAGAAAGCAAAGGAAACAAAAGAGGAAGAAGAGAAAAAGAAAGAGAAAGAAGAAGAGGAGCATGAAGCCTCTGAGAGCGAGGAGAAAGTGAGCTCGGAGAAAGAAGAGGAGGAGCAAAGCTCCGAAAAGGAAGAAGAGAAAAAGAGAGGCGAGAAGAGGAAGAGAAAAGACTCTGAGTCAAGTGATGATGAGTACAAAGAGATTATGAACAAGCTGGCAAAGAAGTCAGTGCTGGAGGAGGAAAAGAGAGTGCAGGACCTGCTTGGGCAGATGAGGGTTCTGCAGGAGAAAGTGGATGAAAAGAGAAAGAAATTCGCCATTTATGGTGATTTGTACACGTACAAACAGAAACAGAAGAAGCTCAAAGAGGACGAAAGAGACAGATTGATTGCAAAAGAGATAGAAGTAAAGGAGGAGCTGAAGCGGGTAGCGGACGAAGCGTTCGTTGCCAAGGAGTCCATAGAGAAACAACTGGACAAACTGAGAGCCGAGGAAGAGGAACAAGAAATGGAGGCTACATTGATAATGGACGAGGAGTCCGCCCTGCAGAAGGAAATGGACCGCTTGAGACCGAAACTC
>CAJNDT010006044.1:132500-223164 GCA_905221615.1 Symbiodinium sp. CCMP2592 | reverse complement strand
AGGCGCGGTTCGATAGCACCAAATTGTCTGAAAGGAACCGCTTCCGAAAATTTGGTGCTATCGAACCGCTGTGTTTTACAAGGCGCGGTTCGATAGCACCAAATTTTCTGAAAGGAGCCGCTTCCGAAAATTTGGTGCTATCGAACCGCTGTGTTTTCCAAGGCGCGGTTCGATAGCACCAAATTTTCTGAAAGGAGCCCCTTCCGAAAATTTGGTGCTATCGAACCGCTGTGTTTTACAAGGCGCGGTTCGATAGCACCAAATTGTCTGAAAGGAGCCGCTTCCGAAAATTTGGTGCTATCGAACCGCTGTGTTTTACAAGGCGCGGTTCGATAGCACCAAATTTTCTGAAAGGAGCCGCTTCCGAAAATTTGGTGCTATCGAACCGCTGTGTTTTACAAGGCGCGGTTCGATAGCACCAAATTTTCTGAAAGGAGCCCCTTCCTTTCCGAAAATTTGGTGCTATCGAACCGCTGTGTTTTCCCACCCATCCCCACTACTCCCACACCACCAACCCACGTCCATTCCCACCACTCCCACCCCCCGCCACTTCCCAGCCCCCCCCTATCACCTGATCCCAAATCAACCCCCCCATCTCCCCCCATCCCCCTGTCTACCATCCCTTCCTACCCTGCCCCGCCCTGCCCCCGAGCCTTGCCCCCCACTCCCTCCCTCGCCACCCAACCCCGGAATCCACCTCCACCCCACCAACACCCGCCCCCACGCCACCCTCACCTCACTACCCACCCCTATCTAGGCCCCTTGCTCCCCTACCCCCTCGCCACCCCCACCACCCACCACCCATCACCCATTACCACCACCCACCCGCCACACCCACCACCCACACCCACTCACCGACCGCCACACACCATCAACCACACACCACCCACCACCCATCACTACCCAGAACCCGCCAGCCACCACTACTCACCTTCTTTATCACCCTTTTTTTATAATTTATCACCTTTTCCTTATCCTTATCACCTTTTCCATATCCTTATCACCTTTTTTATCACCTTTATCACCTTTTATCACCTTTCCTATCACCTTTATCACCTTCTTATCACCTTTCTTATCACCTTTATCACCTTTTATCACCTTTCTTATCACCTTTATCACCTTCTTATCACCTTTCTTATCACCTTTACCACCTTTTTATCACCTTTCGTATCACCTTTATCACCTTCTTATCATCTTTTGATTGCCACTATCATCTTTCTTATCACATCTTCAATGTTTTTTTATTACCCTTATCATTCCCCATGCCATCTTTATAGTATCTTAAATATATTTTATGTCACTTCTGTATTATTACATCATATTTCTTCTCACATTGTTAATTATGTTCTTATTATTGCCTATACCCTTCTGTGTACAACCGCTTTGTTATCTTTATCATGTTGCTTATCTTTATGGTCACCTTAAAGACACATCTACCGCATTTGTACTGCATGCATACTAGCTTCGCTACATATTTATATCCTCGGTGTGACACCTACAGATCTCATATGTCGTGAAAACATGTTGTAAACTCGTCTTAGTGTTCCTAGCCCACTGGACAGGTACATCTTCATCTCGATGTTGTTCAAGATCAGGTCGCGCTTGCACGATTGCCTGGGCTTTGCACTGCACATGTTTCAGTCTAGATCAAGACATGTTTCGCTGCTGTGCACACTACACATTGGTAGCCGAGCGACTTTCGACCGAAGCCATTCCCTATCTGCTTTCCTTGTCGTCTGCCCTCGTATCCTACTTTGGCAACCATGGGTAAAAGCCAGAATCCCGAAGTTGTGAAGCGCACACTTCGGATTCAGAGGGCCGTCTTTCGCAAGAAGACCGCAACCCTCGCGGACATCTTGAATAAGCGGCGCCCGAAATGCAAAAAGGCCAAGGCCATTGTGCGGAAACTCGAGGCGGAGATCAAAGAACTGGGGGGGGAACTGTCTGATGAAGTTTCGTCCTGTGACTCGCTTCTCGGTGAAACCTCTTCCGAAAGTGAGAACAAGGACGAAAGTTCATCAGACAGTTCCAGTTCTAGCACGAACGCTGCGGACGAGGTGCCGGTTACAACGAAGAAGGGGGCTAAGGCCAAGCCGGCAGCAGCGAAGAACAAGGAGGAGGGTAAGCAGAGTGAAGGGAGTGGCAAGGGGCCACCAGAGGAGCTGGCGGAGGGGCCTTCTAAGAAGGTAACCCGACGTGGGAAGGACAGCTTCCCCGTGCTGGCTCCAGGTGATCCCGCACCTAATCACCGCGGTAAACCTGATGCCGGCGGTGTTCTTTATCCTGGGTTTCCCGTAGGGCATCCCCAGCGGTGCGACACATGCGAAGTTCTTCGTCGTGGCTTTTCCCGAACGGGAAAGAAGCACAACGAGAACTGTCGCTGGCGCTCTCGTGGTGTTCGTCCTAAGGACAGCGCCAAGTGACGCTTGACAGTCGCACCGAGAAAAAACTGAGAGTGTTGTAATAGGTTTTGACACAACTGTCATGTGCGAGAAGTACACCATCGGAATCATGACAGGTACTGTCCTCGTGCTGGCCCAGAGTATGGGGCGACCGAGGCAAAGCAAGGCAACCCGCATTCAACCAGACAATGTAGCTGCAACCCTCAGCTACTCGAGTGTCTGAAATCGTGGGCTAGTGTAATGGGAAGAGCTGGGGTCTAAGATGTGACGGCTGGCATATTAAACCCTCTGTCGACCTGGCATGTTAGACCTTCCTTGTTCGCTTGCTGGAGGTATGCCGTGCAAGTCTGCTGTTGATTGAAATGTCTATGTCATGAATATGTATATGCGACAGGCATTATCACTAAGACTCATATGCTAAAGGCCGTACTGCCCATGTAATTTAGCGGGATCGTCAATGGGAGCCCGTCAGATCATGGGGAATGGATGCGAAACGAGTGCGTGTTCCAAAAAACTCTGGGCGAGGTCCCGGTCCCGCGAGGCACACCGGAGAAACGAGGGTCCGAGAGGCAGGGTTTGTGGCATTGGCCGTAGTGGCTTAAATCCTAAACGAAGGTCCCAGAAGCAAGGTGCCGGCTGGACCTTCTTTGCCTTTGAACCGATTTCCGTTCGACGAATTGCGGGCGGTATGTGTCTTTGTTCTACACGCCGGGTGTGGTCGTGGCGAGGCCGACGATTTTCCGACTCCATCGAGAGCAGCACAATCGTAAACGGAGGCCACCTAAACTGCATGAATTCCCTCCGTCACCAGAGTTGGTATGGCATAGCAGTGCCATCGGATGAGTTTTGACCACATGACCATATGCAATGTCGCTTCATGGCTCAAGCTGGTCTGAGTGATACTATTTCACAAAGTCACCGCAACTCACCTGCAATATGTAATGTCAGATCATGTCACTCAATTAAATCAAGGTGGCAGTGGGCTGCTGTCTGAGCATGTAGCTATGCTAGCTTGTGCCCATTCTAAGGTCAATTCGATCTTTCAGCCCACCATTTGCCTTCGGACTGACGAATAGCTTTGATTTGCACTGTATGCTATGCAACTACGATGTTCGCATATACTCACCCGATCGCGACTCTCGACCGGACGTGCAGGAGGATGATTGCATTCTCGAAGTGCCCTTGGTTCGCTGACCCTGACTGGAAGCTGTACTGCACCGTGAGTATTGTTCCAACGGGTACTCTGCAGCATACATTCGGGTATATCTCCTGACCTAACGTGTGTCCGAGGTCATCATCCGATGACAGCTCGGAAGATGAGAACTACCGCAAGAAGCTCAAGGAGTGCTGTGTTTGCTGCAAGACAGACTGCGAACGACTGTGTGTGATTGCTTGGCCAAGGTCTCATCGATCAGGGGTGGCGCATCGTCAAGTACTGGGCTCAGAAGACCGTATCCCGACAGTGTCTGGTGTTGGCTTGCTTGCTGTGTATGCAACATATATGTATGCTGTGCATGTGTGACAGCACAAGAGTCAAGGGTGAAGACGAAATTCCCCGTACCAGGACTACGGCGCATAAGTCAGCGAAAAGACTGTTGTGCTTCTGTCAGTTGTGCAGCAGGAAAACGCAAGGGCCGCAACTACGTCTGTGTCGCAGCGGCAAAGACCAGCACAGGGGTACATGAGTTGCGGCGTAGAACGTGTCAATCATGATTTGTTGCAACTGGCCTGCATTCTGTAAGGGAAGCTGGATAAGGACGGCCGTTGGACAAAAACTCTGCTACTGCCTCGGGTTTCAAACTATTTTGGCATTGTGCATCTAATGCGCCTCTGAGGTGTGGCAAGACCAATGGTACGGTGCGTCCATACGTTGCATCAAGCGACAACATGTGGGTCTCTGAGTACCAAGCATGACGATACGAGTAGTAGTTCTTATCATGCATCGGACACGCTACGATGTGATCTAGGAGTCTCGCTGCTGCTTCCGGGTCCGAGACGGCCATCGACCCGTGATGGCCTCAGTTTCTGAGCAAGAAAGTACGAATGACAGATTTTACCACACCAACACGATGTGTCATCTGGTCTGCTTGGTCAGGCCAAATGTGACAAGTCCGCCGTCAGAAAGGGCAGCACGGACGCTCCTTGACATGGAGTGTGGAACTGAGTTCTTATCCTCCGTGAGGCTTTGTCGTAGCAAATGTTGCTGGCGTTATGTCTAATGATTAGTCTAATGGCCTTCTGAGGTGTGGCAGTACCAAAGGTACGGTGGTGCGTCCATATGTTCCGTCAAGCGACCAAACGTGGGTCTCTGAGTGTGCCACGTGACATTACGATTCATTAACTCTATAATCATGCGCCGGGCACGTTGCCATGTGATCTATATTAGGAACCTCGCTGCTGCCTCCGGGCCCGAGACTGCAATCGACCCGTGATGTCCTCAGTTAACAGCAGAAATAATTACGACCGTGACAGATTTTGTGCATACCTGTGAATATACCCAGACGATGTACCGTCTGGTTCATTGTGTTGAGGCAAGACCTGACAACTCCGCCGCCAGAAAGGGCAGTGCAAACGCCGGTCGACATGGAGTGTGGAGCTGAGTCATATTCCTGACCCCAAAGTCTCGGTTATGCACAAAAATTCTGTTTCAGGCACAAGTCCACGATGCCAGGGTCTTAATCATAGCACAAGTCATTGAATCAGTGCTGTCAAGCAGCGTTTGTCTGTTAATGCAGATAGCATATGTGCACTCGTGCGGTTAGGAGACAGCTTGCCAGAGCAGTCTTGGCCTGCCAGTACAAGCATGCAGCAACAAAACAGAGGCCCGATTCAGTCCAGTATCCATGGTACACGGTCTGCGTACAGTCGCCACGGTTCCGAGTGTAGTTCTTGTGTCTCGTGCGCTGTTTCTAGCTGGTACAGGTGTCTGGAAGATTTCCCCGCTGTTGACACCGTCGAGAAAAACGTCCACTGTCGCTTGCCAGCAAACTGGGGCTCCTGTCACTTTGCTTGTGTGCACGGTGGCCGTGTGTGAGGGATTTGGATCGGCTACTGCTGGAAACGGATCTCTACTGGGTCCGACCGAGTGTGTGGCATGGCTTTCAATGCTTCGCGACAACCTGTGCAAAGCTGAATGTTGCTTAATTCTTTGCAGTCGACTTGCTCGTCCACGAGATCTTCAATCGGAAGTTGTTCGCAGCAGCTCGCAGGTCTCTGTCGCAGCAGAGACTCGCCGAACGTCCTTGATGTCTGAACATTTGCGCAGTGGAATACTTTTCAGCAGCACCTAAGGATTCGCCGAATTGGCGTCGTCTGCCAAGGCCTCGTTGGTACAGACTCTTCTATAGGGCAGGCCGGTCATAGGAGACTGCGCCATGCAATTCCTGGCCCACCGCAGCAACTGTGAACACGCAGACAGGCCGATGCCGAAAGCCTGCTCGGAAGCAGCCAGCCAAGGAGACCGGCGCCGCAGGCAAGGACATGCAATCACGTGCGTCCGAGTGCTGCTACACTCAAGTATATGTTATGCCAAATGCTTATCTTCTCATGAGGACACCTCTACACAGACACCTGTCTTGTGGACTGCCTGCGAGCCCACGGACTCAAAGTCCCTTATACGAGCCACGGTCCTTTCTGGGCCATCGCCGACGGATGCCGGTTCACCGAGCCGTTCGGGATGCTTGGTTTGCATCTACTTGCTACATGTACAGAACATCCTTCAAAACATTAAGGAAAACGATCAGGCACGCGACACCAGCAGAGTTCAAGATGGGTGGATCGTACATCATGGGCCATTCGTGCCATTTCATCGCAATGCGGATGGACGTCGACGACGGGCTACAGGTGAACCTGACGCACAAGCGCCACCGCCGGCAGTCAGCTATTCTGGTACCTTACCTCCAGGCTCGGTGCCACTTCCTTTCTGGGCTTGTCGCCCTCCTGGCCCTGTGCTTCCGCCGAAGGTTCCCATGCTCGTCTGTTCCCTCACTGGCCACATACTGGTCAACCCGGACAAAGCGCATGCCTTGTTCGCAATTGAGGCTCGCAGCCCGTCATGTGCGTGCGCAAACAGAGGCTTGCTATGTAGCCCAGGCCTGAAATCCGAACTTCAAGCCGTTGAGCAGCTTTGTGCAGGATCGCAGGAACATGGCCGCCCAGGAGCCATTGGACGTTAAGGGTGGCAGTGCCGGTCCCTTCACCCCGTTTCCGATTCTTGGATAAACTTATTGAGCATGCAATGCAATCTCCTGTGAAGCAATGGCAACTCACGTCCTAGCACTCACATTCCGTGCTTCAGGCATTACCCGCTTCCCTCACTCGACGACATTCCTGAGTTCAAGGCATTCAAGGACATATATCTATATTAATTACAAGAAATAGGAGGCGGTGCCCGGTGTCGCAATGTACGTTGCATCTTACCCAGGAGAGCAACGAGCAGCGCCGTTCCATCGTGACAGAGAATACTTCTCGGCAGAAGGCGTGAGTTCGTTGGCCCGCCGCAGTCTCTTCCAACTTGCTGCGAGGGCAGTGCCCTCTACTGAGGTGGCATCGTCCAGCGCCGGCGCGACGGCGAAGGAGACACCTGCACGTTTCACACACGAAGGAACAAGCTTCGAGGTGACAGCTGCCGGTTGATGGCATACATACCTGGACATTGGTTTGTAGGGGTTTATTTTGGTTTCCTACTTTTTGTGTGCACAAAATGGTTTTGAGGAGGATTTGGTTTCTTTTTGGCCTGGGAAACTAGTTCTTGAAAATGCTGGTCCAAAGCATAGTATGTGTTGGCCAAATCATGGGTACACACATGTACACGTACGCATACACACCAAGATATACAAGGATTATATATGTCGCATGGCCATGCTGCACTTCATGACAACATAAACACATGTTTCAGGTCGAATGCATAATAACACACACACACACAGTGGAGAGAGACGAGAGTGCCTCTGTTACACTTGCTTGTTTCGCAAATGCAGATGGATCAAGATTCTATATGTGTGTCTCGAGCAGAATGAAGTGTGCTTGCTTCGAAGATGGATGAAGATTCTGTGGGTACCCCCATTCGAATGAGCTGTTCTGCAACCCTGCTTGCTTCGCAAATGGATGAAGATTCGAGATACGTGTCTCTAGCCGAATGATCTGTTGTGCAACCCTGCTTGCTTCGCAGATGGATGAAGATATATGGGTGTCTCCAGCCATGATCTGGTCTGCTCACAGTTCTTGTGCTTTTTGGGTGTGGTGAAGCATGCATGCATATGGGTATCATGTTCCATATTGGGCCGTAAGAGATCTGATATATCATATGTATATATATATATATATATACATATTATATATATATATATATATGCATGATTGTCTGCATTTCAAGTTTGCTGGCAGTGCAGCTGAGCAAGTGCAGTTGAGATCTTGGGTGTTTGATTGCAGGTGTGTGACCAGCATCGGACATGTTCTCAAACCATGCATGAGCAAGCAGAGCCATTGATGCACTTCGGTCTTGGCAGAATCACTCTTCTTTTCAATGGATTTTTTGCGCTTGTATCCAAAACAGAATAGCATTCAGTTAAGTACAAGATGTGAGTCAGCAAATCCACAGTGCTCTCTGTGTGTGCATGGTGCTGATGGGGGCCTGGAGCCCAGCATTGTTCAAAGTAGCTGTTGCTCTTGCTGGTCAATGTTAAAGCTTCTTGCAGCTTGTGCTTTCAGCCCGTGTCTTCTGCTGGCAGCTTCTGGCTTTTGTTTAGCTTTTCCGAGCTGTTCCTTTTTGTTTCTGGGTTCCCATGGAGCCGGGACCGATCGCGGAGACGGATGATGGTCCTTCGCAGAGGCTCCTGGCCATGCTGGTGAAGGATGTGATGAAGGCCAGTGCACTGGGAGTCTGTGTCATCAGAAGGGGCGGTATTCTTCCAAATGGTCATTGCTGTTCAGGAGTGGGATGAGATCCCATCCATGGCTTCCTTGGCCATGAATGATAAGTGTTTTGTTCAATGGCCGGCTGATGCGAAAGGGCAGAAACGCATCCCAACCGCGCTGGCTTGCAAATTGAATGAAGTGCCTTGGCACCTACCCTATTTCTTCGTTCAATGTAGAACCCCAGTTGTTCCGTACATAGGGATGCCTTTCCAAGGCAATGCTTGCTCCGATCGTGGGCCGCAACCTGCAGCATTACGCCCTGCTGTATGTGAATGTCTTGGAATCCATGATGTCTTCCTATCGTGTGCAGATCAAGGTGGGTCAGTAGCATGGTAATATACTTGGTGGTGGGAGTTCTGCATGTGCTTGCTTTTGACTGGGTTATCTCGCCTGCCATGCAGATGAGACACCTCAATGTCGCGAAGAAGGAGGTGCTTTGTTATTGTAGGACAGACGGAGACTATGATATTGGGGTAAAGGTTGGGGTTGAGCATTTGCCAGGTGAAGATCGATGCAGCATGCATCAATCCAGATGCTCATGGCATCAAGGCACTGGTGTGTTGCCATCGCCGATGCTCGTCATGGACTCATGTGTTGAGGATATATGAACATACATGTTTATGTAAATATACATATATTTACGAACAGGATACCACTTTCCCATGCATGTACATGAGTCCACGTCTTTTCTCTGCTCCCAGTCTTGAATACAGATATGTGAACTACAATGTGTATACATATACATATGTATATATATATATATATATATCAAAAGCATATAAATATGCATGTTATATATATATATATATGTGTGTGTCTACATATGTTGTTGATAAACAAATATCATATACATAAGTATGTCTATCGGTCGATGGATAGATATGCTTATCATCTTGTGGCCATATTACAGCTTGCATGTCACTGCACAGAAGTGTATGCCATTTATCATACGTGGGCAAAGTAATACATCGGCTGTGCACACACAGAGGGACAGGACTCGGAGTTTAAGGACTTGCTGATCGTTCTGATAATCAGCGAGATGTGGATGTGCAGAAGCTGACTGAGTCACAGCTGCATTCGGACATTTATGCACTGGACTTGCATCGTTTTCTCATGCATGCAGTTGTGGTGTGGGATAAATGGGTTTTTAAGGTGAGGCTTCGAGAAGTGGCACACAAGATGGAGGCCAACGAGTTGCCCTACGTCATCAAGATTTGCAGCGGTATGGATCCGGAATCGCTGGAGGTGCAGAACCGCACTCGGGCCATTTGGAAGAAAAGGAAATCTGCTGAGGCCTTTCCTGAGGAGCGCCATGAGTTGCCATTGGCGAATGCAGATGAAGGTGCAGTGGATCTGCCTGCGATTGCAGGTGCGGGAGCTCCGCCTGCTGAGCCTGAGCAGGAGATGCCTCCGCTGATGGATTCGCTGCATCGTGAAGTGGCAGATGAGGCAGTGGAATTTCCGCCTGTCCAAGATGCCCAAGAGTATGTGATGCCGGACACCTTCACCCAGCCAGATGATGAGCTTGAGTTGGATGGTGGATGTTTGGATTCCCCAGCGGCTTCGAGCAGTGACCCTGCCCCGGCGGCTTCGAGCAGTGACCCTGCCCCGGCTTCGCGCAGTGAGCAGCTGGAGACTGTCCATGAAAGGTTTGATCGCCTCTCACGGCTCTATGGCTATGGTGCAGCCTTGATGCTGTGTGGGGCTGTGCAAGAGGGTGCTCACTACGATCCCTATGTGGGCCAGTGGAAGACATTGGATGGTTTGGTGTGCCCTTATATGCCTGCGACAGGATCTTCCGCTGAGCATGAAGAGATGCCGGTGGTGCCCGAGATGCGGGTGATGCCAGAGCCGGTTGCAAGTGGTGGGCATGGCCTGGATGATCCCATCTTTGGGGACATCAGCGTTTCGTCAGGTTTGCCTGAGACTCCGAATGCCGCTGAAGCAGCTCACGATGCAGCAGAGGAGTCGCATGCAGGTCACGTGCATGTGCTTGGAATAGATTTTGGTGGAATACAGATGCATGCATTCAGACAGTTTGAGTCTTGCTGTGCTTCAACATGTGTTCGTGCAGACATGCTGTGTTGTGCAATTGTTCCCTCTCTCTCTCTCTCTCTCTCTCTCTAACTATCTCTTGCTCTGTCTCTCTCACTCTTTCTTTACCGGTATATGTAGTTACAGGTATGTATATATATATATATATATATCAGTTTCTGTATTTGTATAGACATATGTCATATATAACCTCGTTTGGGTATCTCTTGAAAATGCATATAAACTCTATACAGCATAGTGCATACATACATATGTAGCATTTCTATTACTGTTTGAATATTACTGTATATATGTATATATATGTCTACACAGCATACATACTTATTTATAAATGTATATATATATATGTATATATATATATATGCTGTCCATAAATGAACAAACCCGGAAGTGCATCGAGACCAGTTGGATTTGTTCATGTTGTCTATCTTGCATATATATATATATATGTATATATTATAGATATATGTGTCATCTTTCTTCAAAGTTTGTCATTACAGGCATATGTTTTGTGCTGATAGTTGCATGCTGCATTGGAGCACATACACACAACATCTTAGTCAGTAAATCTGCATACATGCATGACCCATGCATGTGCACATCGTATCCGTTGTCACTGGTTGCTCATCTTGAGGCCCAACATCTGTGGATGAGGTCAAGCAGTGCCTTCTCGCGAAGTTGCATGCGCAACGAGAGAGGACAGTGGGTTGAACATTGCAAGTCTATTGTGGTGTGTCATACTAGATGCAGGAATTTTGATTATATGGCTGCATAGGATCATGCTTGGATCCATGGTGGATAATGTGGACACCTGTCCGATGCTTCCTGCTGAAGCCGGTGCTCCATGGCCATCAATGTCATTGATTATTGAAATTTGGAAATTCGGTTGAGTGCTTCTGAATGCTGTGGCATAGCTGAGGAGAGTTTGGAGAGACAGAGGTTGCTCAATGGCTCCTCCCGCGAGGTGGCAACCCTGAACTTGCTGTGTAATTTTATGCTAGACCATCAAACACCTAATTTGCGAGTGCTGCTAGAGGCCTTCCCCAGCCAGATCACCATCGAGGACACACCGGAGCATGGCAAGCCGATCCTTGCCTTCAGCAAGCATCTTCATATATGCATGATGATGAAGCATGAAACTTAACTGAAATGTGCCATGCCTCTTGCAATACCATGCCTGCCTACTGGAGAGATTTGCAGAGTGGTTCGTCTTTCTTCCATATGTAACAGTTGCGCATACAAGTGCTCAAATCGCATTGCTATCATATGACTGTGTAGCAACAGTGGGTCCAGAATAAAAGGGACCAGTAGACAAGACCGATACGGAGTTAGAGGAGTGGGGAGAACTGTAGTGTAACATATACATATATAGATATGTGCATGGTCTGATCACACTTATATATGGGTGCTATTTCTGAGATGAGCATAAACTGGATCTTCAAAGCAACATCCTTGTGTGTGTACGCGGTTCTATATGTTGTGCATGTGTCCTAAGTTTGGTTCAGTGTCACACTGGGAAGTCAAATCAGGTTCAATGTGCCGATCGGAGTCTACATCGAATGATAGCTTGTGTATATATGTATACACACATATATATACATACACATATATATATAGATACATATATATATATGAATATTTATTCATTCGGAATAGTGTCATATAGATAACCTCACTAACTGTATTTGTTGTTTACGAGGGGCCGCTTTGTGGTTTATTGAGATATGCCTCGAGACTTCCCATGTGTGCTGCATGGTTGCTACATGCGAGGCTGAGTCTGTGCAGCATATGTGGCATTTCGCAAGATTGCCTTATGCTCACTCCATTTATCTCTCTATAGATATATATATATATATATGGTTATATCGCCTTCTCTTTCTAGTGTAGAAAGATATGCAAATAAGTATCCAACCAGGTTATAAAGATGAGTCTGTTTCTCTATAATAGAAGTATATGTAGATGTGCTTATGGGTATCAGAATATTGATCCAGTCACAAACCTATTCATATGCATACATTCATCACACAGCTTTATTTGTTTCTAAACTTAATATCGCTGTATCAGCATCCATATCTAAGCTTAAATAGATAAACACACACATATAACCATGTATATATATATATACATAAATATATATGTAGAATACAGATATAACATATGTTACATGTAGGTATATGTAATATATTGTATATACATATATATTATTACATGTACACTGTGTTTCATTTGCTTGTCCCGAGGGATGGATGTGAGAGTGATGATCCGGACCTGACGCAAGTGGATGCGACCCGGTTCTATGATGAGGACATGCTTTGCAGGGCCACCGAATGGAAGGAGGGGGATATTCAGGAGCCATCCTCCGGCATCCACCGATCTTTGGCGATGGACTTTGATGCTGTGTATCAAGGGCAGCATGATGTGTTGAGCCGTGCTGCTGCTCCGATGGCTCCTGTCGAAGAGGCATCGTCATCGATGCATGGCCCATGCATGGAGACCTTGCTTGAGGATGCAGATGAGCCAAAGAGTGCAGAGGAGTCCCAGCAGGAGCCAGAGATTGCGGAGGAGCCCGAGCCGGAGATGGAGAGTGCAGAGGAGCCTGAGCCCAGTTCCGGGGTTTGTGGTCCTATGCCATTGGAGGTTTTGGCGCCAGAGCCATCGGTCCATGGAAGTGAGGCGGAAGATTTGCTGCAGGTGGAGGGTGAGGCATTCGACCACCAGCAGCAGGTCGAGCTGCGGCAGAAGTTGCAGGAGAAGAATCGCGCTCGCGGCGGAGGTCGCGGTCGCTCCCGTGGCCGTGGCAGGGGCAGGGGTCGAAAGGCACCGCCGCCCAGTGAAAATGATGAAGAGAATGAAGAGTTGGTAACTCCGAATGCCAGAGGGGCTGCAGTGCCAGAGGAGACACCCATGGACAAGGCTTGCAGGACGAAGCGCGGTGCTGCCTCGGAGGAGCCTGTGGAGCCCAAGCCCAAGCGGGCGAAGGCAGCAGCGAAGAAAGGGGCGGCCAAGAGAATGATGAAGCGACCAGCTGCAGCCAGACGCATTGCTGAGGAGCAGCCCGTCCATGCTGAGGCAATCGTGCCTGAGGCAAATGGTGCAGAAGCTTCCATGCCTGATGCAGATGGGATGACCGAGCCAAGTGTGCCAGAGCCGTTGGATGATGCAGAGCCTGAGCCAAGAGTGGTTGAGCCGTTGGCTGATGCAGAGCCTGAGCCCAGAGTGCCTGTGCCATTGGCTGAAGAGCCGGAGGAGGCACCCATGGGTGGTGATGGGCATGAGGATGTGCCGGACGAGGTGGTGCCACCTCGCGGTCGTGGTCGTGGCCGTGGTCGCGGTGCCAAAGGCCTTTCCGAGGAGAATCGCAAGATTTGCAGGGCGCTGCTTGTCTGCTTAAAGTGTTGTGCAAGCTGTTGTTCACCAGATGTGCATTTTCTGTTTGCTCGACATATTAATACATATCATATCATATCATATCATATCATATCATATAATATCATATCATATCATATCATATATATATATATATTTATAACCTACATATATCTGTATGTGTATACAAATCATATTCAGAGTACAGAAGGGGGAAGTATATCATTGCAGAACCGCTATAGTCCTTTACAAATATATGACCATGTATAGTACAATATGTATATGTATATATATATAGTAATATATATATATATATATATATCTATATATATCATGTAGTCCTTGATATGTGGAATATAGAGCACTATACATCACATCATGTTTATGCATCTATATATATATGCAAGTGTTATCGCTCTATGGACGATTGACGCCTTTGTCCTAGCAGCTTGAAGCAAACATTGAGGAGTGTATGTATAATAGGCATGTAACACGTGTCTGTGTATGATATGAACACACAGATATACAAGCACACAAGTACATGCATATATGCAAATGTGTGCTTACACATGTGCCCAAATGTATACATGCAGACATGATTTTCTGGCCATGCAAGTATATTCTAGACATCGGCATGAGCAGACATACACATGTGCGTGCACCAAGACATAGACACATGTATGCATTGACCCACCCCTGCATGCAGTCATTCATGCAGGCATTCAGGGAGTCATTGATATTCAATGCTGTTCGTGCATTCAGCCGTGCACTCAAATAATCAGAAATTTGATTCATTCATTTGTGTGTTCCTTCGTTCAATCCTCATATATCTTCAAGGTGGTGCATGGGTTTTCTGCTCTGGGCATCTTGTCCTATAGAAATATATGTACACATGTCATATACTGCTTATGTTTGTCTAAACAAAGCCTTGTCCCTTTGCCCGACACCAATCATGTGGACTGAGATGTTTCAGCTGCTTCTGCGCAGTGTGTCATGTATGCAGGGGGGGAGCTGAGTCGTCGCTGGCCTACGTGATGTGATCTGAGCATCTATATCTCTACATGTAGATATACAGTGACATAGATATTCATATATATATATATATAACGTATCAATATATATATATACATTTATATATATCTATATTTACATACATCAAAATCAGACAGAAGTCTAGTCCAGCATGTAACCTTCACACCTGCATCTCTTCTGATCTGCACTATATATAATGTGTACATATATACATCTACTATAAAGACATCCAGCAAGACATATACGCATACAGTCGTATAGCACATAAGCATAAAATCAATCATATAAATATGTGTATATATATATATATATATATAATATACAAGCATGCATCAACATGCAAAGCATTAGCAATGTGCTGATCCAGGTGCTGAGAGTCTGTGTGTTACAATGTTGCAGGCTGGTCCAGCATGGGCGGAATTACAAGCTGGAGCTGTATTGGACCAGGAGTGTGATCGGAGTTCGCCAGAAGAATGGCCCACAGGTCTGGAGCATGAGCTTCAAGAATTTGAAGGTCGGCATCCTCGTGGCCAACGAGATTGTGCCCTGGTTCAGATGCAATATGTAGTGAGATGCTGATCTGAAGAATGGGTAATCCCAATCATGTGTTGATTGTGAACTGCTCAGGTCTCCCTGTTGGATCGTGATATGAACATCCATGGTGAGGAGATGACGAATACCATCAGGAACTTCCGTTCAGAGCTTGAGGAGCAGTATGGAGAAGTTTGGCCGTGAGCAAAGCTCATGTGAGCCTCGATTTTCACATGGAGGCAAAGGCATGTCTGTTCTATCCAGGCCCACGGGCCTTCAAGTAAAGTGGTCTTTGAAAGCAGATGGTGACTGAACATGCCTGGACCTTCAGATGGAGGAATGGCATTCTGTAGGGATAGTGCGGCTGTGGTGACACCCAACAGGGGAGGCAAGACCAGGCCAGCCTGTAGACCTTGCCCGCTTTTGAACCAGTGGTTTTACGACTGACTGGAGGGTACTGTGGTGTGCATAGCTTGCAAACCTTACATGCCAGATGGGGCCCTCCATATGACTTCGCAGATCTTGATGTGTGCTCGGAAAGAAACAGCTGAGTGTAGTAGCATTTTTCAAAGCTTCAGTTCATGTGCATTCAGCCCATCGAAAAGAGTCAGTGCAGCTCACATGTACAAGTTCATTGGTGTGGTGAGGTCTCAACCAATGCCCGGCAACAAGCGGCTGCTGAAGCTAGCTTCTTTGTCGGATACAGGTGCGCTGGGATTTGCAACCGGTTTGCTCGATTGCCAAACTGCTCGGGGACAAGAGACATAATCACGGTGGTACTGCATGCATCTGTGGTGCTGCTACAGGAGCTGATGACCGGAAGAATGCCCTGTCACAAGGCTCGCCATGTCTTTGGATTCGGGGGATGATGGGACAAAATCCGTACCTCCGTGTGCATGTGTGATTATCGACTTGCTGCTGTTCTATAGGTTCCATGCATACACTTGGTATGTGTTTGTATTTCGGACTTTTACCAGTGCTAGCTCAGTATGAAGCAGATGTGCATACGTAGCATTACACATACATCTTGTGTGTGTATATATATAGTATATGTGTATGTATTTGGATCTGCATGTGAATGTCTAGGTATTGCAGATAGTTGTTGCTGGGATGGAACGATGTGTGCAGTCACTATATAGGTGTTCTAGGTGTTCTATCGATTTCTGGTAGGTATAACTATATATATATACATATATATATATATATATATATGTATGTTGGGTTCTATAGAAATGAGACAGAATGGAGCAGCAATTCTAGATTGTGTAGATGTCGTGAGAAGGATCCTGAAGTAGACATGCAATCGACGCCATATATATATATATATATATATAGCTCTGCTCGAGTGTGAAGAAACAAGTGCACTTCGGCTGGCCAGGTTCCAAGCGCAAGCCTGGTGATGGAGCTGGCAGTGCGCCATGGAAGGGTCGGTCTGATGCATGTGCTGAATAAATAAATACAAGTATTAATGTATATATATATATGGGCATCTCTCCCTGCTCTTGCATACATGCACGTACCTTGTTGGATGGCAAATATATATATATATATATATATATATATGTATATATATATATACATACAGATACACATACAGGTACAAAGATATGCACAAGGTACATCTACATATGGATTTAGGTAAATCTATATATATATATATATAGATATATATACACATGTTTGTTTGGGTTTATGTGTGTATGTATATATATATATATATATACATATTATACATATTATACATATATATATATATATACATCTATATACATGTATATATTTGTGCATGCATGTCTGCCTCGTCTTGCCCGGATCTTTCATGTTCGAGAGATGACAGGCTCTGCAGTCATGCTGGATGTGGGTCTTTGCATATGCAGTCTATGTAGCCTGTTGTCATATATGCTTGAGTTGGAAGTATGTCTATTGATAAGGGGGCCCAGACTTTATGATTACTTTTTCATAGAAGCTGCAGGAGCAGCCTGCCTTGTTTTTTGTTTGCTTCTGGGAGTTCATAGCTTCAAGCATCATGGCACAATGGTCCCTGGATGTGTTGGTGCGAAAGCTATATGCTGGCAACATTCCATATGCTTGCTGGCTGCAAATAGTTTCGCTCGTCATGAACACCCTCTCCAGTCAACAGGTATTCGGAAAAGTCCTAGGTTCTTTGTGTTGCCATCCTCCTCCTGGTCTACAATGTGGACTTGGACAAGACCTGGGTCCTTGACTGAAATCGTGGATTCGTCCTGCTTTACCTGTCTAGGGATTGTCATGCCAGTGTGAGCATATGCACATGTTCAGCAGAGCAGAATATACATTGGAATATGTTCATCAGAAAATAAACACATATTCAAGGTTTAGGGTTTAGGATTTAGGACCTGGAATGCCTATATGGCACACCTGCTTGCTCCGCAATGCAAATGGATGAAGATTCGGGTGTCTCCAGCCGAATCAGCTGTTCTGCAACCCTAAAACATGGAACTCAAATCCTGGTTCCATACATGGATGAAGATTTTCATTTGGTGTCTCCAGCTGAATGAGCTGTTCTGCAAGCCTGCTTGCTTGGCAGATGGCTGATATATTTGTGGTCCCAGCCGTTCGGCAACCCTGCTTGCCCTGTAGATGACTTATATATTTGTGGCCCAGCCGAATGAGCCGTTCTGCTCACCTGCTGAGTGCTCGGTTTGCTTGGGGTGTAGTGAAGGAAAAACATGTGTGTGTGTGTGTCTGATATTCATATGTGTCCACATCATAAACACACTTACATATACTGCATATATCCATATAGATACAAATCGATACTTTCTATATACTGTACATACATGTTTCCCTGCTTGAGGCATACAAATTTGGTGAGCTCTTCGCGGGTGTTGCCAATGTCACGGCTGCTGTGAAACTCCGTGGCATTCCAGCCTTCAAGATGGACAAGATCTATTTTGAGGGCTTTGATTTCTTAACGCCTGCAGGGTTCTCGTCCCTGGGATTGCTTCAGTGGAACTTACTTGGCAACAGGACCACAAGATGACATATACTATGTTATATATTTACACCAACATAAATATAGATACAGTTATATATATATATATGTATATATACATATAGATGTATGTGCATATATACAGTATACTGTCTGTATATAGATACATACATGGATTTCCATTTCATGTGTTGCCAAGGCTGGCGCTGTTGTCTGTATTGCGGATGGCTCCACGAAGTGTGCTACTAATGGCGCCAGATTGCAGCAGCTTTTCTTGGATGAGCAGCAGTGGATCTCAGCGGTACTGGTTCGCTCCTCTTGGGGACACTAGCAAGGAGTGGGTGGTCCGGGGAAATATGATGGCATCCAGGTGCCTCATGTGGGAAGCATGCATCAAGTTGAGACTGTCCTTTTATGAACAGTTGGTTTCCTGGATCTATCCAAATTTACACAACGTGTCTGCCAGGGTCATCTTGCTGGCCCACCTCGCAGCGGTGCTTGGCCATGTGTTCATCATTGAGCAACCTGGTAGTGCTCGCTTTGGGGACCTTCCATGTTGGAGACATTTCGTCGAAAACATTTGCTATGTTTCTTGCTTCAATTCAGAGTTGGTGGAAGCTGTAGGACAAGCAGTGGTGACAGAAGTGAAGAATATCACATGCGATGAAGCAATATGATCTTCCTTCATGCATGATATATATATATATATATATGTGTATATATATATGTACATTTTATTGAACAAACAGAAAGTCTACACACACAGGAGATACCCAACTCAACTCAGTGTCTGTTGATTCAGATGCTATAAAAGTAGGCATAGCCACATGCATGTAAATTGTGACCTGGCTTAGCAACAATATTTGTCTCTGTACATGTCTACGAGATGACAAGTATAAGTATGTGAATGAACACATTTTGTGTTGATAGAACCACACACCTGCATGAACAAAACTATTTGTATATACATATATAACATAGACATGTAGATGTCTGCATAATACATATATATATATATAAATGTTGGTGTGTGCTGGTATATACGAAAACATATAGGATATATGCTCTGTCGCTATAAATATATATGCATGATGATATTTCTATATACACCTGTCTTGGCTGTCTGTATAAATGTTTTCCGAGGTCTTCAAGCAAAAGCTCTACATGGCTATGCATGGTGGCACAAGTGCGAAAAGCACTTGCCTCTGGTCGAACAGCTGGCACATTGCTTACTTAAACCTGGGACCCATCCCCAAAGTGCCTTGTCCCATGCTTGAGGAAACAGTGTACCACATGCTTTCGAAATCTGTTTGTGCATTCAGCTTGCTGGCTGAGTCCAAAAGAGCTGCCTTGGTTCCGGTCGCGAAGTACTACACTGATGTTCGAGGAGTTCGGCGGTCGACGGGCAAGCAACGTCTCCTCCGAGCAAGCCAGAGCTGTTCTGAGAATGGTGTTGTCGTGATCAAGTCAGTGTGGATGGTGCATGAAAGAGAGATATGTGGCATGCTTCACATGACTCATCTTAGGACATACCCTGTGGGCTTTGGCAATGCTTTGGCGGATATCCTGAAGAAGATGCATGAAGGTGTCCGAGGGCTACGCATCGGGAATGTTTCTCAGCTAGTTCCGATGCCCTTCAGATTCCCATATGTGTGTATCTATATATATATATGTACATATCTCTTTTTAATTAGAGTTATATATATATATATGTATGTATAGGGAAGGGAAGCTATATTATGCATGCTTTAGATCATTGTCCCTCTGTATTGTATATCTATACATAACTTAATATATAATAGATTAGAACAAATTTCAAAACAATAATATTTGCATAATAGTATTTTACCGTATGTTATGTAGATAACAATGAAACATGAATCGCAATAACATATTACATAATTTAGTAATGCCTGGTAAAAATACCATATGTATATATATATATATATATGTAATATAGCAATATGTGTTGTATGTGTTTATCAATTAGTGTCATTTGTTGGGTTAAGCATATATCTGCATTTGGCAATATATATATATATATATATATATATTTATTTTTATATATATTTATATATATTTATACATATTTGTTTATATTTATATAGATTGATTTGTATACATGTATAAATATGTATATACATATCTTTCCTGCCCAGGATGATGCTGGCATCCGGACCACGAACCTCTTGCTCCTTATGCAAGCAGATCAGGACTTGTGGAAGCCAGCGGACATGGACAGTGTAATCAAATATTTGAATGCTGCCAAATCACTGGTGATGCCTCCCGAAATCAGGTCTGTCCTTGGACTTTAAATTCAATACTTATGCAAAGACCCTTTGTGTCATCTGCATTGGTGGCCCTGCAATTCATAAATGCTGATGCAGCCACCGAGGCTGTTGCATGTATCGTGCAAGCAATTGGAGCAAAAGAGCTTCGGGCCATATCCTTGTCATGATGTGATATCTTACATTCATATATAAACATGTACATGCATGTTTATATCTCATATTTATATATATATATAATATGTATGTACATATATATCTTTTTTTCCTATTCAGCAGGACATTACTGCAAAATGGTTTCCCAACAACCCCATGATTCCAGGCTCGCACGCCAGGCTCGTTCCATACGCTCAAAAATGGTTTCCAGAAACCATTTTTTCTATGCTAACCCCTCCAAAACGCTTCAAACCAAAAAAATCAAAAAAATCCAATTGAACGCTTTTGCACGCATTTGCACGCGAAACCACTTTTTTTGCACACGAAACCATTTTTTTTGCACGCAATTGCACGCATTTTTGGCCTTGGTGCCCGGGCCCTGGCAGCAGCTAAAAAAACCATTTCCTCACGCAACATCAGTGAAAAAACCATTTTTTCCCACGAAACCACAGCCAAAAGCACAACAGGCAGCCATGGCCCAACGGAAAAAACCATTTCTGCCAGGAAACCAGTTTTGCCCGCATCTTCTGGAAGCCTTGCCACTCCAAACCTTGAGCCCAGACCCCAAAAACCATTTTTGACCGCAAACACCAAGCAACAGAAACCATTTGTATCAGAGAAACCATTTTTTACCGCATCTTCCCTAGTTGTGGAAGATACGCTGGAATTCCGAGTTGCAATTATATATGTATATATACAATATATATTATATTACATTATATATATATAGATATATATATATATACACTTCTAAGCAAAAGACTGCGTTCAAATCTGGTTTTGGTTCAACTGTTTTTGAACGCAGTTGCTGTCATGCACCGCAAGACAGCGTTCAATTATGGTTTCGGTCGAATCTAATTCCATGCAGCATACTACAGAACTTTATGCGTGCAAAACTGGTTCTCGAGGAACCAGTTTTGAACGCATCTTCCGTGTGATGTGTGATATATGTATATATAATATTCATGCATGTATATATATATATATATATATAGAATACACTTATATAAGTGTATATTACATTATATAATTATATAATGTAATATACACTTATATAAAGTGTATTATATACATTGCATGATTACCAAAAGCACAAGCCCAGTATCGGAAAACCATTTGCATCAAAAAAACCATTGTTGAACGCATCTTCTCTAGTCGTGGAAGATACGCTGGAATTCCGGGTTGTATGGCTATGAAAGCAATCATGTGGTTTCAAAAGCTGATAATATATATATATATATATATAATATAATAATATATATATATATATATATATATATATATATTATATATTTATATATATATACAGCGTTCAATTTGGGTTTTGAATATTTTTTTTTGAATGCAAATGCATTTATCACTCATAAAACAAAACAAAAGATTGCGTTCAAATATGGTTTTGGTCGGACTGTTTTTGAACGCAAGTGCACATATATATATGCACCTTATATAGATGGTTGTCCTACTATATGCACGGAAGATGCGTTCAAAGGTGGTTCCTCGACAACCATTTTGGAACGCATCAAGTTTTCAATTATATACTATATACACGAATATATACGGTTGCGAAACCATAATTGAACGCATTCTTGTGCTTATCGCTATATCAGAAACAGTTCGACCAAAACCATATTTGAACGCAGTCTTGTGCTTATATATACAGATGATCAGAAACAGTTCGACCAAAACCATATTTGAACGCAGTCTTGTGCTTATATATATATATATATATATATATATATATTTAAATTTATATTTATATATATATAATATATATATATTATGATCAGAAACAGTTCTACCAAAACCATATTTGAACGCAGTCTTGTGCTTATATAATATATACAGATGATCAGAAACAGTTCGACCCAAACCATATTTGAACGCAGTTTTGTGCTTATATATACAAATGATCAGAAACAGTGCGACCAAAACCATATTTGAACGCAGTTTTGTGCTTATATATACAAATGATCAGAAACAGTTCGACCAAAACCATATTTGAACGCAGTTTTGTGTTTATATATTATATATATATATAGATGGATCTATGTAATTCATGCACTTGTTTTGCATACATATATCATATATGTGTTTTTGTACTTCAGGTTCTATACAACCATGCATGCCGGAATTCCAGCGTATCTTCCACGACTAAATAAGATGCGTTCAAAAATGGTTTTTATGATAGAAATGGTTTTCTGATGCTGGGCTTGTGTTACTTGAACTCAACGTATAATATATATATATATATATATATATATATATATATATATTGTTATATATATATAGGTGCCCAATTATGGTTATATCGGAACCTTTTTTTTACGCATTGGCTGTGTGGTCTTGCATGCGCCAGGTACTGATGATGCCATGGAGGTCTACAAGAAGAAGCGTGCCGAAGCAGGTGCACCCCTCCTCGCCTTGCTTTTGTGCAGCTTTGCTGCTGGGCTGGTGGCATGTCATGCAGATACATGTGTATATATATATACTGCATATCATGTCTATAAACCAGTTATAAACCATATATGTTTGTGTCTGTCTGCATGGGATCTTCGCATGTTATATATAATTTACACAAATAAGCTTCCTGTCTCAAGTCCAATACATCATAAACATATATTCATACATGTGTATCTTCATATATATATATATGTACATATACATGTATGCACTCTGTCATGTGCTTCTGCTGGGAGTCACTGCTGCTGCACATGTCAGTCGCATGGAGTTGAATCTTGACGATCGCAGATTTTTGCTGAAGCCTCCTGATTGTGGTCTTTGCTAGCTGTCTGTTGATGGCCCTACAGGGCGGTGCTGCTAGAAGTTTGAGCTGTTCTACTCTGATGAAGGGTGCAGGGCAGCTCGCACAGCAGCCGCAGCCATGTCATCAGTTCACGCCGGTGAGAGTGTCTCGTCGCATTGCAGATCGGATTGTGTGCCTTATATAGGGTGAAGAAGTGCATGTTTCACTTTTGCTGAACACCCAGGTGAAGCAGGAGCAGGGGCATCACTGGGTGGATGCTGAGCTGCTGAAGACGTTCAGCCCAAGGACCCGGTCTATGCTTTCACGTCTTCCTGACACACCGCAGTCAAGGGTTCTGCTGCAACAGATGTTGGATGTTCATGGTGCCTACTGTCACTTGTTCGCAGTTGCATTGTGCATTTCTTTCAGAGATGCTGTTGCAGAGAGCAGCACATGTTTCATTTGAACCATTTTGGGATTCTCGCATAGGGATTGCTTTGGAAAGGTGTCAGGGTAAGGGATGGTTCCTTGATGTCCTTCCAGCAGCATGTGCAGTTTCTTGATCCTGAAGTCGTTGACCTCATGAACTAGAACATGGAATACCTTGCTACTTCAAAACTTACCATGTAATACTGAGCATGGAGATTCATGCGACAACAAAACAGGAAGCCTATGACATATCTGTTCATATATTACATGTCGGCATATGTATGTATATATATATATATATATATATATAAATGTGCACATATATATATATGTGTCTGACATCTATGTAAATACTTATAAGAATAGACATTTAAATATACATATATAAATATACATATGCTAGCATGTATATATATATATATATATATATATATTCCGCACACACACACACACATGTTAGACAGAGCTTCGGTACTGTATGTACATTCACTCTGTGCAAGCACATTGTGTGCATGTACATGTGTCGGTGTATATGTATAGAATGTGTGCATGTATAAAACATATAATATGTGCAGAGGTCTTCTTATATTCTTCTTGCATGTGGATGATTGCACAGACCAGCAAGTACTTACATGGCGGTCTTTACCGAACTGCATGCATGCTTCTTCGCATGAAAGTGCACACGTGCACACACATATGTTCACACACATAGGTGTTACCACAAAGACAGGCACATAATTGCATGCATGGCTACAGTGCTCCATCTTACATAGGTTGATATCTCTCTTTATATATATAGTTATACAGAATGCAATAGTACATTGTATATGTATATGCACGACAGACAAACATACATATACATATACATATACATATACATATACATATACATATACATATACATATACATATACATATACATATACATACATATATATATATAGGTATACATACTCGCAAGAATAATACAAATGACATCATCGATATGTGTGTACATATACCTATATACATACATATACATATATATGTGAGTGCATGTGTATATATGTGTATAATATATATATATATATATATATATATATATGTAGGTGCATGTATATACACATATTACAGTCGATGTACAATGTGTGTATATATATATATATATTGTGTATGTATACATATCAAGTATATATACTCAAAATACCACATCTATACATCTATACATCTATATACATACACACATATATAGATATGTATCTCCATTGCATATGTATATAGACATATCAATATATTATATGTACACATACACATGTATATGTATATGTATATATATATATATATATACATCTATACACATACATTGCTGCTTTGTGGAAATCATGGGCATGCATGGAAGATCTTTGTTCTCCAATTCTTGGCTCACGTAAGGTGCCCCGACAAAACACGTGTCTGTGGAGCCCAAGATGGAGGCGGACGGTGCAAAGAAACGCACCCCGCCGACCCCCCCCCCCCCTCCCCTCCCCCCCCCCCCCCCCCCCCCCCCCGCCCCCCCCCCCCCCCCCCCCCTCCACCACCTCCTGTGCCATGCTACCAGGTGCCTACGCCAGTGGATGTTGAAAGGCAGAGGATTGCGTGTGCTCAGTTGGAGGAGGCCAAGAACCTGTTCGCAGTGAAGCGTGGAGTGCTCGTGCCGCCTCCACGTCGTGCTGTTGCAGAGCTCGTGCCGCCTCCACATCGTGCTGTTGCAGAAGTTCAGCCTCCACAGAAGCCTCCGCCTGGGACACCGCAGAAGGCGATGCCAAAAGGAGGAGGGGAGCATGGAGCGAGCCCGGGTGCTGTGCAGAGCCCACCGCTGAAGAAGCAACGGCCTGCTGATGAGGAGACCCAAGGTGATGGTGACAGCCGCGAACTTCATGTGCACAGCTCCGGTGCGGTCTTGATGACAAAGGATGGCCGCTTGCATCTGATGCCCAAGCCGAAGGTCCGATCTGAGGAGCGTGGACTTACAGCAGAAGAGCCAAGGACGACGGCTACGGTGCAGCAGGTGCCAGTGCAGGCTGCAAAAGTGCAGCCTCAGACGGGGCCTGGGCCAGCGCAGTCTCAGGCAATGGGCTCTGGGACCATGGGGCCTGGACCAACAGTGCAGTCTCAGGCAATGCGGCCTGGGCCAACAGTGCAGCCTCAGGCAATGGGGCCTGGGCCAGTGCAGCCTCTGGGCCAGTGCAGCCTCAGGCAATGGCGCCTGGGCCAACAGTGCAGCCTCAGGCAATGGGGCCTGCTCCGCGAACAGAGCCGGGATCTACGCCTCAACGAACCGAGCCGAGATCAGTGCCTCAGCAGGAAATGGGGCCTGGGCAAGCAACGCAGCCTCAGATGGGGCCTGGGACAGCAGTGCAGCGTCAGATGGGGCCTGGACCAGCAATGCAGCCTCACATGAGGCCTGACCCAGCAATGCAGCCTGAGATGGGGCCTGGGCCGGCATTGCAGCCTCAGAAGGGGCCAGGAGGGCCAGCAGGGCAGCCTCAGCAGTGCATGGGGCCAGGAGTGCAGCCGCAGCGGATGGGTCCAGGAGCAGTGCAGATGCAGCCGCAGCCTCAGCCAGCAGTGCAGCCTCAGATGGGGCCTGGGCCAGCAGTGCAGCAGCAGATGGGGCTTGGGGCAGTGCACATGGGGCCGTGCCTTCAGCACGTGCCTGTGCCAACAGCCCCTCTCATGCGAGCAATGCCGGTGCCTATGCAGCAGATGCCAACCATGCAACCGCAGATGGGACCTGTGCCGATGATGGGTTTCCAGCAGCAGAGCATGCAGATGGGTTCTGTGTGGCCCCAGCAATGTTCGCCTGGTTCGCCTGGGATGTCTACATCTCCGCAGATGGGGGTCCCTGTGATGACAGGCCCTGTAATGCAGGGTTGCCTTCCACGCCTGCCCGGTTCTGCTGCTGGGTCTCAGCCGCACGGTGTGTCACCAGCAATGCCGACAACGAGACTCCCCACGCCGGAGAGTGCATCTATTGACGCGATGTACGACTGCCTGAAAGTCTTGGTTGGATGTCAGGGTGGAGCTCAGCTGCCAGAGGACTTGATGCTGAAGTACGAGGATTTGCTGGTACACTGTGCCAAGGCCAGGGCAGGATCATCGCCTGTGGCGCAGTCGCACCCGGTGGCGCAGGTGGAGCAGCCGGCCCAGAGAATGGAGCAGGTGGTCGAGCAGCCTGCCCAGCAGGGGTGTGAGAGAAATGCGGATGGCAAGGATGTGGTGATCGATGTGGAGCCGGCTCAGCCGAAAGCTGTGCCAGAAGAGAGGCTGTCAGTGACGACGACATCCCCATCGCCGTCCCCGGACAAGGATGCAGCAAGTGGCCACCGAAACGGTGGGGACACAGCGTGACTTGGCAGAGAGCATGCATTTGAAAAAGATGGCTGAGTGATTGAATTCAGATAGCTGAGATAGCCATATAATTTTGTGAATTTGGTATGCATTGATTGCTGCCTGCAGGAATGCAGTGGAGAAGGTGAACTCCAAGTCGCATCCAGAGGCATGGGGAGCCCTCTACCGATATGTTGCTGGGAAGTCCAGCAAAAACAAGGATCCGGCAGTGCGAGCAGAGATCTTGCAGAAGTGGCAGACAGGTGCTTGGCAATGCAGTTGGGATTTGTATGTTGTGTTTGTGTGCCTCGAAACCCTGTAACATGCATCAGCGCCTGTATATATATATATATATATGTATTTACAAGTTTGACTTGTGTGTATATATATATATCTCTCTATATATATGCATATCTATATTCATGGTTTTATTTGGTCATATAGATAGTATATGTATATATAGCTATATATACTATAAAAAAATATGCAGTCAGAAAATACCGAGGGAATGAGAGAGTGTGTGTGTTGGCTGCTTGACTTGTCTCCATGCATGGAATGCATGGTTTAGATGTTGCTTTAGCATGAACCTTGGGTGCAGCAGTTATGCATGCACTGTGTAGTCTGGGTGTATGTTGGCTAAATATCTTGATATCCGTACATATTGAGTATCTGGATATATTTACATATAATAACAAATTTTGAACACATATATATATATATATATATATATACACCGGAACCACTCTATGTCTGAGAATCTCTCTCTTCTTCTCTTTCTCTCTGACTCACTGTATATATATATATATATATATATATATATATATTTCTTATAACCTATATGCCTAGTCATAGTTTTATTTCATTATCTCTCTGTCCACTTTGCTCATTATCTATCTGTCCACTTTGCTTTGATGTTTGAGTCCTTATCTCCTTCTGTTGATCTATACGTATATATGTATCTATATATATATATATATACATGTAGAGAATATGCCTGTGTGGGCCAGTGAAATGTTGCCTGGATATGTTCAATCGGTGTGCAGCAGTCCATACATGTCTGACTCGAATAGCACTGGCACCTATTCCATCATGTGTTGCAGGAGGGCTCGTGAGGCAGAAGCTCCTCAAGGAGTTTATCGAGAAGTGCTTCCAACCCATGAATCCTCATGGGAATAATGTTTTTCCGCTGCAGATATTGCAAGTGATTTGTTGTGTCTAGTTCAACCCTGCAGTAATGAGTTTGTTCAGTGGTGCTGCAGGCTCGCCTGGAAGCTGTGTTCAAGCTCCGCCAGATGAGCCGTGACTGGCGCAAGACCCTCCAGGGATTTGAGTGGTTGACAGCAGATGACATGAAGCAGTTGGGCTGGTCGGAGTGTCTTGGCCGAGCATAATTTTTCAGAGAATGTAAATAATAGTGCTCATTGAGGTCAGACCATGAACCCAAGGTGGATTCATGTGTACTATTACTGATCTGTATATATACAGGCTATTCTGAAGGTCTTGGCAAGAGAGGCAGATACAGGCTGCATTTTGCAAATGAGAAAATGTCTCTATGCTAGATAGTTTAGAATGCATGTATAACATGTCCAAGAGTTTTTCAAGGCTTAGCTTCAAATTGATGCATCTCAGAGTGGTGCCTATTGAAGATGATGGCTGTGGTGCTGTAAATGACCTCTTGACCCGTTCATGATGGAGCATGAACACCCATACCCAGACCATAAGATATAAACAAACTTTGAAACATACATTATAATACATACATACAGGGAAGATGTGTATACATATATATATATATACAAAAATCATGGATGCATGTCTATATATATATATATACATCTTTAAACATATGTATATATATATATATATATGTATGTGTATATATATATATAACTATATGGTACCGGTGCTTCCTAGATGCAATGTGCAGGTATGTCCATGTGAGCAAAAAATTTCTATCTTGCTGCAGCCTGCCTGTCTAAGGAAAAAAATCCTCGGGGCCATAGCCCACTGTGAAAAGAAAAAGCTCTACAAGAAGTGCCCGTACGAGAATATTCGCAAATTCTTAGTCCTCACATCTGACAAGGTGGAGTATCTGAGCTGCATCTGGGATCCACGTCTCAGCTTCATGCATTGATGGCTGTGCCAGAACCTACCTGAGCATGTGTGCATGTGTGCTTGCTATCGCAGTGGGTTGGGGCAGTGTTTCCTGTTCAGTTGAGATCCTGACAAGGCAAGGTGCAGAAAGGATGCAAGAACTGGAGGCCATATTGGAAGACTGTGGTGACTTGTTCGCATTATGCTGCGGATTCGGGAGTGATGTTCTATATAAGATTTGTGCATAGGCACTTTCAACGAGAACTTCGACATGACCCTTGGGATTGGCGACCTCATGCTCGAGGAAGAGGATGATCGTCAGGAGGGTAAGCCGAAGCCGAAGTTGGTGGGCGCTCTGCCGGAGGTCGAAGGTGAAGAGTCGGTCACAGACTACTTGTCTAAGTTCAAGCGGGCATGCCTTGGCAAGAAGCAGCAGCACCGAGACATCCTGGAGAGATTGAAGGATGACAAGGTCACGGGCCACGAGCTGCTAACCTGCACTCTTATCATACCTATATGCTGCATGTACTGCACTCCCTATATATATATATGTATGAGGATTACAGTGATATCTATATATGTCTATATATATATATAGACATACATATATAGAGAGAGTAATGTATATGTGTATGAATGTATATATATATATATATATATATGTAAAATAATTTGGGCATGCATGTTTCTTCATACAACTATATCAAAATACCTACCTCTGTCCAAAAATATACATATGCATACATATACTATATTACATATGTATATATATATATATATATATATATATATATTAATAGTTGTTGTGTGCCAGCTGATGCTGACTCTCTCTCTCTCTCTCCCTGTCCGTTTCTGTGATTGATGATTATGGCATGTTGTATGTTGAATGAGTACAATGATCAAGGCAGGATTCGCAACGGCTTGACAATGAAATGGGCTGCTTGGTCTGCCTTAAACCAGCCTTGATTTGTTCATATATCCTCACTCCAAGTCATGTGAGACTTCAAATACCAAGGCAACCTGAACACCCTCTACCAGAAACTCTGTGATGAGGAGCTGACCCGCAAGAATGCGCCAATTGGCAATAAATAGCTGGTGTATGTCCTGCCTGAACCTGAATATATGATTGGTGTGTTTGCACATGTTGCCTAAGGTCCAAGGCGGATTTCGTTGACATCACGGACAAGATCAAGGAAGCGTTGCTTCGTTTCACGAACAGTTTGAACGCCTGCAAGCCTGAAGCTTAGAATTCTCAGATTCTACTTGTGTATTGGTACTTGTGTCAGGCTTGTTGCCTGTTGCCAATGCTGTCTCATATATGTGCATCGTTAAGTGTTCATGTGCTGCTTCTGTCTGTGCGCCCACAACAGAAAGTATTACAATACATATATATATATATATGTGTGTGTGGTGTGAGCATGTCTATATATATATATATACAGAATCTGTTGTAATTTGTGTGTTGATGTGTGGAGATGATTGATCGCATGAGGGCATGGGTTACAGAAGCATCAATGCTGAGGACATGTGTGCATGATGTCCCGCCAGCTATATCATATTCATCTGGTTATGAACAGCTATCATTTGCTTGGCAGGCTTCTTGTGTCGAGTATTCTTGCCTATGCAGTAAATGCCACTGTGCTTCTTGTCCTGGCTGTATACCATGAGTATGTTCCTCGCACCCCGCATCCAATCCACAGGGCCCCAATGTCTATATGCCAATCTGCATAAACATGCAATGAATGTGAGTGAGCGGCAACCTTTTGGGATGCAAATAACAATGCAGCTGACATCCATTCAATGTTTGTTGAGGTCTTACTTGCGCAAGGTGTCGCAGCCGAAGCAAAAGGCCAAGGGAAAAGCAAAGGCAAAGGCCAAAGACGAGGATGATGATCAGGACGGCCAGCCGATGTGACTGGATGACTGTTTGGGCTCCAGCTTTTGAAGTGCTCTGTGCATGAAGTTGCCATGAGCCGGCTTTCGAATTGTGCAGGTCCCACGTTTGTTTGAGCATTGTGCTTGCTAGAGACATCTAAATGCTCGGGTGGTTGCAATATGCAGCATACATGGTGTTGCATTCGTGGGCATGTGCTTCTCCAGAGTATCTGATCCCGTCAGCAGTGTTGCACGTCGCCGCGGCTGAAAGATGCAAAAAGAACTCTGCCACAGCTGATGATTTTACAGGTAGATAGTTAGACCTTGAAAGGAAACAGCACTCTATATGTGTATATATATATATATATATATATAGGGATTGAACACGGATACCAAAATCACCTGTGTATTCTAAATATTTCTATAACATATACATATACATATATATATATATATATATACACATACATGCTTGTTTGCCAGACTCATGCATGTGAGTACATGCATGTATCATTGTGCATGTGCTTGTGTCTATGTCCATGACCATGTCTGTTTATGTGCATGTGCATACATAAATATGTATGTGTGAGCCCTTCTATGTATACACATATAGATATATTATATGTTTTGTCTGTTTCTGCAACTGCATGACAAGTCTGTTCATGCATCTGTATGTATGCATACAACATATATATATATATATATTAATATACAGATGTCTGCATATGTACATGCCTGCTTGCATGCATGTAAACATGTCTGTATGTAGATATCGGTAGAAGTATGCTGCTTTATCTTTTTATGCCTGCAACAAGACATCATACTCCGAACTCGAATGTACAGGAACAACTTGCATGCAGGAATGTATGCATATAGACAGTTCCCTCGCGCAGGTGCCCGGGTCGTTCAGAATGTCCTCAAGACCTACATTGCTCCTCGGCATTACATGCTGAAGCAAGCTGCTTCTGTGAGTGTGTGTGTGTGTGTTGCAAATAAATATATAAGGACCATAATGCTGCTGAAGCCTCCCGAGTTGCATACGACAATGGACAGACAGCAGCAGATGGGGATGCGTGGAAGAACACATACATCCAGCTGGGATTGGCACACAACTCCACGAGTGACAAGGAGACAGTGTTTCTGGGAAACGTGCAGGCTCTGGGCTTCACGCTAGAGACACAAGTGCAAATGAAGACTGTGGAATTTCCGGGTGGCCCGAGGGCTCACCCTGTTCTGCCGATGAAGCAGCTGGCGACAGAGATTCTCCGAGATTATCCGAAATTGCTATTGTTTGGGCATGAGTATACGGATTTGGTGAGAGTGGAGACGGAATTGGCACAATTCTGGGCCCGGTTCCGCAGCACCTGGCCTGACCATGATGTTTTTATTACTCACGGAGACCATTTGCAAAGATGCATACCAATCAGAACACATGCTGATGAAGGCACCAGTTTCCGGCGAGCTGGAATCTATCAACAAAGCTGGGGCCCTATTATGAAAGCAGGGCTGAGGAGTTCACTGCATTGCTTCTTTTACGCGGCAATGCTGGCTGATGACTACAAGGATGCAACCAGGGTCAGTTGACAGGTCCATGTTGGCATCAGAAGTTATCTGTCAAAAAGTCATGGTGCTGTATGTGTAGACAAGTATAGTTAATTCTATATCTATATATATATATATGTATACATGTTCATTATATATATATGTATACGTTGCCTAAACATTTATTCTATATGTTTGTTTAAAGCATGATATAGCTTTTCATTTATGTGTATTTCTTCCCCCCATTTCATCAGGATGACCACGCTGGCTTTGGGCAAGGCAACAAAACCCTGGATGGCCTTCTGAGGCACTTCGTGCAGGATGCAAGAGACTGCTACTACAATGGCGTTTGTTCGAGAAATGGGAAATTCTACCTTGTGCTGCTCCGTCTTGAAGGAGATTTGCCAGCCCAGGCAAAGCTGGCACATTCAGGCCGCAGCTTTACGAATGACCCGAACCCGATGTGCCCGTGGTGCTTAGCGGATGGAAGGGAAATGCCATTCGGGGACTTCCGCCGGAATGCCAAGTGGCGCTCGACGATTGCAACCTCACCTCCTTGGAAGACATCGAGTCCTTTGCATGATCTGCCGGGAGGTGAAGATGACAGATTCCTGGCCAAGGATTTGTTCCACATAACCCACTTGGGTATAGCGAGGACCTGTGTTGCATCTGTGATATGCTTTTTGATTGCGATTGGTGGGCACTTCCACCCCAGTGAGGGTGGTACGTCGGTGCCGGCATGCTTGAAAGAGGCCTACAAAACCTTCGCTTTCTTTTGCAAGAGCATCCTACACGAGACACCGGATGTCAAGACCTTCTCACGAGACAACCTGGGCTGGCAGTCTCTAGCGAAGATGCCGGAAGCTTCGTGGATTCTTGGAAGTGATAAAGCACTGTTTTCATGAAGTATGGTGTTCTGCATGAAGTGATAAGCTTCCTGTCTTGAAGTGGGTCCTATGTGAAGTCGTTTTCTTTTATGCAACATGGTAACCTGTATATCAAGCATTGGCAACCATGTGCAAAGATCGATTCCTGGTAAACCGGTAGACCTTGAATAGTTAAACAAACAAATATAATAGAGTTTATAAATATATAAATAAATATATATATATATATATATATATATATTAATCACACACACACACACCCTATATAACCTCATGTTTTGTGCAGCCTGGGCTGCAAAGTGAGCATGAGTGTCGAGACTTTTTTTCTATTCAGGAAGGGCTCTGATATCCGCTTGCTCACGAAATGGCTGGTGGACTATCTGTCGAGGCCCTGGCTATTCGATGAGGTCACTGTGCATGTGTACGATTTTCTTACAGCGCTCGACGACTTTCATCACCTGTGTTATGTGGATTCGAATCGGGTGTGGATGGACAATGCACAGATGCGGACTGGACGATCGCTCCTCGGCCGTTTTTTTGCAAGCTATGCGAAGGCTGCTCAGATGTGCCATGCTCGAAGGTGGTTGTTCTTTAACATCACCCCGAAATATCACTATCTGCTGCACATCGAGCATGATCTCGCACTGTCGAAGTGCCACACCTGGGGCTTCAATCCTGCGTGTTTCGCAACGCAAATGGATGAAGACTATATGGGGGTCTCTTCTCGAATGAGTCGTTGTGCTCACCCTCTGGGAGCTGCAAAGCGCACGGCTCAGAGATGGCTCATATATTCTTGGCTCCAGTGGAAGCCTTGGAGATTTCATCTCTGATCAGCTGCTCGAGCGCTCACAGAGAAAACATAAGGGGGCCGAGTGCTTGCAGTCTTCTGCAGTCTCTGTCTGCACAGTGTCAGTCTTTGTAGGTTGGGTCTGTGCAGTGTCCGTCTTTGAAGCCATTCTCTTTCTATGGTGTGCAGGCCCCAACCCCAAGGGTTTCCCTACCCAATGGCAGCAGTGCTGAGCTATCTGTATATCTATATATAAGATATAGGCATATATATATATATATAATTATATATATACATATATATATATATATAGATATGCCTTCATATACATACACATATAAATATATATGTGTACATGCATGCACTGATGGTGCTGTTTCGATATGGCAGGACCACTTCAACAGTGTTGTTGATTGCACACATGCTCATTACCGATACAAAACACCATGTAAGCTGTGTTTTCTGCTAATGTGCATGATATAAAGCTCGATTCCTGCAATTTCTCAGTTTTGAACCAAAGAGGCCACAAAATGAAAAAACCAAAAAAACTAAGAAACCAAAACATTCTGGTTTCTAGATATAAACCAAAATAAACCCATACAAACCAATGTCTAGGTACTGTTAATCTGTTAATTAATTAATTATTCGTGCGAAGAGGAGCCTAGGGAACCTCTTTCAGATCTCCTTGATATTCTTCCTGGTGAGACATTTTGTGTTCCTCGGCTCGTGCCTAGCAGATAAGTGTTTCTGTGTTTTACGTCCTTTAGCTAAGGATATGCTGATGCGGGTGGCAGCCGCCGAGCGCCAGAAAGAACGGATGCCTCGGCACTTTGGGCAGTATCCGAACCCGGAGTGGCTGCCTCCCCATCTTGAGGCATGCCACAGACCCAGGGGTATGTTCGTAGCACGGCTTCGACCTGGAAAAGCAGGGTGTGGTGCTGACATCGCGACGGACGGAGCCTTCGCAATGCACTCCCAGCACCCGCTGCTTCAGACACTTGGGTTTGCCCAGAATACAACGCAGCACTTGGTGTACTGGGCTGAACGAAAGATAGTCTTTTGGGGAGCGAGTGCAGCAGAAGCTTGGAGCATCTGCCGCGACACCATGTTCTTTTCCAGGCCAGGGTACGCAAGTGTGTGATTTTTGTGCTTGTGTCCCGCCATGTGAAGTGTGAACCATCACGCAGGAATGGCATGCTCCCGGCTTCCCGCCATGGCCCCGGACCAAACAGATGGAACAGGCGGGCGTGGCCAAGCTATGCACAGCATCGCAAGTTAAAGTTGAAGGGGCTGTGCGCGGGCAAAGTCTCCTTTGCCATCATGCTGTGGCAGGCGAGGTGAGGTTGTCCCCTCCGCAAGCGGACCGTGGAAACGCAGGCCCCCGCAATTCTGACAGTTTTTTGGGGCTCATAAGTCGCGTGTCAGAGACTGTACTTCCGGCTGTGAGTATTATTTCTTCTGTCTGTGAGGTACAAGCAGGGCAGCCACGTGCCCGCAGCTCCAGATTCCAAGGATCATGATTATGTGGGAGGTTCAGCTCCCAGTGACTCACTTGCCCAGTGCATCAGCCACCGCATTGTGGTTGGGAGGATTCAAGATGTTCAGAGGGTCGTCAGAGCAAACATCCGGGAGTTCGTTACAAGCCCAGCTCTGTGGCTCCGCGTGCCAAACCCTTTCGACGTCGGCATTGATGCTCGTACTTGGAAGCACTACATGGATTGCGTGGAATTTGAGTCCGGTAAGATCACCCCCGATGATGACATCGACGCACAAAGACATCGAGACCTAAAGCGGCCAGATCAGCATTCTCTTTCCGATCTGGAGCGGGCCATAAAGCGTTTGGACGCTTGGACGAGGGTTATGCTTCGCCTGATTGAGCACGGGGAGACGGTGGACATAACTCTTATCCTGTCACCAGTTGACCCTCTCATCTCCAAGAGGGCTTGGGAGAGGCACTTGTGGAGCGTGCGCTGCAGGTTGGCAGTTCTGAGCGGGCCTGTTGTTCCAACACCGCAGCAAGAGCCTCCTCCTCATGATTATTCGGGTGGGAAGACAGTGGATGCGGCTGCTGCAGATCTTACCAGCTTCGTGAGGGATCTTCACTTCGATGACGCAACGCATGATACAGCTTTCATGTTCGATGTGGAGCTTGATGACGATGCTTTCCTGCATCAGCCCCTTCCTTTGCGCCCCCTTCCACCAGATCCAGACAGCCAGGATGGCTTCATCAGGCGGCCAAGGGCAATCTTGGAGGAGCCCGAACAGGTTCAGCAAGTAACTCTCGCCGGAGATGATTCTGATAGTGAAGAAGGCGTCTGGTATCCATCTTTCGATTTGTCGGATGGTGGTTACAACGATGTTGTATTGAATGCAGTGCAGCCTCAGGACGGACAGAAGCCCAGCACCGACTACGAAGGAGGAGGCTTGCTGGATGAACTGCTGGTTGATCTGCCAGGTTTTTACTTCTCCTTCGACTACCTCAGAAAGTTAGCATGCACCTGTACGAAGATGTTGCGTGCCGTTCAAGATCGTCGGCACTGGCGGGGCAGAAGAGTTTCAGTGAACACGGAGGAGTTTCAAGATCCGACCAAGTTGCGCTGGATGATGGAGTCATACTTGTGCGCGCACTTGGTCACGGTGAACATTCGCCAGCTTGCCATGTTCCATGTCTTTCCTCGCAATGTCATGCTGGAGTGGACTGCGACAGGCGTACTGCAGGCTCGACAATGTCTTTCTGGATAACGCCATGGCTTCCTTTGGACTAGCTGACCTTCCGCCGCAGCCGCATGTCAGCCGCAGACCTGTTCGCTTGCAACCCAACCGTGTTCACCGCTTCAGTGTCCGCTGGCACGCGAGGCTTTTCGAGATCATGTTGGACGGCGTTCACATTGCAACCGCCAGGGCTCGGGAAGGGGCGCCGCCTGCTCCACGGGCTTTATCCAGGCTGTTTGTCTGGGCTTTTGCTCGTCCCACTCCGGACCTCGTCAGCATGGTTCAATTTCGCCCAATACGTTCACCAGTGGAAATGACAGCTACAATCACATGTGTCATCTGCAACAGAGACTTCGGGCTGGGCATGCCTCGCTGGTGCGTGTGTCCGCGTTGCGACACATGGGTTTGTGCGGCTCACGCTGGACAGCAGCCTGAGCGCTTATGTTCTCGGTGTCCGAACCTTTTGCTCGACTATGTCGGCGGAAGTTGCAGAGATGAGAAGCCGTATCCCAACGCAGGAGGATCGACAACATCCACTGCGATGACACCAGAACAGTGGTTGCGCCTCACTTTGCACCGACAGGAGGCTCTTCGCCGACGTCGAGGCAGCAGCAAGGGATATGTCCAGCTTGAGTCTGAGTTCAACCGAATTTGGCAGGCGTCCATGAGTCCCTTGTGCTGTCCCACGTACGGGCGCGGAACCTCGCAAATTCGACTTCCCCTACCGGCGAGAACCCCGTTGACGCTGCCTGTTTTAGAAGACTGCCCGACGAACTTTCTGGAATTTACCATTCCTTCTGTGGATTGTGATCTTCTGCGTCTGGCACATAAACACCCAAGAGACGACTCAATACGTTTCGTGGAGGAGACGCACACGTATTATTTGCGAGAGTGCAGGATTCCATTGTCTGTGACGGGCCTAGTGCATAATTTCGCGGCAGAGTTTGATGCTGACAAGGCGATTCAGTGCATGATGCAGAGCAGACGGTGGCCTCGACCAGAATATTCTGTCGAGCATGGCGGCCTCCTGATTCCAATGAGCCCGCCCCAAATAAAGGACCTTTGGAAAGCAAATGCAACTGAGGCTGCTGCCAGGGGCACATGGTTGCATCTTCAGTTGGAGGTTTTTCTCAATGGAGGCAAAGTCCATGAGAACAAGGTGGAGCTGCAACTCTTTTCAACGTTTCTTCAGCAGATGCCAAAGCTAATTGCTTTCCGCTCTGAATGGTGTGTCTACGGCGAGGAAGAAAAGCTGGCTGGGTGCATAGACTTCGTGGCACAAACACCTTCGTCGGATGTTATCCTTTTCGACTGGAAGCGCACAAAGCAGCTACGCAGGAAGTATGTGTCTCTGTGGTCCACCATGAAACAACCTCTTTCTCATCTGGACGACTGTGCCGGCATACATTATCGCTTGCAATTGAACTTGTACAAGTACCTAATCGAGAAGTACTATGGCTTGCGTGTTGCTGCTATGTACGTTGTTTGCCTTCATCCCGACAACCAGGAAGAGGGTCCTTTCATTGATTGCGTGCCAGACATGCCGTCAGAGGTAGACGCGATTCTGGAGGTTCACCGGCTGAAGCTTGCAGGCCAGAGCTGCGATTACATCGGTGGATCCTCAGGTTCAGGTCAGCTACCTCAGGCAGACGCAGCAGACGGAGATTCTTCCCAGCTTGATTCGGCGATGCCAAACATCGGTGAAGATCCTGAAAATGACCACCGGCCATCTGAAGAAATGGACGAGCAGTTGGACAGGGCCTCTCTTTCTGCCCTTACGCAAGATTTGCAGGCTGCCATAGATGCGGTCGAGTGGGACGAAAGTAGCCGCGCGGTGTTGTCCAAGGCCAGAAAGAGGAGTGCATTGCCTGGCGCCGCCAGTACAATGTCCAGATTTGAAAGTACTTTCAACTCTCAGCTGCAACGTGCGAGGGAGTCTCTGGAGACGGCCATTCCATCCAACCGCAACGAAGAGAACAACATTCTTCAGCAGACTGCTACCATCCGGCGCAACGTGATTGCGCAGGCCGGAGAGGTCCCAGAGGACCTACTGAGAGTAATTGTCGCAGCGACAGTGGTCTATCGGATGCGGCTGAGTGATATGCATGTCCGAGAGCAAGTCTTGCTGCTCTGGGTCATAGAAGGTGAGGTTCATATGAGATGTCACGGAGGCGACCTTTACTTTTACCGCGGTGGTGCCTTCACTTTGCACCGTGGCATTCCACCGCAGGAGACCTTGGCAAGGTGCAAGCGTTACATGTTGTATCTTGAATCTTGAAGGCTTGTTTCGTCTGCTACCAGGCCCGAGCCCGAAGACAGATGCTGAGGTCCTAAGTGCCGTGATGAATCTGTACGTGGAGCACAATCGAAACTCTCGAGAGTTCTTGAGTGCATGCGAGGATGCTGCTCGCGTTGCCGTCGTTAGTCGTTCTCGCTCTAGCCGCCGTCTTGGGGAGGAGGATGCAGCCCCGGAGGTGCATGACTGTTCGCTGGCAGATGCTATTTCCAAGGTCGGCTTAACCATGCAGCGGCATCTACTTGATGACAAGATTTTCAGTCTAGTGGTGGAGTGGTGCGACACACCGCTAACCCGTGCGTCAGGATGCTCGTACCAGGACTGCACAGTGCTCTACGATTGCAGTCAGGACAGTTATGTCAACTTTGTCAGCGACAGCCCGAAGAATAATATCTACACGCACATCCCACACCCACTACGCGATCCAGTGCTGGAAGAAGCTTTGCAACGAACGCTTGCGTTCTACTCCGAAACCTTCTGGCTGAACAATGATGCAGCTTGGTCTTATGGTGCTGAGTCCATGGGTCTGTTCAGTTTTCTCCGAGTCACACGTCCTCCAGCAATACGACATCCCAGGTCTTTCGCTGCAACCAGGCGGCCATTGCGCTCGCCAAACGAGGCGAGAACGTAGTGCGATGTTTCATTGGCATCAGTCCAGGAGGCCAGACATGCTCTCTTGGAGTAGCATGTTCTCGTCAAACATGTAAGCGCCATCATTGTTGATTCGTCGAGTGCGAGTGACAAAGAAGCACCATCAGTGTTGCACAGGTGTGGGGCAAAGCCTGTACTCCAGCCATCTCGATGCGGTTTACGCTTCCAACCACAAATTCATCGACCCAAACATATGGTTTGATGAGACCGAGATGAGGAAACAGGTCGAACAAGCTGCCGGGTGTTTTATTCTCACGGCGCAAGAAGCGCCCGAAACGAACAGGCGCATGAGAGAAGATCTCTACAAGAAGACTATGTCGGCTGACGGCATTGCAGGCAGACGACCTTATGGAATTATCACCCGCATGATAGAGCTTGTTGCATGGAAGAGGTATGAGCTGAACCGACTCATGAGATTTGTGGGGGTAACAGAAAAGAATTTCGATTCCATCTTCAGACGATCCTGTGTCTGGTTGCCGCAAGCTCGTTTCATTGAGGAGACCATCATCAAGAACAAGTTCACCGATGCCAATACGGCCGGCTACTTTCGCAAAGACGATTCCCTGAAGAAATTCCTTTCTAGCGGACCCTGTATTGCAGCAGCATTGCGGTTACAGCATGGCTTCGAAGTGCAGCACTCTCGTGAGATGTGCAAGGATCTGATCGAAGCATATGCCAATCAGCCGCTAACCGAGGACGCAATGAGGGAAGCGTGCGGTCTGCCTCGCAAACATCGGTCGGGGCCGGACGGTGAACTCACCATTCCTGTGGATTCTTCTAGCCAGGAGAGTAAGAAAGATACCGACCAGCAGTTTGTCAATGTGGCTGAAGCCATCCGGGAGGAATGTCTGCAAAAGAGCAAGACAATATTCACGAAGGGTATGTTCAAGTACCTGAAGCTGCCGACCGAGCACCCAACTGACATGACAAGGGATGCTATATGGGAAGTCCTACTTTCGCGCAAGTTGGTAATGGCCGCCAACCTGGACAACTCCAAGTACAAGGATGGCGTGATGCCTTTCATTCAGGTTCCGGTCAAGCTGGCCACTTTCGTGAACACAAGCCCTGGGTCGGATGTGACACATCGGAAGTGCATGATGTGGCATCTCTATTGAAGTATGCCAATGGTTGTCCTGACAGAGAAGCCAACGTTTTTCAAGTTCTTGAGTATCTGGACAAGTCAATAGCCAGGCTTAAGAAGCGAGGCAAGCAGTCCGCCACTGCCATTGAGAAGATGGCCAACCTGGAGAAGATGAGAAAGAAGTTGGTCGCGTCCGAAAGGATGCTAGAAAGTCTTTTGCGTGACCAGCGTGCTCAGTCACATGAAGCTCCGGAAGGTAAAAGGAGAAGGATAGCCTGCAAGACATCTGCCTGTGTTGTTAATGCAGCAAGGGTGGAGCAGACGTTTCGGTATCGACGCAACTTCCAGGACCTCATTCGCACCAGAGCATATGTGGAAGGCGATGGTGCTCAGAAGTGCTCTCGAAGGATTCTGCAGATACTTTGTGCTGATACGCATGATCTCGACATCTCCAATTCCGTCTTCGTCATTATGCATCAGTTGTTCGAACGGCTGGACATGAAGAAGGTAATGCCAGCACATCTTTGGGAAGTTCTGAGAAAGGTAGCTACAAATCGAAGCGGTGTCTGCAACGAATTGGGGCTGACTGTCAAAGAAGGCAAGGAGGTGCTTCACTCGTGCCTTTTCGGTGCCAATACTCCTGTAAGCCTTGGCACCAACGAGTTTATGCAATCATTCCAGCGGATGGCGCTCTTCATGCGCTGGACGGCGTGCTCGCTGCTTCCCGATGTGTATGAACTTGTGAGGACTATGAAAGAAAAGCGAAATCCTGATGCATCGGTGTTATTCTATTTGTATGTGCTGGTGGAAGACACTGTTCTACAGGCATGGGAAGACCATCTGGTGCGCCAATTTAGCCCGAAACATATCTCCCTGCACTTCGACGGGCTACGGATCGACGCGTCGTGCTTATCTGGAACACCGTTGGGAGTCCATTGTGCAGAAACGGAAAAGGAGATCTTGAAAAGAACAGGGTTCAAGGTGACTGTTGTCGAGAAGCAGCACAAATACTTCATGGAGTTATGCAGGCAATATGGAGCCGCAAGGGACGATGAGGCTTTGCACGATGCTAAGTATGCGTGTCTGCGAAAAGATGGCAACTGTATTCTTCGGGCAGTGGCCCAGCTGTTTCCAGGGAAGGCGGCGCAAGTTCTGGAATACGTACAGGAGTCCAGTGCTGCCAACAGCCAAGCTGCATCGCATGGATCGAGATGCTACAACGATGTGCTGACAGCACTGGGCATACACGCGGTGCCTCACCTGGGCTTCTCCATTACGGAGCAGGGTAAATACCTCGTGCACACAGAACATACAGGGCGACCTCATTGCGTGTCCGTTGACGTGGCGTTGACAGACGGTGATGTCCTGTCTGCCGAAGTGGGTGGTTGTACTGAGACGCTGGACATGCCGCTGACCAAGCTACAGGATGCATCTCAAAATGCGATGGACTCTAGTTCCATTGTGACTTTCCGGCTGTTTGACCAACGTGGAGACGTGAACTGGCCAGCTGACGATTTACAGGCGAACTTGGAATTGCTGCTTCTGCTGCATGCAGGGGCAGGCGCGGAGAGCTCTGATGATATTTGGGTTCAGGATGCAGCGGCTGTTTTGCAATGCAGCAACAACGAATCAGACGATGAATGCCCTGGTTCTTTGCCGACGGCAGATGACGAAGACATCGTTTCTGTCTCGAGTAGGTTGTACAAACTACTGCAAGAAGAAGTGCATCAAGCGAAACAAAGCCATTCTGCAGACAAGCGTTGCCCGCTGTGTCCATTCCGAAAATTTTCCAGACGGGACAGGCTGCTGGCTCATATCAAGACATATCACGTGCCAGAGAGACACTTTGTGTGTTCCGGGACCAAACAACTCAAGGTCGTTTGTGCTCTCTTCGACCAGGATCAGCTCAACAGAAATTCCGGTTCGGATTACTTGAAGAGAAGTGCTGAGATTATGTTCCACAGTATTGTCCCCAAGCTCAACTGCTGCGTGAACGACACTTGTCTCTCAGTTTATTGCTTTAGTTTTCCATGCGCTTCTCGATTGCTTCTGGAGCATTATAGAATCATTAGAGATAGCATATGACTTTTTTCTTTGCGAGTTGGAGAAATCAGGAAGTGGATCGCTATATCCGTCTCGTCCTTACAGAAACAGGGCCAATGTTTCAGAACATTGATGGGCTGGGAGACAGGCGCCTAAGGAGAGTCAGAAACCTTTATATGACTCGTGGATTTGCTGATTTGGTGTATCAGGAGGCACTGCTATGCAACGGAAAGTGCAAATCATTGCGTTCTCGAGTATCTTACATTCTTTCCCAGCGCGGTTGCACTCTTACGTCGCTCTTGCCGACAGACGTAAGACACTGGTGGCCACTCATCGAGGACGTGTTCAACTCCCCGCAAGTCAAGCAGTTGCATGATGGTATAACCCATTTCCTCTGCTCTCGCGACGAGTACAAGTACATATCCATTGATGCAACGATAAAATGTTGTGTCTCCATACTGGGACAGGCGTCATGGCGCAGCAACGTTGTAACAAGAAATGAGGCACCGTTTGATGATGTTTCAGCTGTCCGCCGAGTTCTTACCGTGCGAGGCCGTACCGGTGCCGTGCTGGGCATGTTTGCAATAGCGTCGGAGAAAGCAGAGGAAGTGGCAATGGCACTTGGAGCCAATCTTCCCTCGGAAGGCCTCCGGCAGGTCAGGATGGTTGCAGCGGACAATGCATCGAGAAAACTATATCTACATCTTCGGCGAATAATGCCTGGTCTGGAAAGTCTTTGCCTGGATCCTATTCACTTGGCAATCACCTATGAGTGTCCTGCCGTTAGTGTTTGGTTGCCTTTCTCGACAACTAGTTCCTAAAGTCACACACCGCAACTTCTCGGCTAAGGTATGCGACATGGCGAAAGAAGACAGCAGGCGCAGTCTTCCTCAGGAAAGTCCTCAAGAAGCTGATCGTGGTAGACGCAAACAAGTCGGAAGGTTCATGGGGCGTCTACTTTCGTGGGTATGAAGAAAGGCCTTTATCCATGTTGGAATCTCGAAGACGAGATTTAATCACTTCGGGTACAATGCTGGCGCCAAAAGCTAAGAGAATTGTGGACAGTCTCGACAGTGCAGTACCATTTGGCTGCAGACTGGAATTCATCGAAGCGTTGGCTGCACTCGCAGCGGTCTTCCGACTTGATATGGCACGAAAAGTCACCGGTGCCAATATACCACTTCATCAGGTTCTGAAATGTGCTTGTGCGCCTGATCGACTGGAGTGGCTTTTCAACAGCCTCCGATGGCGACATTCGCTGCGTCCTGGACTTACTGCTACTGTCTGTGGCATTGCCATATGCTGGCATTCACTCACTGAACTTAATACCAGTAAGCTGAATGTTTGAGGTCCATCGGAGAGAACGCTTCTCCCGTCTGGCACAAGCTCTAATGAGGCGTTGCACAGTGAGGTGAAGAGTTGGTTCAAGCAGACACAGCAAATGCATCAAAGCACGCTGCAGCTAAAGCTGCGGGTGTTAACCTTAGGCAAAGTTTGCCTCATTATGGTGCTTTGCGATATCCGACTCTCAGTCAGATGAGTAGTGGTCTCGTGCTGGCTCGGATCGTCACTGCATCCGTGTGGACAGATGACACATGGAAGCAGTGGTGTCACAGTACGGAGAAAGCCGACCTTCCACTGCAGCGTGACAGATTGGAAGAGGTCAAAAAGGTCAGCGACTGGGTTTCCAAGAAACCCGCAGGACGCAATGGCCTCAAACGAAAGCGTACAGTTTTCACTATGGAGCGTTCTCATAAAATCAGACGACAGGGCGTGAAGCGATGCGCAATCAGCATGGCCTGAGGCAACCTCAATGCTCGACCACGCGGCATTCGGTGCAAAAGTCGCTCTGCGAAGCTGCTGGAGCATGTTCATTCTCATGTGAAGCTGCTGGAGCACGTTCCTTCTGACGTAGATGGACAGCAACTACTTGTTTGGTGTGCTCGGCAGGGCCTCCACGTCCGCAGTGTCATCGAGATGCGGAAGGTTTGCACGGACCGGTAGGTTAGGGAAGAAGTAGCCGCGGATTTGGCTGTCAGTCTCGGACAGCACTGTGTGAGCGATAACACGGTCAGTATCAGTTCTCCCCATGATTTTGCGTTCTACATCCAGTGACTGAACAACACAGCCGTTGCACATATTCTCGCTTAGTACACTGACTGTGCTGCTGTTATGTCTGCATCATGTGCGAGCACAGCCACCTGAACAAAACGCAAAGTCGAATTGCAAACAATGTGGTCCGTACATTACGTGGACTGAACAGCACAGGTCGTGAATCTCGCAGATAAACCTGGCTTATTCTGGGCGCAGACACGGTGCTGCGCAGCGAGCTAACATAATCAGGGTTGGATTTCTTCCTTTCTGTAGCCCCTGGCTGCACATCATAGGAAGCACATAGTCTCCGCACAGTTCTCGCCCGGTATGCTGTGCGTAACATGGTTCTATGAAGTTCTATGTGTTACATGTTAGGGCGTTCGCAAATGCTGATCCCAAACAATGTGTTCCGAATCAAGCCTGCAAAATGCTGTCGTCCTGATGGAAGGCTTTCCAGCCACTGACTGAGCGCCACAACCAGTACATGTTCTCCTTGAACATGGTATGTGGGCTATCATGCGAGGATATTTGCCAGCGTGTGTGTGTGTGTGTGTGTGGGTGCGTACTGTATGCTCTCACGTAAGACCTTCCTGTAATATAGCACAAGGGACATGTCACATTATACGTAAAGGTTCCTGCCACATATATATATATATATATAGTATGCCTCCCGAGCACCCCCCCTCCCCGGCTTCGCCTGCAGCTCCGGCGCCGCCGCCGCGTCCGGAGCGTCGGCTTCCGGAAGCAACCGGCGCAAAGGCCTGTATTGGGCATTAAAAGTTGTATGTTATTGTGGTGTTTAGGGCTTGTAGCAAATAAATGTCATCATACGCCTTCTGGGAGGCTTAACACTTTCAGGTTTTCGATATTTCTAATGTAGCGTTCGGGTTGATGGGTCACGAAGGGAATCAAGACACTCTAAAGCCCTCAGGGTTCATGTGCCCAAATAGCATATACTTTGGCCCCAAAGTACCTAAAGAGTGGCTACTTAAAAGCCAATGATCGGTGTATAAGGCTTTCAGGTTTTGGCAGCCCCCTGTCTCCTCCATGGGGGTTTAGGGTTCCAAGACTTGGGGTTTCGGTTTAACTAAAGGCCTGCAGCGGTATAAGATTTGCATTCGGTATACACTATCTTACCCATTCAGATGCTTGGGCTTCGTGTTGGTATGGTTCATACCCGCAACCCTAAACCCTAAATACCTTAAAAACCCTCAACCCTAAACCGGGTGCAAAGTTTCAGTACACGTTTAAGACCTCAGGCTGCAGGACTTTCGATGTTCTGTAGTACGTGTGGCCTCCCGGGAGGCCATGCTTTGATGAAATTAGTCTGTTCCTTAGGGTCTAAAAGGTTTAGGGCTTAGGGGGTTTAGGGTTTAGGGGGTCTTCTTACAGACATTAGTTACAAGAATCTTCGGCTCCGCTCGTGCATGGCAACATGTCCGCATGCCAGTACGGGACATATAGGGTTATGGCTGCGACAGTCATTCAAGCGAACACACTCAGAGGTCTGAATCTTCGTATCCTTAGAATCCCTACATGGGCTCCACTGTTAAACCCCAGACCCCTAAACCCTAAACATAGCTACCTGTGGATTGCAGATGGAAACAGGAGCCCCCCCGCCCAAAAAAAGAAAAGAAAAACACATAAGCCCCGAAACTTATTTCTGATACGTCACGTCCGTCTTAGTGTAGGAGTTCAGATTTACCATTTCGGGGCTCAGCTCAGGCACCCGGTGATGCGAGGCCCCAACGGAGCTCCCAGCAATCTACATTTTCAGAAAAAGAAGATGACGTTTAGAGCTTTGGGGGCTCTGCAACATCCCACGCACTACATCCTTCAAAGTTCGCACGCCCTATAGAAAGGGCTCAATTCTACGGTTTAGGCTTAGGGCTCTGGTTTTCGTGGTCTGGATCAGTGTCTGCAGGCCGCCGAGGTGCGGCGGGATGAGTCCGGCAGCTCGGGCAGCATGGACTCGGCTTGGGATGGCTAGTATGGGGCCTGAACTTCGAACGGGTTCTGCGAGCCTTCATTGTGTAATATCATCGGGATTGCAATGGTGCATTATCCTATCACAAGTACTTCGACTTTTGTTGCTGCTGCTGCTGCTTCAACTTCAACTACTACTGTTACCAGTGCTACTGCCTCTTCTGCCACTCTTACTGCTGGTACTGCTACCAGCGCTATTGCTTTGCTTGCTGCTGCTACTGCTGCTGCTGCCAATCCCGCCGCTCATAATGACAATGCCCTGCAGTTGTACCAGTGCTTCTACATTTCCTGGACGACAACGACTGATAGGACGTGGGCAGGGTATGACAAATATTCAAACCCGGTGCCCTCAGCAACAGCCCGGCCCTCCTATCCTGTCCGATTGGCCAAGCACCTATATGTGATCAAATCTCTGCAAAACTTCACAAAGCCTTGAATGAGAAACAACCCAAAAGCCCCCGAATGAGTTCTATAATCCCTAAGCCCCAAACGCACTACGCCTTAAAAAACAAGGAGTCCGAGCGCCTTTGGCTCGGCCGACATCTGCAGCTGACCACCGCGAGCTTGCGTATCTTGGTGTTTTGTTGAGCCAGTTGAGGGCTTACTCAGGGTTTATAATAGGGCTTATGGGCCAGTTGAGGGCCTTGGGGTTTATACTAGGGCTTATAATAGGGTTTAGGGATGTTTAGGGTTTATAACAGGGTTTAGGTTTTATAACAGGGTTTAGGGTTTATAACAGGGTTTAGGGTTTAGATTACGGTTTGGGTTTTAGATCCGGGCTTACTGTTGCAGCACTTTTCTAGATAGGTTTATGTCGGGGGGGGGGAGCCGACAGGTTCACACAGCTTTTCTCTTGATGTTGATGTGATGCGGCCCAGGCAAGATGGACATCTCTGTAGTCGCCCATTCAAGTGTTTACAGCCTTGTGAGGCTTTCGAAGCAGGGCACGAAGCAGTTTCTTCGTGTGGAGCTTTTTTAAATTTTTCCTCAGAAGGCTGAAGCACGGGTTTTCGTCAAGGATATGTTCTAATTGCCTAAATTAGGCCTCGAACCCGTCGCGAGAACCCCAATCACCTTAAGACCTCAGGTTACTGATGGTTGGGCTCGTTTAAGCCTATACTCACCTTGTGCATTATCCATATAGCCGAATAGCCGGCTGAGAGTTCAATCCAGATACGCATGGTAACCTGCTTCAGGCTTGGACCTTGTGCGTTTGTAATACCCATGAAGGGGTTTCCGAATATAGGGGACCCTAATAAAGTACCCTAGGATCCTTATTATAAGGACCCCTAAGTAAGGTACCCCTATTTTCTGAAACCCCCATGACCCAACAACCTGCTAAAAGGGGTTACGGGACGTTCGGCCTCGAACTGTAACCCCAAAAAGGTCCTAAACTCCTGAGTTTCATGGGTTCAGGGTTTGCGGTTTAAAGGGTTTAGGGTTCAGGGTTTAAGGTTTAGGGTTTAGGGTTCAGGGTTTGCGGTTTATGGTCTCAACAACCCTGAACCCTAAACCCTGAACTTTAAATCGCAAACCCTAAACCCTTAACCCATCTGAACCCAAAACCTTCACAACTGAGGCGTGCGACCCGGAAGGCCATCGAAGATGCCCAGCAGCTCCCCAAGATCTCGGGTGTGTGTGTGTAAGGGTTTCGAAGTTTGGGAGCTAGGGGTTTAGGGTGTAGAGTTTATATAGGGGTGTAGTACGGGTTTAGCGTTTTAGGGTTTAGGCTTTCGGGTTTAGGCTTAAAGGGTTTAGGGGGTTGCTTTGGATGTTAAGTTCCCCCCCAGAAGCCCAATCCAATCCCAGCCCCCTCCCGTCCGTAGTGGTCTACCGTTCCCAAAGTTCCTACAGACCGTGGTAGTTCTCTAAAGTGGGGTCCCTTAGGCCCCGAAACGGTGCGGCACCCTTATCAAAAGGACCCGAAGTGGGACCCTTAGAGAACTACGCATTGGCGAGTACATAAATTGCGTGCTACATCGAATCCATAGACTTCTGAAGCCATAGCTGGGCCTGTAGGTAGAGGACGAGCAACCTTTGGCTATGAAATCACTCACAGCTGCGGGCTCTCCATTGTTCTACTATAGGGTCTTCAAAAGCGAAAGGTGTCGACGATGTAGAAAAGCTTCAGCTTTCAGGGTTCTACTCTTGTAGGGTTTAAGGCTCAGGGTGTAGATGCCAGGTTACCGAGCACTACAGTTTGGGAATCGGGGAGGCAAAGCACGGAATGAGTGGAATCGAGGAAGTGGTGAGGTGAACTGGCTTCAGGGGCTTGACGTCTTCGACAATTACTAGAGTCTCAAGCCTGCGCCCATCATGAGCCCTTCATACTCTGCCCGAAGCTTGTAGATTCCAGGAATGAGTACGACGAAAACCAAGGGTACACCCTGCAACTCGACAGTGGGAAGCCGGTCTAGCCAGCAAGGTTCTGGGACTTGCCCGTGGAAGAAGCTCTTCGCGAGGCACGCAAAACCATTGAGAGAGCTTGGAACTGTCATTTGTAAGGCCTGTAAGGCATACTGTTGGGTGTTTGGCCTGCACATTCAAAAGGGTCGAGTGTACTAGGTTCAGGTTCAAAGCGCTGAATTTGGCGGAGCATGCAAAACTGCAAAAAACGTGAAGCCTTATTGGCCAGTCGAAAGCCATTACTTTTTCAGAAAACATTGAACTTTGAAGCTAGGCATCTCTTGATAGGCTTGTTCGTTACAGCGGCCTCTGATACTACTCACAGCACCAAGGTTTCATTGTCCGGGTTTGGCATCTACATGTGTTTTCTCTCTGCAAACCTCCATCTTCAACAGCATCCTGAACCCTAAACCCCTCATACTCATTATCTGCATCGCCATCGCCAGCATCAGCGTGAGAAGCAGGTTCACAAGGATTTTAACCCAAAGAGCAAAGAGGCCTGTCTGAATAACTAATGATGTCCTTTCTAACCGGTTCCGTATTATGGGTATAGGGTTTAGGGTCTAGGTTTTTTCATTTAGGTGTTTAGGTACATTGCAAAGCCGGCTGATGTTTCTGCACACAAAAAAATCTGACCCTCGCCCTGAGCTTGCACAGGTCAAACTCCGCGCCGCGCGTGGCAACGGGGACCTGCTCGGGGAATCGAGTGGGTTTCGGTGTTCAGTTATAACACCCTAAACCCTAAACCCTAAACCGGTTATAACGTCTCTCCAAGGTTCATAGTTTGGGTTTAGTGGTTTCGGGGTTAATTAGGGTTGAGGGGGCAGAAACCCGAACTCTAAACCCCGAAGACGGGGAACCCTCTTACTGGTTCAGGGGGAAAACGACCTGTATCACCGAATTCTTCAGGCTTCTAGACTGTAGGCTTTGGGGTTTAGGGCCCATGGTATAAGACGGGTGCATCATCGCATGAAGCAGCTCTTTGGGTGCGTGCTTGGGTCCACTTCAACTTCGTGGAACTTGCAGATCTTGTTTATTTCCCCTTTCGAAGTCCTCCTACGGATCTGAGTTCAACATCTTCCTGAGATTGATCCACCTGGAGCCTTATGGTCTGTGCATTTCGCGCCACGACCCATATTACTTGCAGAAGGCATCAGGACAGGGGGCGAACTCCTCCTGCAGTTACTGCAAGGCCCGGAATTTGCCTGTAACGCCGTGGAGATGATCCACAGTGGAGGGCAGCCCGGAAAAATGCCTGACCCACACGTCAGCTGGCTGTCCTGAAGACGGCACACACCCCCACACATCGGACGCCTTGGCCCTACAGCATTCCGCATAGTGTAGGTACTTTGGGACCAAAGTATATGCTATTTGGGTACATGGCCAATAGGGTAATTCAATCCTTGCAGAATAGACATGGGCTTCGAGTTGAGGATGAGAGGCATCGAGTCAGAAGTTCTACTGCGTTTCAGAGATTGAAAGTTCAGACTTCGAGAACGGGTATCAGGGCGTTGGCTGCTGGATTAATGTCGGAATCGGAACAATTGTATCGGCGGGCTGTCCAAGATGCCTTGAGTCTATAGTACGCGTTTGCCTCCTTCTTCTAATCTGCTTCCGAAGTTTCCTGGTCCTGCAAACAGAAGCCTCAGGTTAGCAGCTCGTCATCGTACCCTCAACCCCTAAACTTTCAACCTTCAGGCCTTCAGGTTTATCTTCGTGCTTACAGGAATCAAAGTGTCAACCTGGTTGTGGCGAGGGAACTCAGCAACTAGGAAACGCAACCACAACAGGCCCGAATCAACCCGCATGTCTGTCTGAGTGCTGACATATATACGTATATACCGTCAGCAGTCCTAGTAGCAACACGTTTACTCTCTGCTGTAGCTATTTGGTAAATTATAGCCTTGTAACCCTAAACCCCACACTCCCCCTAACACCTAAACCCTAGACCTTAAACATCTTAAACCCCTAACCCCTAAACCCCAGACGCCTAAACCCCTATAAACCCCTGAACCCCTATAAACCCCTGAACCCCTAAACCCTAAACCCCCAAACCCATAGAAGGAGCGCGGCAAGTCGATGGCCGCCGCCCTGGCTGAGCGTGCCGAGGCCCCGTATGAACACCCTGATGTACCCAAGTAAATAGGGCTCCTTCCAGGGTACCATAAGGGTTCTATAAGGGTACCGTAAGGGTTTAGGGTAGAAGGGTTTATGTACCCAAATACTATATAATACATTGGCCTTACAGTCGAGCCTATACAGGTACTTTGTAGCCAAGGTATATACATTGGCCTGAAAGTACTCCCGAAATAAGTTCCTTGGGGCCAAGGTATCTACCATTTGGGTATATAGTACATAGCAAAGGCCCAGGAAGTGAAGGACCCGTCGAAAGATCCGTCGGCATAAACCTCAAGTGGGTGGTTGTCAAAATCATGGTCCCTTTTTGGGTCCTTATTATACTACGGCACCTAATATTTAGGGTACCCCAAAAAGGGATTCTAATTTTGACAACTACCCAAGTCTTGCAGCAAACTCTATCTTCAATCCGCAGCTGGAGGCCGGGAGCCAGGCAGGCAGATGCAAGGGAAAACTCTCTGCTTGGAGGATCATGGGACTTAGTAAGGGTTCTTAAAGGGGCTCCTCAAAGGGATCTATAGGGGTTCCTTAAAAGGGATCTATGGGGTTTAGGGTTTAGGGTATACTTGGAGGATCATGGGACTTAGTAACTAGGGTTATAAGTACCTTAATTGGGTGTTATAAGTAATTATAAGTACAGTTACCTTAATGATGACCCTAGTTACCAAGTCCCATGATCCTTTAAGTGGTCTCGGGCTCTAGGAGCCAGCGCGACTTCAGGTCGCTTTTTCTCAGCTTTCTACGGCAGTTTCTTTGCTCCGCCTCCCAGTTTTTCTCTCAGGCCCTAAACCCTAAACCCTATAAGCCCTAAACCCTAAGCCCTATAAGCCCTAAACCCTAATTTCTCTGAGGCCCTGAAAGTAAAAATCCTAAGCCCCTGAAGCCCTGCGATGTTCGGAGGCCCGACGGCGGCGCCGCCGAGAAGAGGCTGCAGAACGCAAAGCGCTGCGTTCAGGCGAAGGCCGGGGCTAGGGAGGGGACGTCCACGTGACTTTTCGGGTTTAGTTTAGGGCTTCGGTCTTAGCGTTAAGCGAATGGAACGCAAGCCATGGAAACTAGTTTCAATCCTGTAAACATCAAGTCAGGCAGGAGCGGAATAGACATGCTGCGGTTGACTCATGTGGAAGCTCTTCCACCCTGCCGCTCGCTGCATGATCCGCATCACGATGATAATCGTTCACTCGCAAACAGAGCCCCATCTGAACGGAGAGCCAGCTTCTTCCCAAGTCCATGATGGTCGCACCTTCCAGCGGCATTGTCCGCCCTGCAAGATTGTCACTCTCTTTGTCATCGTCTTCATCAACCTCTGTACCAGCACCATTTCATCATCATCATCATCATCAAGTGTATCAGAGTTTCGTTAGTCCTCGTCGTCATGCTTGGTCACATGTCGCCGCCAGCTTCCTCTCAACATCCCGGTTCTTGTCGTCGCCATTGCCATCATCATCATCATCAGCAGCAGCACGACCATCAGAATCACCCCCCCCATCGTCACTAAGTTGTCTTTGTCCGAGGAGTCGCAGTATCACCATAGCTCCTCATCCTCGTTCTCGTCCTCCTACTCCACATCACCAGCAGCAGCACCTTCCTCATCTTCGAAATTACCACCATCACATCATCATCACCATCAGAACATCATGCTCATCTTCCCCATCACATTCGGTAGCACCATCATATCAGTCTTCTTCTTCCTCATTGTCATCATGTCAGACTTCTCAAAACGTTGTCTGTGTTCTTGAGGCAATACTTTCACATGTATTAGTGTAAGTAGCGTAATTATGGTGTAAGAAGCTGCGCAGATCCTCTGCGCGGTGTCGCAAGCCAGGTTCCAGGCATGCAGCTGTAAGGGTTTGTTTGTGTGGCATGCTGGCCCTCGGTTGAGGGTTCCGTGCTCCAGGCGTGTAAGAGGAGGGTTCTGGTTCCGAAGTGTCTCAATACTGGGATTCGAAGCTGATTAACAGCATTGCGACAGCGACGATGGGTATGTTTACACCGACTTGCAGTTTGCAGTCGTCGTCGGTACTGTTCCACTGGCCGCGTAAGCCGTGAAGTAAGTATCGAGTACGCTCCAGAGCCCCAAGACCTTGCAAGGAATGTTCTAGCAATCTCAGGGCCCCAAGCACTATAAGCCGTATACAGTCATTCACATGTCTAATCAAAATCCGGAACTTTGGCAACCTAAGGGCAACAATCGCCGGCATCACCAGGCGACCGACGCCCGTGTGCTGAAACACCTGCTGTGGCGCCAAGGGGAGCCTCGGCTATGACTTGAATTCCGTTTAGGGTTTAGGGGTTTAGGGTTTAGGATTCAGGGGTTGAGGGTTTTGGGGTTTAGTGGTTTTGGGTTTAGGGTAGGGTTTATTCTGGAGTTTTGTGGCCTAAAAAAGTATCGATACTAGTATAAAGTATAATGCGCCCAAGACCCTATTCCAAGTATTAAGGCCCCTATATTGGCGTGTTGAGGCCTGATTGAGGGATTTAACTTTCAGGGTAAGAGTCTCCGAGTTTGCATCTAGAGCTATTTTAGGACTCTGCAGTTTGCGGCCATTTTGGCGGAAAGTGGGTCTGAAGGTTGTGCGAGGGTTCTGAAAGTACGTACCGATCAGGTCAGGACCGCGCACCCATGCATCAATCCGGAGCCCGCAAGCACACTCTCCCGAACAACTTGCAACCTTAATGCGAAGCCTGATGTTTGAATACTGCTCCTAGGCACTGAGCCTCTAGGCATGCTGCAACCCTGTACACGAGGGAGGGCGCATACGTTAGAGAAGCGACAAAACTGTCGGAGTAAGCGTAAGCTTACTGTCTTGTGGGCTTTGGACGTTCCGGCCACCAACATCTCAAGTCCGAAATCCGAAGCCACGCTCTTGACGACGCCTCAGACGCCAGAACTCAGCATCTTGAATCGAATAACCTCAGCCTCCTCCTATAGACCTAAGAAAATCCTACACTATGGCATATATACTTACCCTACCCCCAAACCTACAAAGGCGTCTCAGAATTCTGTAAGATAGCGTGCCCCAAGGACCTTCGGTGATCCTGTACCAAGCATCACCGGCCGATCAGAAGCCTAATCCGTGGGCGAGTTTGTCAGGCGCGTGGGAAGGGTTCAAGTGCTGTTTGCCATGTGTTTCTTAGTTTCAGGCCCCCCTTTAAGGAAGCTTTCAGGGAACTTCCGACATAGTGTATTGCAACCCTTCTGAGGATGGTAGAGGATAGTGGGGATTAAGGGTTCAAGGCCGGCTTTTCGATTGTAGAGTTTGAGTCAAGGGTTGAGGTTTCGGGTTTGGGGTTCAGGGGTTTAGGGGTTCAGGGTTTACGGGTTTAGGGTTTAGGCTAAGTGTTGAAGGGTAGGTTGAAGATTGCATAGGAATCTGGCGCTTTGAGCCGGCTGTCATTCTGTCGAATCGTCATGTAACACAGCTTGTAGGCTTGTTGAGATCCAGTAGCATCGAACTGTTTCGAAACAGGTTATATGTTTACCATATATCGTAGTAATAATCATGCTTGCGAATCACGAGGTGGTTTCAGCATTCGGAGAGCAATCAACATACGGGGAAAGCCATCAGCAGTGAGCGGGGGTACTCCAAGGATATACCGACAGGGTTCATAAAGTTTAGGGTTTAGTGTCGTTTGGGGTTGTACTTAAAGGATCATGGGACTTAGTAGCTAGGGTTATAATTAAGGTAACTGTACTTATAATTACTTATAACCCCAATTAGGGTACTTATAACCCTACTTACTAAGTCCCATGATCCTCCAAGTAGGGGATTGTAGGGTGCACCCTGAATCGTCAACGGTGCACAATGCTCCACGTACCTACATCACCTATAGTATACAGTTTGGGTTCAAAGGGCTTCCTATTTAGGTACTGCAAGGCCAAAGCGATGATGGAACACAGGAGGCTGTCCCTAAGCTTCGCTTGATAAGAGCAGCTTTTGATATCTTGTGATGTTGGCATTTTGAGTGCTCAAGTCCGAGGTCCCCTAAATCCTAAACCGTCAACCCTAAATTGCAGGTCGGTTAGCTTTGCTTGTTGCGCAAGCTTCCGGTCTGCCGATTGTGACCGAGGATTTTTAAACAGAGACCTGGAAACCTGAGCTTCAAGCCTTCCATACCCAAAGGGTCCAAGTACCATTATAGTAGGTGCTTAGTAGGTATTTGCATGGGCCCCAAAGGTATGTACTATACCATGACTTGGACCCTTTGGGATAGCTGAGATTAGTTGTGTCAAGGGCTCCTCCTTTGAACGGGCACCGAGCTCCAGCTTCCCGGACCCAATCCTTATTCGAAGGTCCAGCTGCTCCCCCGGCGCCGGCACAACCGGCTGCAGATCCCTGGGCAAACGTGCCAGGCTGCTGCATGCTTTGGCTTCAATGGTTATGCTCCCCAATCCGCCCTTTCCCCCCAAGCCCTAAACCGAAAGCCCCTCAAAGCCATAAGCCTCGAACCCTGACTTATGCCTCTGGAGTTTGCACGCCTAAGTGCCACGTTCTCTCTTTGTGGTTGCCCTTCCATGTACGCTGAAACAGGCTCAGTGATGGTACTCGCTCGAAGCATGCCCTAAGGGTCCATCGACCCAAAATAGTATGTGTGTATATATATATATATACACTTTGGCCCCAAAGTACCTACGTAGGGGTTACTTTAAGGCCAATCGTAGATACTATTTAGGTACATGGACCCCCATACTTACCCTAAACCCTTATAGATGCCTTAAAGGAACCCTTATGGTACCCTTAAAGAAACCCTTATGGTACTCTTAGAGGAACCTTTATGGTACCCTTAAGGACCGTATTTGGGTACATGGGACACTTTGGGATGGTCACCGCTAACCCCCTAAACCCCGGGGGGAACCTCAGAGCTGTAAATCCCGGAGCTTTGCCCTAAGAGCCATAGGAAGCCGAAGAAGCCTTGTATAGGGGCCTCACTAGCTGCCTATATATACATATACACATATACACATATACAAATATATATATATATATATATATATATATAGATTGGGGGTTTCCGAAAAATAACCCTGTTCCAACTATCAAGGCCTCTAGTAACCCATCAGAACTCAGAGCCCTAACCGGCCCAAACCGTAAGACCGTGCCCTTATCCCCAAAGGCTCCATGTACCCATATAGTGGGTACTTAGGCCTTAAAGGGTCCCTATATAGGTACTTTGAGGCCTTAGTACCTACTATATGGGCACATGGAGTCTTAGGGTTATCCACCTCGAGAGCGCATGAAACTCAGAAGTTTGGAAGCTGCCCTTGGCAGTTCCCGGTGGCCCGCCGCCGCCGCGAGCTGCGCCAAAGTCACAGCAGCCACAGCAGGCGAGTCCTTAGTTTTTGGGAGTAGGACGATCAAAAGCTAGGAACCTGATTAAGAAGCCTTGCTTTTCTTTTAGTTGCTTGCGGTGTGTTTGTAGGATGTAGGATAGTTTTTTAGTGAAACAGGTTCCTACATCAGGGCGATACAGGGGTTAATTTTGGCGTGGAGCCCAGCCTCAATCCTAACATGTCGGGTTTTGGTTGGGTTGAGAGCATATGGCCTAGGGCTTCGGAAGGGTCTCTACAAAGTTCAGGCTTTAGGTTCGGCGTCACAGCTTAGTGTGTCTTTGAGGTTCAGAGTTTTACGGTTTTCAGGGTTCTGGGTTTAATTCGGGTTCCGGTATCAGAGAGCATCGTTCAGGGCATGTCCTTCCCCGTAGATGCACTTCCTGTGCCATTTCAGGCCCCGATGACCAGACCACTAGTCTTATGTGTGAGATGTATACTTATTATCATGTTGAGTTGAATGAGTGGTACGTACCAGTCGCATTCACATGTACATTAATGATAGATAGCACCAGCAGTAGCAGGTAGCAGCAGTATACATCTGTGCAGGAGAAGGTTTGATCACACAATGTTTGCCTGTGAGTGTATGTATATCTATATGCATATGCCTTTATATGTATTTGCGCTTCATATATGCATCTGTATATGTATATGTAGATGCAGGTGTGTATGTCTATGTACATGTATGTATAGATATGTATACATATATATATATATACACATAAGTCATGCGTTTATATATGTATGCGAGTATCAATGTATACAAACGTGCGTATATACATACATACGCCTACGCGTGTGACTGTGTGACTCTGTGTACATGTATGCATGTCTGCATGTTTTAGATGCGTATTTCCTAATACGTGCTTATGTATATGCTTGATGTCGTGTCGTCATGCACATGCAAACAGAGATACGGTAACTTCAAGAAGGCGACGCTTCTCATTCAGCAGCCCTTCGGCGACATCGAGGTTGCGCTGCCGGGGTGGGTAAACCATGGTGCTACCTGCCACCCCTGGTGGACACAGGCTTTGTTATAGCATTATAGCAAGCCAGCCACCATTGACGCCTGACACCCATGCTTTCTGCATATTGTTTATTTTCAGGGTTTGCAACAGCGAGGGCAACAATGGCACACCCTACGCCTCACGCAGAGTGCACTCCGAAGCTTCGCGCACATCCTAAGCCTTAGACACCAGCCCCTAAACCTCAACCCCCCCATATTGCGGCATCTGAACCCTTGTAATTGGGACCTTTGGCTCCGCCTCAACCCCCCATATTGCGGCATCAGAACCCTTACACTTAGGACGAATCCTCCAGGATCTTGAGTCCTTCTCTTCGCTGTTCGTGAAGATGGCCGCAGAGGCATCGGGTATGGTTTCATAGCCCTTTCCGAAAATTAGGGGTACCTCATTTTGGGGTCTTTATATTATAATAAGGGTACTACTATTCAGGGTACTATATTGGGATCCCCGACCCAACAGACCATCCTCCTTTTTAATTTGTGGATAGTGTGTTTGAGCGTTTGGGGTGTTGGGCCGTTGGTTTAGGGTTTACCGCCTAGGTGTGGACGTTCTTGGTTTACAGACGGGGGAAATGTATCGTCGTTTTGAAGTTCGTGGGCTAAGTGTGGTGTTTGTAGCCATGGGCTTGGCTTAAGGTCACGAGGTTTACGGCTTCTTGACTGGGCCCCCCCCCCCCCCAACATTCCCAGATTTAGTGCCCCCTTAACTTCAAACCCTCCTTAAAATCCCTAAACCCTAAACCCAAACCCTCCCTAAAATCCTAAACCTACAAATGGCCTGGCAGGGGCATGTCCAGGCCTTCACCGAAGTGCAACCGTCTCGCCGGTTTTCTTGGCGATCGCCGATAGCACTGTCGCCAAAAGACAACTTATCTGTGTACTTGCTGGTAGGGTCTTCATATACGCCCCTAACCCCCAAGCCCTGAACATTCCTGAACCCTGAACCGCAATGCCCCTCACACAACACTAACCATCGTATAAGTGGCCCGTGTTGGAGGTCTCTAGGCGAAAACCCAGAGTGCAGCTCCGAACATGAATCTAGGACGAGCAGCAGGTTAAACAACCCTCAACTGTAATCTTCTGGCGTCTGCTTTGAGCTTTTCACATCTTAGTACTTGTCTGCCATCGCACAGTCAAGAGACCAGTATTTCCGCGGTTCCAAGGAGTCATGGTGGTTCCAAGATGTCAAGCTCTAAGGGTCCATATATTTAAACAGTATCTACATCTACATTGGCCGTGAAGTAGCCCCTATATTCCCTATATAGGTACTTTGCCGGCCAAAGTATATATATATACCATTCGCGTACATGGACCCTGAGGGAATTGGAGTGCATCTCCTTGGTTAAACTTCGAAGGCTGTGGGCATAGATGCGGGGCGCATCCGCAACACGGCTTTCCAAGAGGGTTGGATTTGCTTTCTCCAAGGACCCAACGGGTCCTAAGTACCGATATTGTAGAATGTAGGGTTTCTATATTGGAAGTAACCCCCATATCACTACCCGGGACCCGTTAACGAAATTCCTGGCTAAAGAAAATCCGCTGAGCAGCATCTGACTAAGTACCGTTTACCTTTTGCTGTGTACGTGTGTAAGTGTGTGTTCACATATATACATACACACACATATATATGTAACTTAATATATATATATATATATACACATACATACACACACACACACCTTATCATATCACAGGCACACGACCAAGTCTGACTCTTTCGAGGTCACGAAACTCAACAAGGGGCTGTAATCTTGACCTTCTCAGGCATTCACCCACCAAGTTCTTGTAGCTCTCGAGTTTTGGGTTTGGGGTTAAGGGCATGTCGCCGTACCTTCTCACAAACTCCATGTTCCTTGCACCCCGAAGCCCTAAGCAGTGAAAGCTCATAAGCTGGTCTGCAAAGTCTTCTCAAAGTAGCTCTGGTCGAAGCTGCGAAGACGGAGCTCAGCAAAAGCACGTGGACAGGCTGAGCCGCCCATAAGGAGCCATAATGCTCAATTAACAAGCCTCCGTCCCGGTATCTCCTCTCTCGTGGACAGTGGTGGATTAACCGACGTTGTGTACGGTGTTTCATTTAGGTGCATATTCGGTGTCGCAGTCTGCTGAAATCTGCCTATGTCGTTGTGTTGCTGTGTGTTCATTCAGTTGCATGTTGCAGCCCAGATGTCAACGAGCTGCAGCAGTGATGACGAACAGCGGTTATGCGGGGTGGGGCCGTGCGCGGGTCAGAACACTCTCTCCACATGCCCTAGACTCTAAACCCTAAAACCCCTACAACCCAAAAGCCCTTAACGCGTAAATAGCTTGTCAGCCTTGCGTGAAGCTCCCAAGGCATCCGTTCCATCCACCCGGCAGCCGGCACGGAGCCAGTCAAAGCTCCAGTCCTCCCGCAGGAGAGATCTCGTTTAAGGCAATGTAGGGTTTAGGGCATTATGCCAGTAAATAGCTGAACAAGTCAATGTCAATCAAGCCAGTAACACGCATGATGATGAACATACTCAGAAAACGATAGTATACCTAGACCCTCCATCTACCCTCTATTAGACCCTAAATGCCCCTTATTTGGGACCATATACCCCTATCTGAGGGTAGAAGGAGGGTCCTAGTATAACGGCTTTATGCAAGTTGAGGGTTGGGAGTCGTTTCGGGGTTTCCGAAGCCCCGAAGCCGAGCCAAGTACTTTCAACCTCGATGTCTAGATTCCCATGCCCATAATGCAGTCTCTTTGTATTGTAATATGTGCAGTTGGCACTGATATTAGCTGATTAGCTATATATATATATATATATATATATATATATATATGTATATACACATGTATGTGAGTATGTATATATATATATATACATCTATATATATATATATATATGTATGAGAATATGAGTGTATATATATATATATATGTATTGTGTGTATAATTATACAGTATACACACACGCACATGTACACACAGAGTGTAGTAGCCGACGATACAGCATATGTTTGTCACACGATCACAATTTGATCGTCAACGGGTGTAATCAGAGTCGGCCTACATGAGCATGCTAATTGTCGCTCCTCTCCCTCTAAACCCTAAACCCCGAATCCTAAACCCAGACCCTTCATCCTAAACCCTAAATCCACCGAAATCCTAAACCCTAATCCTAAATCTTAAACCTTGAATCCGAAACCCTAAATCTTGAACCCTCATGGGGTTCCAGGGCCCACGCAGGAAGTCCTCTGGGCCCCAAACATTCCTCATGCGAGCCCTCGGACGCCTAGGGAACTATACTTCCCTAAACAGGCCGAATTAAGTCCTTATGATAGCTATTAAGGCCCCCTACCCCCCTCCCCCTACCCTTCTAAGGGTCCTTATAAAGCCTGACATGTTAAGGGTTCCATGAAGCCTTAAGGTTTATAATATGGGGGTTTCCTACAGCCTTAGGTTCAGGGATTTTTAGGGTTTACAAGGTTACTTTAAACTCTAACCCTCGAAGCAGCAAACAACGCAAAGCAGCAATCTTAAATGAGCATGCAAGACCTCTTGAAGAACCCTTGTCATGTGAAGCCCTACCAGTAATGCAGCCACGCTACAGGTACGTGTAAATTAACCCTCCTTACAGTATGGCTCGCAACCCTTATAGAACCCTTCGAACAACAAGCTGTAATCGTGTATTGCTCATATGCCTTATAAAGAAAATAGTTCAAAAGCTCTTCTGGAGAACACCCATAATAGTGCTGTTGTCGGGCATTGCTCATAACTTGTATATCCCAAACCAGAAAGCCCTAAACTCTTAAAGCCCGGTTAACTCCTAAACCCCAAACCTCAAAAACCTCAAAGCCCCAAAGCCCTAGCAGTGTAGGGCTCCGTGGTTCCTTGCCTCCAAGGGTAAGAAGGAGGGACCCTTAATAAGGACCCCTAAGTATATACCCTTAATATAGCTATTATATACCCATTATATAAGCCCATTATAGGGTAGGGGTCCCCATTAAGGGTCCCTCCTTTTCCCCTTTGATTGCACTAAACCCTAAACCCGCTTGAGGAGCCCACCAAGTCAGTTGGGCCTCCATCGGTTCTGCCCAGAGCAAGCACGAACCTCGCGGCAAGAAGGTTTCCGGTGTAGAGAGTTTCGGGTTTAGAGTTTAGGGTTGAGGGTTTAGGATTTAGGGTTCAGGGGTTCGGGTTTAGAGGGGTTTAGGGTTTCGGGCTTCAGAGGCTTTATGGTTTCGGGCGTACAGGGTTCAGGGCTTCGGGTTTAAGGGGTTTCGGGTTGAAGGTTGGGGGTTTCGGGCTATTTAAGGGATCTAAAGGTTCGGGTTTAAGCAAGGTGTTACGGGTACCGGGTTTAAGGGGTTTGGGGTGTAGGATTTCGGGTTTAACTGGGGTGTTAATGGTATCGGGTTTGTTATATCAAGAACAGTAAGAAGAGGAAGGAAATGAATAGTTATAGTAACAACTAGTGGTACTCAGGTTAAGAACAAAAGGAGCAATAGTATCTTGGTGGCACTCTTCTTCTTGTTATGCTTTATTGTTAATTGCTGTCGTTATGAGTATACCACAAGAAGTCATGCGACTTTTTTTGCCCAGTACGATTCGAAATTGGAAGCTCGACGCCACGTCACGGTTCATGAAGAATCAGAGGACTTTCAACTCCACAAAGATTTCTCGGAACAGTAGCATTCAACACCGTAAAGCCCCACAAATCACTGTCAGAGGAGCCCCATATGCCTAGCTCATGTCTACACATCTCATCAAGCTCATAACGAGTAACATGCATATCTACAAGCATAGGACGGTTCGGTGTGTTGCGGGAGTCCCGCTGTTATGCTGCATTCCAAGTAACATGTCTAGAGCTAACTAACTTAAACCGTGATCTGTGCACCTTATTAACTTCCCTACGAACCCTAAAACCCTAAACCTTAAGCCCCAAACCCCCAAAGGGTGCAAAGTACCTTCATAGTAGAATGTAGGGTTTCTATTTCAGGAATTACTAGTATGACTTAGGGAAGTATCCCCCATAACAGTACATAGGACCCTTCGGGACCTGGAACCCCGAGACTCTTCAGCACTGTTCCCGCGACCTGTTGGTTTTGCTGAGGACAGGTTTCACGCCATCGGAGCGACCCCCGACAGAGAGCAACTCGGCTATCACACAGGCTGCAAGATGGATATGCCGGCGTGAAACTGCAGGGAAGAAAATGTTCAAAAGGAGGTTGAGGTGTAGCTGATGATATATACGTATATATATATATATATATATGGTCAGCCCCCCCCGTTGACAGACCATGCCCTTTCAACTCAGTCGTAGTGCATGGTCTGTGATCGGGGGAGGGGGCACGCAGCTTTCAAAAACTCAATTCCAAAATTTCCAAAATTCTCTCCCCTAACTTTCCGGATTTCCAAAATTCCCAAAATTCCCAAACTTTTCCCAAAATTTCAAAAGTTTCCAAAAGTAGGCCCTTATGTTTTGGAAAAACCTTGTCCACTAGGTCGGGAAATTTGGGAATTTTTGGAAATTTTGGAATTTCGGATATTTTGGAATCTCTGGACCTTGCGAATTGATTCTCAGGAGGGCTGATTGTGACCCATCCGATGACAGACCATGCGCGACTTACTTGCAAAGGCAAGGGCTGTCAATACTCATGCCCTATCTATATATACATATATGTATTGATACTCCCACAAATAGTTTTGCCATTGCTAATACTGACATTCATCATTTGTTGAATGCTCAGCCTAATACCAGCATTACTATTAATATTACACTTCTATAAAGCTTAGTACGAATATGCATAACACAAATACCAATATTGATTAGTATTGCTATTAGTACTCCCACGCATATCAATAATCATATTCATATTGATAATAGCGTATACTAGCACCAATACTAACACACACCTGTATGTACTAATGTACATAAATATGCATACCTTAAGTCACTCATGTATTCAACTTTTAGAATTTCACGTGATCAAGAGTAATAATATTACAAACATTCTTGCGAATGTAGATCATCAATAATATTATAGTACTAACGCTAACACTACTGCTAATACTTAACACAAAATTTATACTAACATCAATATTTACATAGCTATTGATACTCCTACGATTACGAATACGTAAACTCTTGTGCGTTAACAGTAGTGCTATCACCAACACTAATACGGACTTCGATAATCTGCTGAATATTCAAGAATGCCACTAGTATTACCAGCATGAACACTCATATTATGGCTAATACGAGTATAAATAGTCCTAATTCTAATAATATTGACATTAATACTCCTACGAATACCAATAGTATATTCATATTGATATGAAAACTCATATCATTACTAATAGACACCTGCATATACAAATGTACATAAAATACATACCACTATCTTAAGATACAGATACATACATCAGTGCATTCATGTATTATTTTTTTGGCATAGGCATATACCCATATACCAATGTAACAATATACTTCTCGTTGTTGTATGAATATACTATACGAATATGTGACTGTACTCATATACGACTACTGCACTATGCAAGAATACCGACATGACAAGTTCGTATACTAATATGCCAACATACTGATGTACTTATAAATGATTAGATAAAACAGTACTATAGTACACATACTCGTATACTAATATGCTAACGTACGAATATACTGGTATGTCAATATACTAGTAAGCTAATACAGCAATATAGTCGTGTGTTCATGCACCAGTTGTACTAACATGTAAAAAATACTAGTATACAAGTATGCAAATATTTTACTGTTCGAATAGATTGATGTATTGATATACTAATCTGCTAATATACGAGACTATCCATATACTGACATATCAATACTAACTAGTTCTAATATTGGTACTAATACTAGCACTTCTGCGAATAAAAGCTGCTGTTAAACCCAGCATTAAGACTCATACTGATACTACTCGTAGCAGTGGTGCTGTATTACTGACATTGACACTGGCACTAGCGCTAACTCTAACACGAACATGAGCACTAACACTAATTTATAGTTGGCAATATTGATATGTATACTTACAGCAAACAATAGTACTAATATTAATAATGATACTCACCCTAATACCGATACTATCACAAGACTATTACGTAACTCATGTGCCGCACGTCTGGTGCTATACTATGTATCTCATGTAAAGGTTTTGCTTCATGGAATATCGTCGTGCACGGTGTTTTTTAGACCCGCGGTCTGTCAATGGGGGGGGGTGAGCATATATAGTTATATATATATAGACAGATAGATATATTCATACATTCGTGGACATTTGTACGAATCTTTGTACATAATATGTATATATATATATATATATATGTGTGTATATATATATTATGTGTGTGTAGCTTTCACATATATATATATATATATGCACAGACATGCATGTGTAACTCTTTGTCGGCTTACCAAACTACCCGAATCTGCGGTCTGAATGCATGTATGCGTGTTTGCGTCTGTGCCTTTTGAACTTTCAACCTTGAAGCGCCTTGACATTTTTTGAAGTCCACTGAGCTTTTTCGACATAGCCATTATTTTGGTTGCACGATTAAAAAAGGCACAATGCCGTAGCAGAAACCCAGTCCTGTCCCCTGAGCCTTACAACCCCAAACCCTGAACCTTAAACCCTTAGATCCTACATCCTGAACAGTTAACCCAAACCCTGCAGCCCTAGGCATACGGCGTGCTTCTACTGTACCGGTGGCTGCCGTCGGCCCAAGCGGTATCGGATAGGGACGGCCGGTTTGGGGCTTGGGGTCTACAGTTTTTGTGGCTTGGAGACTTTTATAAGCCCTAAAATTCTAAAGCCCAAACCCTGAACCCCTAGATCTCTAATTGCGCACTGAAAGGTCTACTGGCAGAGAGCGACATGTTCAGAACGAAGCAACATGGTGTAGGGTTTAGGGGTTTAGGGTTTAGGGGTTTAGGGTTTAGGGCTCTCGCTTTAGATACGTATGTGGGGTATTGGGCTTGACTTGGGCCTGGGTATGCCATCTTCGTAGAATCCAGCTGTCTCTAGATGCCGCAGCGCCGTTTGCTTCCTCAAACCTCTTGAAGAGGCTCTGCTTCTCCAACCGTATGATATCACTTAAACCTAAGCCCAGAAACCCATAAAATTCAACCCAAAAGCCCATAAATAAAACCTAAAAGCTAAACCCCTGAGCCCATAAAGCTTGCTACCCTACGCCCCCCAAACGTATTGAGCGCGACATCTCTCAGAATAATTCGCCCTGGGGTGACCTTGGGAGCCTGAGTCTGGAAAACAAGCGGATGCTTGTGTTAAGAGTTTAAGGAATTCGGGTTCAGAGTTTAAGGGTTTAAGGGTTTAGAGTTTAAGGGTTTAGGGTTCAGAGTTTAAGGGTTTAGAAATTCAAAATTTAGAGGTTTAGCTACCCCTGGTTTAATGCTGGCATTCACGGCGCAAAACTCGGCCGCTACACCCCAAGCTTTCATTCAGCTGCAAGAGAACCAGAGTCTCGCATGAGTGTTTGAGCTGTTCATAGCCCGGCGGGTTGTGTGCCGACTGCTTCGCATGAAGGACCCGAACCCGAATGGTCCCAACCCAAACTATGGGAGTTTCCGAAAATGGGGGACCCTAGTATAGCACTCTAAATAGTAGGATCCTTATTACAAAGACCCCAAATAAGGTACCCCTTAATTTTCGGAAACTCTCCTATGGAAGTGCAGAGGAGTACCAAGCCTCGCCCTTAGGGTCCCCGTTCTAGTTCGAGTCTAACATGCCATACGCCAACAGTCGCCAGTGGCAGAGTAGGTAACCTTCAACCTTTTTTGGGAAGTTTATAGTCCCTAAATAATCCGTCTATAACCAAAAAGGTTAAGCTTTTGTTCCCCATGATACCCGACAAGTACCGAGACCCTCCATCTACCCTCGATTAGGCCCGGAAAAGATTAGACCCTAAGTACCCATTATTTGGGGCCATATACCCCTATTTGAGGGTACAAGGAGGTAAGCCCTATAGATCCCTTTAAAGGAACCCTATAGATCCCTTTACAGGAACCCTATAGACCCCTTTAAAGGAACCCTATAGATCCCTTTAAAGGAACCCTATAGATCCCGACAAGTAGGTAATTGCTAAGGCCCCATCATTAGGCTTCAGAGCTGAGGATGCCTCGGGCGGAGGGTAAGTGTAAGGCTTGCTGCAGGAGTCTACGTAAAGGATCATGGGACTTAGTAACTCGGGTTATAATTACAATTCAGGTAGCTGTACTGATAATACCTATAACCCTACTTACTAAGTCCCATGATCCTCCAAGCATTCTAGTTCTACCCATAGGCCCCAAAGTAGTTCCTTTTTGGGACTACATTATAGGATTCTATGTATGAACCCCAAAAAGGAACTACTTTGGGGCCTATGGGTAGTTGCTATGACCGCGGTAGTGACAGAGAGCATTCGACCGGTTTGCGAAAGCGACCAGATCTTGGGCTCCGTTTTTGCCGCTTCAGTTTTGCGGCCCTTGAAGGGAAGTGCCGGGTGTAGGTTTAGTGTTAGGGTTTAGAGTGTAGGGTTTAGGGTTTAGGGTTTAGGGTAGGTTGCAAGATTTGGAGTATAGGCTGTCTGGCAAAGCATGTTCTTGCATGGCTTTAAGATTCGCAGGTAGGGTGCTCTAGGCTTCCACCTCGAATCCATTCGTGCGACGCGATCGGATGTCGGAAGCTTGGGGGGGGGGGGGGGGGGCGGATGCTCAGTCTGCATGTTATCTTAGAACGCCCATATATGGTAGCCCTGCCAGACCCTACCACGCAAAACCCTAACCCTTATTCCCAAATCTACCGTAAACTCGAATGAGCCCCAAAACCTCGAGCTCCAAACTTGCATACTTGGTCCCTCAAGCTTCCCCAGCACAGCTGGGCGGCGTCTCCGGCAGTTCCCGCGCATTCAGTACGGGTGCATAGGGATTTGTAGGGTCTTATGGTCTTATGGGCTTTGTATAATTATGTCTGTAGGGCTTTGTATAATTATGTCTGTAAAGCTTTCTGCACCAGGCACCGAACCCCAACTAAACCCGCAGCCGCTGAATTATGGACTCTACCTATAATTAGTCTCGATTGTGGCTCCCTTGTTGGATTAACCAAAATCTCCATTAGAGGATCCTACACATAAAACTGGTTAACCCGAAAAGGAGCTACGATGGAGACTCTAATAGTAATAGCAATAGTAGTAGTAATAGTAATAACAATATTAGTAACAATAATAACAATAATAATCATCATCATAATCATGGTAAATCCGAAACTCTTTCGAAAGGCCTCAGGATGGTGGCTTTTTGTTCGAAGCAGGGCCTCTGCATGTAGAATTGTCTGTTTTTCGGCTCGAGGTCAGGGTGTGCGCGCTTGAAGTGCCAGGGATAGGGTTTAGGGTTGGGTTGATAGGGTTTAGGGCTAGGGGCCACGGTTGGTTTAGGGTAGTGGCATCGGAGTCGTGCAGCACGTGGAGGCGGTGATGATGAGGTGGTGGCAGTGCTGCAATAGCCTTAGGCCATTGTTTAGTTTCAGGGTAGAAAGGGCATTTGGACTGTTTGGGGTTCAGGGTTATGGTTCAGTGTGCCGCCCGCGTCGGTATTACTGTGACTTTGCTGGCAGGACAACAATCATTGTAGTCGTGGTTACTGTTATCGTGTGGGACATTATTTCAACGCTTGAAAAACTATCGGAGTAGCTACCTCTGCAAGATTGGCCCGTAAGCACTCACCCCCAACATCCCCCGAAGACGGACTCTTCTTTTGAAAGGATCTTCCCACATCTACGTTAAGCCTGTGGTATGATCAAGAAAGGTTGCTGAAGAATACCAAGCATGTCGTACAGCCGTGTTTCTTTCGCTATGGTCTATGACCTTGTTCTTGGAGTTAGGAAGGCGGGATGCGTGGCGCATGTGGAACTGTCGGAGCATCTGCTAACGAACTTCTCCTGCACAGCTTCACGGTCGTCGTGCACCGTGGGAAAACAGGATGGAGCGCTGGCACAAGCATGGGTCAGCACGTGCCTACTTCTAGGGCAATGATGCTAACGGTTGTTTGAAAGATGTGGTTTTGATAGTAGGGTCGAGTGCTGCGCAGCTAGATTGAGCCACATTTTCAGTGTCTTACTCGTTTGGATAGTACTCGTGCGCCTCAGGTCGTCGCCTGACTGCAGATGTATCGGACTATCGTGCAGGGTTTGCTGTTTGCGACCGGAACAACAATAGGTCCAGATCGCCTCAGGTACTTGTTTAGCGGGGGAGAAGCAGAGGAGAGAGAGAGAGAGAGAGAGAGAGAGAGAGCGAGAGAGAGAGAGAGAGAGAGAGAGAGCGACAGAGAGAGAGAGAGAGAGAGAGAGAGAGAGAGAGAGAGAGAGAGAGAGAGAGAGAGAGAGAGAGAGAGAGAGAGAGAGAGAGAGAGAGAGAGAGAGAGAGAGAGAGAGGGGGGAGAGACAGAGAGAGAGAGAGAGAGCATGTGTCAGTGTTTGTTTGTGTGCGTTCGCGTTCTGTCTGTGTGTGTGTGTGTGTGTGTGTGTGGGCGTGCTTGTGCTTGTGTGTGTGGGCGTGTGTGAGGGGCTCTGCTGCAGCGGCATGAAAGGCGGACTCGAACTTCGAAGCACAGCCCCGGGACGAATTTCCCTAAGCAATAAAGCCCAAGGTAACCCAAGCCCGCCTTGTCAAACTGATGACCGCTGTCCGATCGTGGCCACAGCACGCGACATGTGCACCTCACGGGAGTAGTGCTTCAGAAGCCTCGTGGCTCGCTTTTCGCACTTTGGGAGTTTGGTTTCAGCCCCTTCCACATCTGCGATACTCCAAGAATTATCGCTTCGAAGCCTGTCATCGGATGTGTAGTCGAGACCCTGTTTCTGTAGGCTGAATGGTTTATTAAATCGGACACCAGGCCTTCTCGGGCCCAGACTTAACGAACAATCCCTACAGGTCCTAGGTCCGAGGTGTCTGTAGGCAGAAGAAGCTCAGATGCAGCGTTCGGTGTTTACCTTTCCTTGGCCACAGACCCTGGAAACCGGAGAATTGCAAACGAAGCTCTTCCATGCCTTGAGACATTTCGGAGTCTGTCGACTCATTTGATAGCGCCTTTGGCCATGCGTCTGCGGCCACCTTCAAAGAAGGCTCACTGAACATGTTAAGGCTTACCGTTGGTTAGTAGGGAATGGGAGAATGATAGTAATAATAGTTATAAGTGTACCCCCATTCCTCCATTCCCTACTAACCAACGGTAAGAAGGGTGCATAACAGCGGCAGCGGATGCTCGCCTTCAACGAATCCAGAACAATGAGCTGCTAAGAACCCTAAGGGTCCAGGGTCCATGTTTACTGTGTTCCCTGACTAGGTACTCTAAGGCAAAAACCCTTCCGGGAAGATCCGAGACGTCTGTTCTAATTATTAAGGCCTCTTCGGTGTATTACTATTTTGGGGATTCCTTATTATATATATATATATATATATATATATATATATATACTGGACTGTTCTCCTGCATGCGCCAGGAGGCCCGGAGGTCCCAAATCATGTGCGCTCGAAGTCTCACCACACACGCATTCGAGTTCGTGCTGCCTTCAGGGTGCATTTTTGGGTGTGGGATTTGTGTTTGGGTGCAGGGTTTGTTTGAATGTCCCAAACTGGCCTCGGAAGTAGACGGAGACAACGGTGACTTGTAACGCAGAGACGTCTGACATGGAAAAGAAAACTTATTTGTCTAATCTTTATGTTCCTTCGAGTTGTTTTCTAAATACCTACTACTTGGGGCCATAGCCCGCTACTTACGGATCGAGAGTGCTCACCCCTATACTCGCTACATCAGCTCCATCCCATCCTATCCCTATCCCTGCTTTCCCCATATAGGTTTACGGTTTCGGGCTTAGGTTTTCGGGCCCGATTGCAACAAACCTGAAACCATGGAGCTATGCTGCGCGCCAAGCTTTATGCAGGCCAATGCCGGCTTGCCAAGACCAGCAAACGTCCTCACACCCCAAAACCCTGAATGCAGGATATATCCTCTGTCTACATCGACCACCCGACCTCCCAGACCTCGAGCACATCCTAAACCTGAGTTCTTCACTGAAGCAGAGCCAAGAAACCGAAGTCCAAAAGCATCCTAAGCCATAAGCTCGTCCTTGAAGTACTATACTTTGTTGATCACTTCTTTAATGGGCCTTGTCTTGAAAAGATCCATTTTGAAATGAAAGTTGATACTTCCTTCTCCCTGGTTACTTCCAAGCCCCTGTAAACCTGAGTCCGCTATAAGCTAGAAGGTGCGGTGCAGAGGAATGAAAATGCCGTATTAGACTCAGGCGACCACGCAACGGGATAAGTTGCAAGAACCATGGGAAGCAAAACCTTTCCATAAGATTCCATAAGGGTCCATGTACCCAAGTAGTACATACATCGGCCTTGAAGTAGTCCCTATGTCGGTGCTTGTGGGCCGAAGTATACTACTATTTGCTTAAGAAACACCAAAAAAATAAAAATAATAATCCCTATATTATCCCTATAAGGAATATATTTTTTATTTTGTGGGGGTTCTTAAGCAAATAGTAGTATATATACTATTTGGGTACATGGGCCCGTAGAGATTTGCTAGGGAACTCTGGGATCCCCCCCACTATGTGCAGGAATTAAAATTTAAATCATACCTCAAGACCTCCTTTGAGCAACCGCCTAAGTGCACTGGAGACAAGTGTGAAGGGAAATTGCAACAACATGCCTAAACTAAACCCTGAAGCCTAAACCAAATGTTAAGCTTATATCCCAAATCGCAAACACGCAACCCCAAATTCTACGAAAGCACTGAAGCCAAAATGCTTCAGCACATGCCTTAAACCCCCCAGCCTTCACCCCTAAATCCGCAACCGCGGGCTCAGGGCCAACACTATGGCCGACGTCGAGGCCGGGCAATCAGCAAATTTGCCGGTGTGGCGCCTTATGAAGTTGATGTCTGAGGGGGATTAGGGTTGTAGGGTTTAGTAGAATTGATGTCTAGGGGGTTTATGTAGCGTGTAGTTTCAAGCACAAACCTATAATCCGAAGGCCCAGGCCCACAACTCAGCAGCATAGGCACGACCGCGGACCTTTGTTTCAGGCCTTGTGTTCGCGTTTGTTATATATAACCTTTTGGCCCTGAGTACTTCAGAATTCTTCACCAAAGTCGTGTAGGGTTTGGGGGTTTGGATCTCGCTTGACTTTTCATGGCCTTGGCTCGCAAACCGAAAGCCTAGACCAAAGTTCCTTGTCATCAAAGCTTCAAAAACACCTGCCTCAAAAGTCCGCTATGTAGACTTATGGCAACTCAGAGCACCCTAGTAGGCCCTCCCTGAAGCTTCTATGGCACCAGAGGAGTTGGAGAAACTCCGTGCGGAGAATGCCAAACTCAAGAAGGCCAGCTGACCGGTTGTAGTCGGATTTGGGATTTAGGGGAGGGGCCATAACAACTGGAGTTGGGGTTTATGGTCATTCCAGCAGGGTTTTATCGTGTATAATTGGGGAGGCCTTTTTGCTGTGGTGGGAGGGAGGGGATGCTACTTGCAGGGTTTCGAGTTATGTATCTCTCTTGGGGGGTTATGCAGCTCTGTTGCAAGGGTTCCAAAATTGCTTTAGATCTTGAGGCTTTGGGGACGAAACGCTGGTACAGGCGCCACCAAACGCCGAGCGCGGGCTTCCCTGTCGTTGGCGATAGAAGATTCTGGTGCAGTGGATGCATACGCTCGTCGAGAGTGACCCCCTCACAGCGAAGGTTGAGCTCATGACCAAGGGCTCACAGGCTTTGGGGAACTTTCAAGCACCTGAGCCATCAAGATCTTTTGCTCTGGCTCCGTACTGGACAGCTGGAGCTTGAGCATGAGGGGCCACCGCTTCGCTGTGAAAGGGCTGTCCGTCGAGGAACGAACACGGCAGCTCGGCGAGCACTTGGACATCCATGCCATCAGCATGACCGCAGGCGGCGACGTCTCGGCTTGGGATGCGTCATGGGGCTATGAGCTACGGACGCTGAGCGCTGAACTCGACCGATGGATCATGGGTCCAAAGTATGCCGAGCTAGCCCGGACAGGTATCCGGCCACAGCCGCAGTGAGCAGAACGGCTCGCTTCGTGTTCCACGCGCTGCACGCATCCGTCGAAGGGGACAATAAGGGTGCAAACTGGAATCTCAATGCGGCAGCACTCGATGACAAGGCCTTCTTTGAGGTTTAGGATTAGTGGATCATGCATTAAATTCGTGTAGCAGCCGTCGAAAGATCTCAATCATATGCTTGAACCCTGAATGCTAGACTGCAGACCCCAATCCTAAACTCCCGAAACGTAGCCGTCGGAGGTGTTAGACGTGTTGAACATTAGTAACGCAGGTAAGCAAGTAAGGAAACGAGGGTGTGAGTCGGGCTTAGAAGGCCAGGCCTAGCTCTCGCAAGAGTCTTGAAAGCATGCATGCTTCGATGCATTGTGAATACCTGTCTTGACTGCATCCTACCTATAGTCTCCATTGTAGTTCCTTTTCGGGGTTACCTTTTAGGATCGTTAATATATAATTAATCCAAAAAAGGAACTACAATGGAGACTATAGGTAAGGTGGAGCCAGACTTTCAAGCAAGAGACTCGGAGTCTAAGTCAAACCTCGGAGTTTTCAGGGCTCAAGCCTAGACGGTACATAGGTTAGGGGGTTGGGGGGTTAGGGTTTGAGGGGTTTAGGGTTCAGGGCCCGAACTAGAAGCCCTAAGACTTCCCTAAGAGTGTTTTCCGTGCGAGACAGAAGTTCCTGTGACTTTGAACTCTACTGAGGGGTACTTAGTTTTTTCTTAATTTTTGGTTATTGTATAATCCCTAAGAAACAGCTATAACTATATTATTTTTGCTAGGGTTCTAAGTTCAGTATAGCTATAGGCCCAGTACCCTCACTGCGTCAGGAGATTCGAGAGCAAGAGGAGCCGGCTACATGCGAAGTTTCTTTGGATTGCTCGATCTTGCCACATAGGTTGTTTGGGTGAAGGTAGAATGAAGCTAGCAAGGACGACAAGGTCAAACCTAGGTGCAAGCTGCAAGCATTATTTCCAACGATGACGGTAGCACCATCAGACAACGCAACATCAAGCAGCAACTTTGTTTAACTGAAAGAAAGCAGCCAGTCCAACAGCCATGTCAGAACACACCAAGATAATGTCAGTACTGGGACCAAGAAAGCACTGCACATGTGTGATAAGCTCTTGCCGTCGTCATGCTGCCCAAGTGTCCCAGCCATTCAGCTCTTGACCCAATCTTAAACTAAACGCCAAACTCGGGACCCCAGCCCTGAAACCAAAACCCGAAACGTTTAGCCTGCGTTTTGATCGGAGAAATTATGAGGATTGCTTTTTTTGTTGATTCTAGGTGTACGGTTTACATGTGAGGGTTTAGGGCTTATATCGAAGACTGTTGAAGATGTTGTTGGTTTGGCCGATTTCTTGAAAAAAGCCCTTGGGCATCTAGGTTCACCTGCTGCAACAACCATGTTGCAGGTTCTACTACCTACCCCTACCCCGAGGCACCACTAAACTCTAAACCCTGGATCGGGAACGCTATGCTCCATGTCTTATATGCCCGGAAAACTGGCAAAATGCAAAGCAAGATTGAGAAAGTAGCAGATCTGCAGGATTCGCTAACATCCTTGCGAAGCCAGCTGCGGGCAAGGATGACCGGTGGCGACAGGCCTGCGGCACGTCGTGGACGGTGCACACGTACAGACTTCCTAGCTACCTACGTGCGTACATACATACATGCATCAACACACACACATACACAGACACATATACATATACGTACGCACATATGTATGCAGTATATACATACCCATGCATGCATGCATGCATGCATTCGTACATGCTTACGTACATACATGCGAACATACATAGACAGATACATGTGTGCACATACATGCATACATACATACTTACTTATATACTTACATACTATTAAACGCACAGGCAGGCAGGCAGGCAGGCTGGCACAGACATAGACACAGACACAGCCCAGACGCAGATGCAGACACAGACACATACACCTACACCTACACCTACACCTACACCTACACCTACACCTACACCTACATACATACATACATACGCACATACATGTCTGCAAAGGTCTGTGTGTGCGCGGTGAGTGTTTGGAATTGGTGTGTTATGGCTTAAGCTTGTTGTTGGGTTGCAATTTGCGGTCTAAGATGGTATAGGTTTCATTCATGCCCCTTCCGGGCAACCTCAAGCCCCAAGCCTTCAGCACAAGACCTGATAAACCCCAGGAAAAGAGGCGACCCCAAACCTTCAACCCTAAACCCTACCCAAAGGGTCCAAGTATCATCATGGTATATACTTAGACCCCCAAAATGCCCTACAAGTATATACCAGAATGATACTTGGACCCTTTGGGTAAACGCTTTGCCTTAATCCCGCAACACCCATTCTTTTCTGTGTCCTCAACGACCTGTCAAAGGAATGACCCGGGCCCCATTGCCTAAAGTAAGCCCTAGACTCTACGTGCCCCCAATGCTGCACCTCTTAGAAGCGCGATTTTCCTAGACTTCCTAGACTGATTGCATAAACTCACTCACTGCACAACTCCTAACAAAAACCACAAACGCGAGACCTAAACCCTTAGCCCTCAGCCTTCTTGAACCCTTAACCCGGCACCGCAAAGACAAACGAAGCTACGGAACAGGGGCGCCGTCCTCCAGTCCGTGACGGGCATTGCGGCCCGTGCCGCGCAGAGGAGACGTTAAGTTCGGGGATTTAGGGTTTAGGATTTTGGGGCGGGTGTTGGGGTTTAGGAGTTTAGGATTCGTGGTTTGGGGTTTCGAGGATTGAATTAAAATGTTTGGGAATCTTGTTGAAAGTTGGGTGGTTTATAAAGGTTGTACGTTTTTGAAAATACACAGGGTTTATAAAAAATAAGGGTCTCAGGTTGGTGGGCTTTGTCGGAGTCTTCTACGGTTTTGGGCTTCAGTGCTTTTTGGCGGTGCTTCGGTTTGTGGAGAAGGGCGGGGGTTTCGGGAGGGGGGGGGGGGGCTATTGGTTGTGTGTAGGTATGCACTGGAAAGGTGCTACTGGGTTTTGGGTGCAGAGAGGGTTTTGCAGGTCTGGGGCCGGGCGTTGAGTCCAGGTTGGGAGGATAGGTTTCCAGCTGTCGGATTCTGGTCTGCATGTGTATGTATATATATATATATATGTATATATATATATATATGTATGCTCACCCCCCCCCATTGACAGACCTCGGGTCTAAAAAACACCGTGCACGACGATATTCTATGAAGCAAAACCTTTACATGAGGTACATAGTATATGTACATGTAACATGCCATGTACTCAGGACACATGCAGAATGAGTGACGCATGCACCAGACGTGCGGCACATGAGTTACGTAATAGTTTTGTGGTAGTATCGGTATTAGGGTGAGTATTATTATTGTATGATTAGTACTATTGTTTGCTGTAAGTATACATATCAGTATTGCCAACTATAAATTAGTGTTAGTGCTCATGTTCGTGTTAGAGTTAGCACTAGTGCCAGTGTCTTTGTCAGTAATACAGCACCACTGCTACGAGTAGTATCAGTATCAGTCTTGATACTGGGTTTAATAGCAGCTTCTATTCGCAGAAGTGCTAGTATTAGTATCAATATTAGAACTAGTTAGTTTTGATATGTTAGTATATTGATAGTCTCGTATATTAGCAGATTCGTATATCAATACATCAATGTATTCGAACAGTAAAACATTTGCATTCTTGTATACTAGTATATTTTACATGTTAGTACATCTGGTGTATGAATACACTAGTATATTGGTGTATTAGTTTACTAGTATATTAGCAGACCAGTATATTCGTACGTTAGCGTATTAGTATACTAGTATGTGTACTATATTCATGTATTGTCTAATCATTTAAAAGTATTAAGTATGTTGGCATATTAGTACACGAACTTGTCATGTCGGTATTCTTGCATATTGCAGTAATCGTATATTAGTATAGTCACATATATATAGAGTATATTCATACAACAACGAGAAGTATGTTGTTACATTGGTATATGGGTATATGCCTATGCCAAAGCATTAATACATGAATGCACTAATGTATATATCTGTATCTTGAGATAGTGGTATGTAGTTTATGTACATTCGTATATGCAGGTGTCTTTTAGTAATGATATTAGTTTTCACAACAATATGAATATACTATTGGTGTTCGTAGGAGCGTAAATGTCAATATTATTAGAATTAGGACTATTTATACTCGTATTAGCCACAATATGAGTGTTCATGCTGGTAATACTAGTGACTTTCTTAAATATTCAGCAGATTATCAAAGTCCGTATTAGTGTTGGTGATAGCAGTACTGTTAACGCACAAGAGTTTACGTATTCGTATTCGTAGGAGTATCAATAGCTATGTAAATGCTGATGTTAGTTTGAATATTGTGTTAAGTATTAGCAGTAGTGTTAGCGTTAGTACTATAATATTATTGATGATCTACATTCGCATCAGTATTACTCTTCATCACGTGGAAATACTTACAGCTGAATACATGAGTGAGTTAAAGGATTTGTATGTTAATATAATGGTATGCATATTTATGTACATTGTACATACAGGTGTGTGTTAGTATTGGTATTAATATACACTATTATCAATATGAATATGATTATTGATATGCGTAGGAGTACTAATAGCAATACTAATCAATATTAGTATTTGTGTTATGCATATTCGTACTAGGCTTGATAGAAGTGTAATATTAGTAGTAAAGCTGGTATTAGCTTGAGCATTCAACAAATGATCAATGTCAGTATTCGCAATGGCAATTACTATATGTAGGAGTATCAATACATATATGTATAGATAGATAGACAGATAGATAGATAGATAGAGAGATATTCGTCTAAATATGGGCATGAGTATTGACAGCCCTTGCCTTTGCAAGTGAGTCGTAGTGCATGGTCTGTCATCGGATGGGTCACAATCAGCCCTCCTGAGAATCAATTCCAAGAGGTCCAGAAATTCCAAAATCCAAAATTTCCAAAATTTACAAAAATTCAAAAATTTCCAAAATTACAAGAATCCAAAATTTCCAAAATTTCCAAAACGGCCCGACCTAGTGGACAGAATTGTTCCAACACATAAGTTTGGAAATTTTTGGAAATTTTGGAATTTTTAGAAATTTCGGAAATTTCGGAAATTTTTGAAATTTTGGAAATCCGGAAAGTTAGGGGAGAGAATTTTGGAAATTTTGGAATTGAGTTTTTGAAAGCTGAGTGCCACCTCCCCCCGATCACAGACCATGCACTACGACTGAGTTGAAAGGGCATGGTCTGTCAACGGGGGGGGTGACCATATGTATATACATATATACATATATGTATACATATATATATATATATATGATGAGGTTTCTAGACATAGATGCGGCGCAGATACGGAATACAGATAGGGAGACATGGTGGTTCTATCTTCAATATCACAGCTTTCGGCAATCTTCGAGAATATGGAGGCACACAGTCATTACTCGTGCGCAAGTCGTCTTCCCAAAAAGTCTGGCTAAGGCTTCTCGGCTAGTTCTTTCAGAGTGGGTCTTCTAAGTCCCAACGCCTCGCTTGTCATCAGCAACCACCCGGCAGGTGAATGTGCTAGAGGCCATGTTGACTTGTTTGCTGTTTGCGTTATTTGGGATCATTTCCAAGGCTTTTTCCTCGAAGCCCTAAGCCCTAGACTGTCAGCAGACGTACCAGATTGTGAGAAGACCTAAACGATACAGTATCTCAAAACCTTCAACTAGCCGGCAACCCCCGAAAGCCCTAAACCCTAGGTGCTAAACCTTTAACCCAAACTCCAAAAGCTAGCATCCTTATAAACTCCTATATCACCACCACCACCCCCCCCGTTCCCAAACTTTTCGCCCTCGGCAGTAGCAGCAGCAGCAACAGCAGCAGCAGGAGTAGTAGTAGTAGCAGTAGTAGTAGCTATGCGTAGTCAAGCAGCAGACTGGGCCTTCAGAAGTTCTTTGGAGGAGCTCGTCCACTCGATTGGCCGAGTTCGTTCTGAGGGGCCTCCGAGAGGCGTGGACGGGTTGGCCCAGGGTTTAAGGGTTTAGGGTTTTATCTAGAGTTTTAGGAATTTGAAGTTCGTGATTTAGAGATTTAGAGGTTCAGGGTTTCAGAGTTTTCTGACTTATAAGGGATGTAGAGGTTTAGAGTTTGGGGGTAGTTGAGAAATTCAGGGTGTAGCTTGTGGGCTCTAGGGGTTCAGTGATGCAGTTGGGTTTGCAAGGATTGACTTGGAGGCGCTTTGGGTACAGCAACACTACCCAAAGGGTCCACGTACCACTATATCAGGTACTTAGTAGGTATTTGGGCCCCAAAAGTATGCACTCTACCATTACTTGGACCCTTCGGGCTACCAAAAAAGGAACACTGCCGATCACCGGGGTCGCGCCGACCACAGGGCCAGGGCCTTACTCCTCGGCTCTCGGTGCAACACCTGGTTGGTACCGTCGCCAATCCCGCAGACCATCAAATCCTAAGCACCCTGCTCCCTAGAGCTCTAAACCCTATGCCTCTTCGTAGGGTAGATAGTTCTGAGGTTAGGATCCGTGATATAGACACTAGGTCTCCTTAAAAGTGTGCAGGGTTGAAACATATGGGAGTTTCCGAAAATAGGGGACCCTGATATATAGTACCCCTAAATAGTAGGATCCTTATTATAAGTAACCCCAAAATAAGGTACCCCCTACTTTTCGGAAACTCCCATATTATACAGGTAAAGTCGGTATAGTCTTATTAGTTTTTTCCTGAAGGAGGTCTCGGCCGCGTACGCCAAGTTGTGCTATGGCGCCTGGGTGCGGCAGGCCAGGCCTAGGGGTTAAAGGTTAAGGGGTTTAGGGTTTGCAGGGGGTTTAGGGGTTTAATTAGTGTTTAGGGGTTTAGGGGTTTAGGGTTTGGGGGTTTAGGTTTAGGGTTAAGGGATTTAGGGTTTGGGGGTTTAGGGTTTAGGGTTCATGGGTTTAGGGTTTCCGGGTGCATTCGGGTCTTGGGTTTAATTGGGTTCTACCGGGAACCCCAAATCCTACCTTTTTGACCAACATGTAAGGAGATCACATCCACAAGGAATCAGAGACAAGTACGGTTGATGATAGAAATCCTGCATTACCTTAATGACCCTAAACTATGGGAATTCTGGTATATTCCTTGTTATGGGTAATGCAGGGTTTCTATCATCGACCGTAGTTTGTGTTGCTGTGCCACAGGATGAGTTTCCTATGGTTTCCTGGTTTTTAGGGCTCCAGGGTTTGAAAATTAGGGGTACTTTATTCGGGGGTCTCCTACTATTTAGGGTACTATATTCGTGTCCCCTATTTTCAGAGTTCGAGCTTCTAGGGTTGAGGGCCTGGGTGATATGGTTTATGACGTTTCAGATTCTGAGATGGAGCTGATGCTCCTGGGTTTGGATTCTAAGGTTCAGGTCTCTGGGGCGGTACCTAGAGTCTAGAGAACGTAGAGCCTGGATTGCACATCTGTTTGCATGGTTGGCCAGAAGGGCTTTTTGGGATGTGATTGCCAAGCCTCAGGATCCATGTCCCTAAATGGTACATACATTTGTCACATTCGCTGTAAGGTAGTCCCTAGATCAACACTTCGGGGCCATACATACTATTTGGTTACATGGACCTTCCTTGCAAGCTTCAAACCGGCGAATGCCGCCTTGTCGTGGGTTTCTTGCTGAAATCGGCCACCCGCGAGTCCATTGTGGCGTGTTTCAGGCAATTTGGGGACGTGTTGGGAGTGGGTCATGGCATGTGAGCTGCCGGTGGCTGGGCTGTTGGCCCCGACAGCAACGTCGTCGTGTCATATTGTGGCTCACTCGATCGACATACAGCAGCAGCAGCCAGCAGTCAGCAGTTCGATCGATGCCGCGGTCTAAGTCACCGCCATGGCACCCCGGACGCGGGTGGGCTCTGACACCCCGCACGGCCGGAGCCACCTTCCCGACCAGCGCCGCACGGCTCCAGCTTTCGCCTTCAGCACAATCCATCTCAACTTACGCGCTGACGTGGCTCTTCCTGCTGCACCCTTAAGCCACCTGGACCTCCGGCTTGCTGCATTTCTACCAGGACACCCTCAATGAGCGCGAAGATCGCGCAACCACCCGCGCTGCCGAGAACCCTCAGGGCGGACCCAAGCCATTCGCTGGCAAGATCAATCTTTGCTTAGGGTCGGGGACCCTCGAAGGCGAACCCCTAAACCCCTAAACCCCAAACCCCTAAACCGCAAACGAGCATCATCGCCCCAAACTCTAAACACAATGAACTCTTCTAGTACCCCATCCCGATTCCGTAGTTAAACCCCTCGTGTGCCCTGTCCTGCCCACGTCCTCGATGTCGAGTTTCCAGGCCACCCTGATCCCCAGACCCGGATTTCAGATCTCCAGCAGTCTATGGGATTGGGGCTTGTAGAGTCTGCTTGAACCATTGAACATGTTATCATGAAACTTAGCAACCAGAGCTGTAAATGTCATGGCTATAGTTCTAGTTACTTATAACCCTATTAGCAAGGTAATATGGGGACCCAAATAATTTACCAATACTATATTGGGGTTTCCGAATGGAGCCCAAATCCCTGTTCTAATTATTAAGGCCCCTATATTACATATGCTTACTGCATCCCCTCACTCTCCAAGTCGGCGCTTTGGTTTCATAGTGCATGCAGCAAGCCCAAAGCCCAACTCTTCATATAGGGCTACTGTTCCTTGACCACCGTGTGGGAATTTCCGAAGATTGGCGGTACCTTATTTTGGGGAATAAGGCCTCTAGTACCCATGCGGAACAAACAGGCCCGTGAACCCTAAACCGCAATTTTAACCGCCGCCCAAGGAGCCGCATAACATACAGTAGAGGCCAGAAAGTTGGAATATCATTATCGTAACCCCTTTAAGGTAAATTATAGGGGATCCTACCATTAATCCATATTCCAACTTTCAGGAGTTCCCTTTAAAGCTCTTGAAGACAAGATCATCTTGAGGCACTTCTGGCACGGGCAACACGGCCACCTCCGCCGGCAGCAGTGCTTTGATGCACTTGAGCATTGGTTTGCTCGCTCGTTCGGGTCCAGGGTTCCGGGGTTAGGGATTACGGATGATTGCGGTATAGTGTAGCAGACATATTGGTCGTGACTGGGTTTGGCCTGTGAGATCGTGAGTGCTTGCATTGGGCTTGCTACTTGCGTGCAATTTGATCTCCAATGTCTGAATCCGACACTAGACCCCAAGCTTCTGAAACTTAAACCCTCGCTCTAAAGCCCCTGAACTGCATACTCAAGCTCTAAACTCCTAAGACTCCAAAGCCTAAACCCTCAACCCCATATACCCCGAATATCAGCTGAGGCCGCGCCGGTAGCGGAGCAGCCCGCCGAACCCAAAGCTGAAGGTTCAGCAGGCGCAACCTAAGCTCAGGGCTTCGTGGCTTGTCGTCGCGGTCGTCGTCGTTGTCGTCGTCGTTCTCGTCTTCGTCGTAGTAGTATTAGCAGCAGCAGCAGCAGCAGCAGCAGGAGTCGTAGGAGTAGTCGTCGTAGTTTGTCGTAAGTTGCTAGTTGCATAGTAAATGGTCAGTTAGCCAGCAGGTAGTAAGTTACTTAGTCTCAACTCAGCTCTGGCGCGTCAAACTGCGACACTCCGTTCCAGTCTACTACAAGGTTGGTTCACGATACCAAGTTAGGTGAACTTCTGATAGTTCGAGATGCCCTACAGTCCTGTTGTTCGGTCTCCTCATTAACAACAGTTGCTCCCTCCATCCCTTGTTGCGTTTGTTGTTTCGTGTTCGTGTTCTCTCATACATACATACGCATGGGCGTACCTACATACGCCCATACCAACAGTTCAAACATGCTTACATCACATACTCGTTCAGCTGCTTAGTTTAATGTTCAGTTACATAGCTGAAGAATCAAGACCAGACATGCATAAGCAGGAAAGCAACTCGAATCGTCAGCTAGTCATCTGGACCCTATACGTACAGAGATAGATAGCAAAGTGCATTTACATGCATGGTTTTGGCATATGTTCGTGTATGCATATACTAGAAATTAAGTATACATATACACATAGGTATACGTGCATACGACATACCTACATGCATACATACATACATACACATATACGTATACACATGCATGTAAACATATACATATATGCACGGATGCATGCGTGCATGCATACATACATAGGTTCACATGTGTATATACAACATGCCTGTCTGCATGTTTGCGTGTACGCTTATGTTTGAACCATACGTATATTTGTACGATATACACATGCACAAACAATGACATTGATGAAAATGCAACGCCCTTCTGCAGCCCCGGCCGGCGCGGAAATTGCAATGCTGCAAGCAGAAGCAGCATTTGAGCACCTCCGGCGGAACTTCATACGCAAATTTAAAATAAGTGTTTCCAGACTTGTTGCCCCAAGGATTGATCGAGGGTTTGGGGCTTTGGCGTTGTCTGTGGGCCGGGAGCCAGGATGGGATATCTTCGCCACATGGGGTTGACAATGAGGGTCTTGGGAATTCGAGTGGCAGACTGTCAACCGTAGGCTTTGTTTCGATTTTTTGCAGGGTTCCTGTTCTGGTGTTTGGCATCTAGGCTGTTGGCGTGAGAGTTCGAAGAAACTCCTTTCGATCTTCAGACGGCAGTAGGGGTACCTGCACTTCCAAAGATGCTACGCTGCCAGGCCGTGCAGCCGGCATTCCGGGAAAAGGTCAAGCCTCCACTATCTGCACACGCCCTGACATATTCAACGGTCTGGGGTTTAGCGTTCAGCCGAAGATGGCAACCCTTGTCCCTGTCCTCCGAAAGCAACCCTTAGAGGTGCTGGCTCCGGGGCTTGGCTCCAATGACAAAGCCTTGGCCCTGAACTCCACAATCTCGAAGTCGGTAGGCGAGGCGCCTGGGAATTGTTACCATCACAGCAGGCTGCTCTCGGCATCTATGTGTGAGACTAGTGGGAACCTCTAAACTCTCTTTCGATGGATACTCCAGAAGATATGACTGGACATGGGGTTAATCAGTTATTACACACGAAGAAACAGACAACCAAACGTGTAAATATGTGCGTGTCCATGATAAACATACATATACATGTGTATATATGTATATATAGATGCATATGTACACACAACACAAATGTAGAGACTTTCCCTATGTACTTAGCATGAAATTCACCTCTGAACCTCTAAGTCTAAGCTTTAGCCTACACCCTCAAAACCCTAAACCCCAAAACCATAAACCCCAAAACCCCAAACCCACCCTCAGGTCAAACAAATCGGACTAGTCAGGCGCAGCCGCGGCCTCGCGGCATGGACTGCGCGGGCCGTCCAGCCTAGGGCCTGGATCGGACGGTGAAAGGATTTACGGAGACATATACAGGGGTTTATGAAGGTTCGGTTCGGGTGTTATTCTAGGGTTTTGGAAGGGCTTGCTGAGGGTTTTACAGTTTGTCTTCATAAGGGCTGTTACAGGGATCTGAGGAATTAGTACTTTGCAACTCCTTGTGTGTTTGGTAGGGTTTTGTTTTGTAAGTTTTTTCTGATCTGTGTCTTCAGGTTTGGACGGCTTTAGGTTCAGGAGTTTAGGGTTAGTAGCTTCAGACTCGCGCATGCTCCCTGCCCAAGCCGATCGGAACCCTCAACCCAATGCTAGAGAGCATGGCAGAAGGGTTTGTCTTCAGGTGCACACACATACATACATATATATATATATATATATATATATACATACACACACTGCTCTACCATCATACAGATGCTATATACGCTTGCATACGGGGTCCCTTAATACTAGTATGCCTCAGAGCCTGAGAGCTCCACCTGAAGGGTTCCTGTACAGAGGTACCGTCAGGTCAGCGTGTATACTATCCATAGATATGTGTTTGTATATATGTATGTATAGATGTATGTATATATGCTTAACTGAACATGTATGTGTGGATGCATGGGCTGATGAATGAATGTACATATGTATGGATATATATATATATATATATATATAAATACGTATGTATGTATGTATGCATGTATGTATGTAAGTAAGTATGTATGTATGCATGGTTGTATGTACGGATGTATCGATGTGTGTATATATGCATGTATGCATGTGAATAGCCCTAGGCAGCCGACCCTTTGGAAAATGGAAGTTGCTGCAGTCAGGCATTCCCTCATGCAGCGAAGTTTCCTGTTCTGGTGCCCTGGCAATGTCAGCTTCCTCTCTTGAAAGGGTTTTGAGGTGTTGGGGCTTGCTGTTGCAAGACTTCGGTTGAGAGCATACGACGTTAAGCCGTTCGGCTTGGAGTGCTTCAGGGCAGATGGATAGACAGTTCGTAGATAGATCGATGGACAGATAGATGGATAGATAGACAGACAGCCAAGCAGACAGACTCAGACAGACTTATGGACATACACGGATCGATAAACAGATAGGTAGATAGAGTGGTTCAGAGTTCGAGATTGGTGTCGGCAGTTTGAAGATACTTGGCGTAGAGTTTTTCGGGCGCAGTCAGAGCCGGCGAGCACCTGGGATTGCAAGCACTTAGACCTGACCTGAATACCGAAAGCGATGGAAATCCTGGACCAGCCATCACTTATAGGGCTTAGGTTTTAGGTTTAGGGTTGACACTTAGAGTTTTGGGTTAGGGGTTCTTATGTGCTTCCTTGCACGGCGTTTTGTCCGAAGGGCTCTCCTTCGAGTCCTCTCTCCAAGGTTGGCAGCTTTCAGCCCTACACCCCGTATCTAACATGTCAAATACGGAACTCCATGCACCTCCCCTAGACCCTAACCTCAACTCCAATCCCATTGAAAGCCCTAAACCTCGTAATCAGTCAACGACGAACCCGGCCGCCGAAACCCCAGCACCCTGCCAGCAAATTCCGAACGGGTCTAATTCCAGACATGCAGAATGTAGTTTTAAAATGATTTGAGCAGGGTTCTTCGCAGTTTGAGAGTAGGATTTCGATCGATTGTATTGAAATTAGACCTGTACTGGTGATTCAGACCTCCACTGTAGTAGATTTGTTGGCTTTATGTGCCTCTCATAGCACCCTACACAGCTTTTCATCCAGAAACGGTGCTGCAATGAACAGGTATTGTTTAAGCCCTGAACAAAGCAGCGGTATTCCTTGGTTCCTCGTCTGTCCACAGGTTGTACTAAACTAAACCCCGGCCTCCAGCGACCCCCTGTACTACGCCCCAAACCCTCGAGCCTGGAACAAGTGTAGCAATCGCTGAATAGGTACAGAGCAAACCCGAAACCCTACGCCCTAAACCTGACGTTTCAACCACAAGCCGACCGGTGTTCTTTGAGGCGGCAACTGCGACCTGCATTGGCGCAAAGGCGTCTGGCAGAGTGGTCTGCACGCAACCTGGGCCAGTTTACCCTTGTGTTAAAGATAGCTGCTCCGATTTTCAGTTTCTATAGACACTCAGCAGCGCAATTTTGACCAGAAAGACCCCAGGAAGCGTTCCATGAGTTCAAGAACCCCCTCAACGAAAAGCCAGCGAGTGCCCTTTCATGCCTTCATAGCGCCCGCACAGCACCCAATTATATAACCCTGTATATCGAAAGCCATTCATCGAACCCTTGCAAGCTGTTTGGAAGGGGCCAGAGTCCCACCAGGCCCGGAGCCCAACATCTCGAAATCATAAGCTTGATAGCTCTGAGCTCATATAAGGTTGGTTGAAATCTCGTTTAGGAGTTATAGTTGCTCCAGATCAGCCGCGTTCAGCATTGATGCGACGCTGGACCGGACTTCTTCTTGCATTGCTGTCCTTTGATCGTAGCTTCTTTGCCCGACCACCTCGACTATACAGATGGGGTACCCTACAGCTGTAGTCCATCTTCAGTCCATCTGCGACAGAGCCTTTGGCATGGAGGAGGACCGCACAGTTCTTCAAGGAGCCTATCACCAGGCTGCGGCAGCGGGACGTGCCACCGAGAAACGGCCGAGCCAAAGATGCACAAGGTCTATCCCCCTAAACCCTAAACCCTAAACCCTAAACGCTGCCTGCCTGTCTCGATCCTGTAGGCAGGCACTTGGCCGCAGTGCCGAATATTCCAAAAGCCAGGCTGCGATCTGCTTCGCCAAGGGGAGAAGGAGGGACCCTTGAAAAGGACCCCTAGGTATATATCCCAAACATAGCCATTATATCCCCATTATATAGCCCCATTATAGGATAGGGGTCCCCATTAAGGGTCCCTCCTTTTCCCCTGTGAGCTTCGCCTAGCTGCTCAAGGCCGGAGGTGTCTCCAGGATGCCCAAGCGGGCGTACCAACGTCTGGTTGCGGTCGGGCCCGATGCGGACACCATGGAGGCGACCGAGGCCCTGGAGGAGCATAAACTTGCTGCCACAGACCTCTAACTCCTAAAGCCTAACATATGGGCGTGAATAATTACCCATACTGTTTGAGGGATCCTTATTATGAGTGTAGTAGTATAGTTCACCCCAAAACCCTAGTCAATTAGTAAGGCAAGCCCAAACCGAGTTTTGCCCTCGTGCCAGGACACCTCCATGCCCTTGCTGAGCACGGTCTTCTCGCATTCTGCTTTTTCAGCCGCTCACCTCCAGTGATCATTCGAGACAAAATCACCGGAAAGCATTAACCTTAACCCCAAGCCCTTAGCCCTAAACCAAGACCCTGGGTCGAAAATTCAGCACCGGGCTCCAGTCGTTCTGTTTACTGTTGTTTTACATGCCCGTGGTCTGTTGCATGGGGTTTCGCGAATCGCAGTGGGGCCGGAGACTTTCGGCGGACTTGCTGTGTGGGACAGGGCACTCCACAGTCGAAAGTCGTGGATTTTATACACATTGGTCAGAGACCGAACTGGTTAGAAGTCCTTTTCCAGAGTTGTTGCTGAATATCAGTGCGCTATGCCATCGGATCGAGCCAGGCCACGATAAAGTTCACTGTCAAGACTGCAACTGCGTTCAGAGAAGCCTTAGTCTTCATCATCATCGTCAGCGTCAAGTGTCGTTATCACGAGCATGACTGTCACAGTGACCTTTTCCATGATCCTGCCGAACAGCGCTGGGAACAGGAAACAGTGCCGCAAAGATCTTTCAGATCCCATGCATGAGAAACGCAAGCTGGGATTTCATGCGCAGCAATGCTCGACTCGGGCCCCCTCCCCCTGAACCCTACTCTGCTCCATAAATCCTAAACCTGACACCTGAATTTTATACTTGTGCGGGATTCTGGACGAGCCTAAACTTCAACCACGAGGCCATAGAAGGCTCCAGGCCTCGATCCATTAAATAAAGCCCGCGTTTCGGGGCAAGCGCAACCCCGGATTGCAAGTCACGCCATACAGTACATGCTGAAGGTTGCATTTATATATCAATAACATAAATATAGCCGAAGACTTTGTTCCAGCTACTAAGACTCCTGGATTGAATTCAAGGAATCTTTGTCTGATTCTAATGTTCGGGCCCCTAGATCCGTATGTTCCAACCCTTCGAAGCCCTACCTATATTAAGGTTCCCCAAACTCCTTCTAAGGGCCCCTACTTGGAGGATCATGGGACTTAGTAAGTAGGGTTATAAGTACCTTAGTTGGGGCTATAAGTAATTATAAGTACAGTTACCTTAATTATAGCCCTAGTTACTAAGTCCCATGATCCTTTAAGTAGACTTGTGTTGCGGGACATCTCCAGATGAGGCTTCCGCCGCTTCGTCAAAGGCTCACGCCGCCCCGGCACCACGATGCGAGACGAGGTGTGTAATATAGGGTGGGAGTGAGTCGTAATACTGTTCCTGAGGCTCGGTATTACCATGAAGTATATCCCAAAACCCTGTTCTAAGTATTGAGTCCCCTATAGTAGGGTTTAGCTTATCGGGTTTCGGTTGCAGCACAGGCAACACTAGGAGTCGGGCAAATGATGAGAAGACAAGCGTTGGTGACCAATCTGACCAGTGCCATCGGCAAAGTCACAGTCATAGTAGTCTTGTGTAATGCTGCCGATAAGAGTTGCCGCCATCAGGCTTCAAACATGAGGCTTTTGCTTTATCCATCAGATGGCCATGCCCAGTTCAGATGACACCGAGAATGATGAACATGAGTACCGCGGTGGCGGTGGCGGTGGTGGTGGTGGTGGTGGTGGTGGTGGTGGTGGTGGTGGTGGCGGTGGCGGTGATGGTGGTGGTGGTCACACAAGGAGCAGGATGAGGAGGAGCAGCAGGAGGAGGAGGAGGAGGAATAGGAGGACAGCGGTGGTCAATATAATTTTACATATATAAAGTAAATAAAATATGTCTATATATGTATATATGTATGTGCATATATACATATATATATATATATGTATCTAGACGTTTAATCATACTTAAATTTTTTGTGTTCTTATGCACGAGCAGACGATGATTCTTGTGATGATGACGATGATGATGACGGTGATGATGATGATGATGATGATGGCCATGGCTGTGAGACGGTGATGGTCATGAGAAGGAGGACGTCCAGGAGGATAAGGGTGATGATGGTAGTGTTGATGAGGATGATCATGGTCATGGTTATGGTCGTTATGGTGATGCTGATGAATGCGATGACAGCGGTCAAAAGATGATGGTTATTCATTGCTTTCTTGTTGTCTCAACACCTCCAGCTGCCGATAGCAACTGAGGCAGCAGGCCGTAAGGTGATGCGATCGATGGTTTAGGACAAACGGAGGATGCCCCGATCACGACTGAGTGTGTGACAAAGCTGAAGATGCTGGAGGGTAGCGGTTAAAGGCGCTGATGGTTGTGGTGGCAATGAAATGATGATGCTGATGTTGCTGACTGGTTGGTGAACGAAAGCTGCAATGACGGCGATAATGATGCTGGTGTCTTAGCGATGTAGGCAAAAGAACAAAAACAAACAGTCACCCCCAACAAAAACCAACAGGAGGGCGACGACGCCTCTCCTCCGCTGCAGGCTCGCCGAATGCGGGCGGGGGTGGCTGGGTGAACACAGGCGTACATACATACCTACCGCTTTTTTCGGTTTCTTTGGTTATCCGAAAACTCCGGTCGGTCCGAGGGGGATACCAGACCGGGTGCCTCAGCATTGAATGATACCCCGCCCTTTGTAAGTAGTTCAGCAGTAGGAAACTCATACGTTATGACCTGCGACGAAAGTTGGATGACTGCTTCTCCTAGCCCAGAAACGGAGTTCCAACAGTTAAATCTCAGCAAGCTTACTTTGGGGTTCTGTGTTTTTTCCGAACCCCATTTTTTTGTTGCTACTTGTGGTTCACGGATCTTACTCTCTTTATCGTTCTATGTTCCCCTAAACCCTTAGACCCCTAAAGCCGAAACCCCGAAGCCCCAGAACAACTCAAAAGGAACTCTCGCTTCTCACGCCGGCGGCGTTGTGCTCGGGCCCCAGCTGCTCTTGGGGTGAGGCATTAGGGGGTTTGAGTATTTGGGGTTTAGGGT
>CAJNDT010006044.1:57500-130000 GCA_905221615.1 Symbiodinium sp. CCMP2592 | reverse complement strand
GATACCCAAACAGGCACCCGCAAACAGGCACTACCGGTCATTGCTTTCGCAGCTCTCTAAGACATGAACAAATGCATGCTTGGATAGCATATTGAAGAAAGCTCCAAAGCACTACCCAGGCTCCATGACTGGCCGCTCTCCGGGAGATTCACCCCAAATCCAAAGACCTACACAGGCCCTAAACCCTCCGAGCCGCAATAAGAGGGATTACGAGGATCCTCCAACATGGTTTTTTCGGGCTTCGAAAGAGTTAATCCAGCACAGCCATAACACTGTGTCGAATTTACAGTAGATGCTCAGGCAAGGAAGTGTTTGGGTAGTTAACACCTGCTTGGTCCGAAGCGAGCGATGTGGCGAAACTTGTTCTTTGGGGTCCGAACCCTTTCTGTTTAGCGCTCGACATGCTGCACATTCGCACAGTTTCAGGTGAACGACTCGTTGATGTGGACTTGGCGAGCTTTCGCGCAACGCTTCCGACAGGGATTTCTGCAGTGCGGGCACTGAAGCAGCACTTGCACAGCACGTGTGGGCTGTCAAGGTTCCGGCAAAGGCTTGTCTTTTTGGATGCTGACGATGATGAGGAGGATGAGAAGGATGATGCTGATGATTCCTCGGTTCTAGATGACGAACACATTTTGAGACCCGGGGAAGCTCAGGTCGTTCTGCTAAGCTACTGCCAATCATCTGCAGCTCAAGTGGAAGCACTTCTGGATGCTGCAAGAAGCGGTCGAGCAGCAGCCGTGGAGAGTATGCTACAAAGGCCGCAAGAGCCAGATCTATGTTTTGAGGAGCGTTGGACCGCACTGTTTGCGGCATCCAAAAACGGCCACCTGGAGGTTGTACACCTTTTGCAGGAGGCCAATGCGGACAAGGACAGGGCCCATAACAGTGGCATGACCCCTTTGTACATCGCAGCTAAGAATGGGCATTGGGAGATCGCCCGCCTTTTGCTGGAAGCCAACGCGGACTCGGACATGGCCAAGCTTGATGGCGCCACACCCTTATTCATCGCAGCTGCGCAGGGGCGTTTGGAGGTTGCCCGTCTTTTGCTGGAGGCCAATGCGGACAAGGACAAGGCCACGCATGATGGCGCCACCCCTTTGTACATCGCAGCTGAGAAAGGGTGTTGGGAGGTAGAGCGGCTTTTGCTGGAGGCCAAAGCCGACACGGATAAGGCCATGCATGATGGCTCCACCCGTTTGTGCATCGCGGCTCAGAACGGACAGTTGGAGGTAGTGCGTCTTTTGCTGGAGGCCAACGCCGACAAGGATAAGTCCATGCATGATGGAGCAACTCCTTTGCACATGGCGGCTCAGAATGGACAGTTGGAGGTAGTGCGGCTTTTGCTGGAGGCCAATGCGGACAAGGACAAGGCCAAGCTTAATGGCGCAACCCCTTTGTACAACGCAGCTCTGAATGGACAGTTGGAGGTAGCACAGCTTTTGCTGGAGGCCACTGCGGACAACAATAAAGCCTATGAGAGTGGCACAACCCCGTTGTACATCGCAACTGTGAAAGGGTGTTTTGAGATTGCCCGCCTTTTGCTGGAAGCCAATGCGGACACGGACAGGGCCAAGCTTGATGGCGACACACCTTGTTCATCGCAGCTCGCAGGGGGCGTTTGGAGTTTGCGCGCCTTTTGCTGGAAGCCAACGCGGACAAGGACAAGGCCAAGCTTGATGGCGCCACAGCCTTATTCATCGCAGCTGCGCAGGGGCGTTTGGAGGTTACCCGTCTTTTGCTGGAGGCCAATGCGGACAAGGACAAGGCCATGCATGATGGCTCCACCCCCTTGCTCATCGCGACTATGCGTGGGCGTTCGGAGGTTGCCCGCCTTTTGCAGGAGCCCAATGTGGACAAGATCAACGCCTGAATCAAAGCTATATCAATGCCGGATTATGGTAAAACCCGTGTCGGCACCCTGGGAGCCGAGAGATCTGGGTTACTACTATAGAGGCCTTCATAATTACCTATTGTGCTATTTTTGTGGCTTCCTTCTTGTAAGCACAGTATAATATGTACCCCCAAGCCCTATTCTAAGTATTAAGGCTCCTATCTTATTAATTCAGTTTGTGCATATCTTGTAGACCTACAGTGGCCCGAGAGAGCGTAATCAAAGTCAACAAGTCGCCGAGGTGGCTGTGGGGCTTCACAACCGCTTCGAGGAGGACTGCACAGTGAACGGTGTAGAAGTTTAGGATTTAGGACTGTAGGCTTTAGGAGTTTAGGCTGTAGGAGTCTCAGATTTCTAAGTCCGATCAGGGTTCTGTGGTATTGGAGGCATATGGGGTTTCCAAGAATCGGGGATCCTAATATAGTACCCTAAGCAGTAGGATCCTTATCATAAGGATCGCAAAATAAGGTGCCCCTCTTTTCGGAAACCCCCATGTGCTTTCCAAGGTTAGGGCTCGTTGATCTCGATTTTCGGGCTTCAGGGTTGGGGGGTTGGGGTTCCGGGTATTAAATTTAAGTATGCTACGAAATACACCCAGCCCTCAAGCCTATACCCTGAACCTTAAACCCCATTCTAATTGACAAGCCTGCTTTCCTTTCTTGCAAGGCCTACAGGCCCCACTAAGCGATCTGGGCTTCGATAAGCTTTCGGGCGGGGGGGGTGGGGCGGCAATTCGGATCACTTTCAGTACGTTGGTTGAGGGCTTAGTTTGGGGGTTGCGGGGATTAGGCTTTCCATGCTTGCACGCTTTAGGCTTTTGGGGTTTAGGATTTTGTTTGGTCTATATAGTTTGCTTTCGGCGTTTAGGGTGCAGGGCCATGTTGTGAGAGTCTTGGGTCGGGTGGGCTTCATTTTGAACTGATGGCATCCCGCAAAGGGGGCTTCTAATATTCAGGGTTTCATTCATGGGTCTCGAAAGATAAAGATGTGTTCCCCTCTGAAGCTTCCATGTGCATGCTGGGATGCTTCTGAGCGTCAGGAGCACGATCTCATGGACCAACGCATCATCTACTGTCGAGTGACGGCCTCACTTGTACTGCTGAGTGACGTGACAAATCGCCTTGCAGCATCCTCCAAGGCATGTATGTTTGTGTGTAGTGGTAACAACTTCCAGTAACTAAGCGCTTGCTGGCACTCGCCGCCCAAACAGCTGGATTCACATTGTCTACTGCATTTACAGATTTTTGGAACACGGAGTTCAAAGACGCAAGCTATAACCCCTTTGCTCAATCTTGCAGATGCTAGATTCAAAGCCTGATGGCCCTTAACGAAGGAAAGTGCAATTCAAACCACACTAAACCCCTAACCCCTAAACTCTAAAGTTTCTAAAGGATCCCATTGCACTTTACAATGCTTACGCTTCAACTACAAGGCTCTCAGGGTTCGAATATTTTTGGTGTAACCCTGAACCCTTTTGACCTTACACCCTCACCGCACGAACCCCTACACCCGAGATCGTACAAACCGTAAACGTTTCGCCCTATATAAACCCTAAACCTTATGAGCATTGCTGAGCCCGAACCCTTCCACCCTAAACCGGTAACCTTCTAGTCTGGGATCTTACTTACAAGCCTTAAACCTTACACGGGCAGTTCTCTAAATTAAGGTTCTAGGGTCCTTTATATTGAGGCACCGAATGATTTTAGAGACCTAACAAAACCCAAATTTAGAGAACTACCGAACTACGAACACCCTAGACCCGAAACTCCGAAACCTTCTTCTAAACCCTAAACCCTAAAACCCTAAACCCTAAACTCTCAGCTAAACCCAGCCACTGGCGGACTCTGAGGATGCCGTGGTCAAGGACGAGCTGGTTGAGGGTCAGGGTTTAGGGTTTAGGGTCTTGGGTTTAGGGTTTGGGGTTTAGGGTTGTGGGGATCTAGGTTTTAGAAAGGTGTAGGTTTGTTTTTCAGTTTTAGGGTTCTAGGGATTAGGGTGAGGGTCTAGGGTGTCATGAGAAGAGCTTCGGGTTCTATAGCTATACGGGTGTTAGGGTAGATGTGTTTTTTTAAGGGATGTATAGGTAGCGGTTTTACAGGGGCTTTGTATCACCGTGAGAGTCCGAAGGGGGTTTCGGATTCAGGTTTATGGCTTGGTGCGCATGGATGTCTTGTCAACGTACTGCTGTCGGGTATACCAGGTTTAGTGTCTTACTTGCAGCCTGGAGAGCGTTCGTGGCGGAATGTTTGCAGGAGAAGCTTCGCCGTGAGAGGCTCGTGCTCATGCGATGCCAGGGCCTCAAGACACTGTGAGCCATGCCATAAGGGCCTTCATAAGGGATCATGGCTTTGCTCTGCAGTAATGCATGTCCCATCGGTCATTATGGCTGGCGTGTATGCGCATAGGTACATGGATCCTGACAGAGAGAGTTTATGACACGACAGCTTCGTCGTTCATGGGTGCATTGGGATGCAGGAACTTGCGTGCTCAATATCAGGCATGCGGTTCCAGCAACTGCAGCAAAGGTTTTAGTTAAGTACAGGGTCGGACAATCGGCCGAGCAAGTCGTATCCCTCGACTATTGTAGCGGGCTGGTAAAGTCGAGGCCCTGAACTTATGATTTATGATGCTTTCGAGTTTACAGCTTTTACTAGGGCCGTCAGCAGTTCAGTTTCTTCACACCCCGAACTCTGGATCTTCGTCTCTGATGGTCGAGCGCTTGGTCCTTCAGCCAAGTGCCCGGGGTTCGGAGGTGCCGTGAGTGGGTGAACCAGTGAGCAAGCAGCGAGCCAAGCCTGCTAATCCTAGAAATATTGTTAAATTTTTGGTCATTATAATCCCTAGGAAACAGCTGAAACTATAATTTTTGCTAGGGTTCTAAGTTCATCACTCTAATCCCGAGAACCGGACCCAACCCCAACGGACACATTGCATGTAAAGAAATGCAAGAAGCCTCTGCAATTACCTAACCTCGAAGCTCTCGGAGTCCATGTAAATATGTAGTATGTTCATGAATCTTTGCGTATGGCACAATGACTTTCTGTTCTTTCCAGAATGTTCACTACGTAGATGGACGGCTTCCCAAAGCCTGCGCTCTTAGCCAGCAAGCCATTAATTAGCCTATGAACAAAGGGTCCAAGTATCATTATGGTATATACTTAGACCCCCAAAATACCCTATAAGTATATACCATAATGATACTTGGACCCTTTGGCCTATGAACCAAGGGATGTTCGACGTCCTCCACCGCTGGGCATCCCTTGGGCGAGTTTGGGGACCCAGCCCCGAGGGCGCACTTTGGGATTTTCTTAGGGGTACTTAGAAATACTTTTTAATTGTTTGGTTATTATAATCCCTAAGAAACAGCTAAAATGATTAAAATAGGAGGCCTCAATAATGAACCTAAACCATTTTTTTGGGGGGGGGGGATCCTTATTGTACATATAAATATATAGTGTAATGGTCCCCAAAACTCTAAATAATTAAAAATTAAGGCTCCTATATTGAAAAGGTGTCATGGGGCAGAAGGGCTCAGTGAGTAAGTCGTCAGTGTTGGGCTTGCGGGTTTAGGCTTATCAGTGACCTTCAGATCTTCGTGAAGAGTTCCATGCCAGGCACTCTTGTCATACGGTTGATGATATAAATCCGGCATATGGGAATAATGGTATATTCCTTATTATGGGTAATGCCGGACTTATGTCATCAACCGTACTTGTACCTGCTCATCAATGCTTGGGCATACCTGGGCCGTTGTCCGCAAAGGCATCTCGGAGGTTGTTATGGAGGCTGCAGAGCAGTACTGGGCAAGCTGATGAGGGCCCAGACCAAGGAGGCGTGGCTGTCGGTGGCAAAAGCCGACATCCCTGCCTCAGTCTTCGAATGGTGCTTGTCATGCTTCCCAGACGAATTTAACGGAAGAACGAGGCAGAGGTCGTGCCTCCTTCTGCGGCATGACGCTGCGCTCGCTTCTAAATACAGACAGGCAGACCCTCAACCCAGATGTGCTGAGACTGATCAGGGCTTAGAGGTTCCTGTCGCTTTACCCTGAATATGGGTAGTTGTGAAAATTATGGCCCCTTTTTGGGTACCCCAAACATAAGGTGCCGTATTTTAATAAGGACCCAAAAAGCGACCCTAATATTGACAACCACCCAATTTTAGCGGCCATCGTCTGGCAGACGACCTTCTCAGCAGGGGTTTCTGATACAGTGTAGACTCCCCTAAACCCCCAACACTTGACCCTGGCTCCGAGCCTAATCCCTGCACCCGGGTTCTTTCCTGTAAGCACTACTTGGTAGATCAGGGAAGTAAGCAAGGCTATAGGTACCTCAACTGGGGCTCAAAGTACCGTTAACTCCACTTACTTAAATAGAACCCCTAGTACCTAAGTCGGCTGACCCTTCAAGTAGCTATATTGCTTTAGAGTGTGAATCTGGTGTCTCGACATGGAGGCTAGCATCCCCTTCCCACGGCCATGGTATTTAGGGACAGTAATGTACCGTAGACCCAAACCCGGAACCCACAAAACCCAAACCCTAAACCCCAAACTCTGTGATTTGTGCTAGTGTAGGCCGCAATCGGCCGGACCTTCTGCAGAAAAAGGCCCCATTGCACTTAAACGAAAAATCCCAAACTCTGGGGGGTGGGGGCCCGGGGCCGGTAGAGCTTCACTGCCCAGTTCCGAGCCCGAAGCCAGCGGCGAGAGGAGGCCATCTTCAGAATTTCGGTGTACCTGGACCCCAAAAGTATGTAGAACAATAGCCTGTTATATGTTTTGGGCCATTATTTTACCCACTTTGGGGGGTCTAGGTATGGGTTGTTCAGGGGTTCAGGCTTGAGGGTCTCAGGGCTTTGGACTTCGACTTTGGGTTTGGGGGTTTTGGGGGTTGAGGATGTAGGTGTTGTAGGTTAGAAGCTGCCCCCACCCTGTAGTGACTATAAGGATTGTATTAAATTAGGGCCCTATTATATTCCTATTATACGACTATTACAGGGTGGGGGCCCCTTCTAAGTTGTAGAGTTCATGATGCATGCTGCTGCTCCAGCTGTGCGTTTCGAGGTTTGAGGGTTTAGAGTTCAGCGCTAGGGCTGGGGTCCTTAGGTTTGAAATCCAGTGGCAGATCTGCAAACGCGAGGTTTAGGTTTGCAGGGCATGCGGGGTTTAACAAGTACAAGTTTCGGATTCCGGTTCAGGGATTGGGTGTTTGTCGGGTCTGGGATAGCTTGAGTTCACAGTTCGAAGGACGTCGCAGGTATGGTTTTTGGCTCATACGTTTGGTATCGTGGTTTCTCTGTCCTGCTTGAAAAGCCCCTGCAATCTGTCTAATCTTTGGAGATCAGGTTTGGGGATTTGCGCTAAACCCCTAAATCCAAACCCCCAAGCGCAAACCATAGATCAGACAAAAGACTATAAGCCTCAAACTCAAAATCGTTTCCCAACACCTAAGGTCCCATCTCTGAAGACCCGAAACAATCTGAAATCTTAGAGCCCCTACCCTCGACCATCGAGTCAAACACCCGGAGTGCTTGGCGCCCCACTTAGGGTACTTACTACCTTACTTGGCTAAGCCCCATGATTCTACGATTATGTCTGAACCCTCAGCCCTAAACGCAATACCCTAAAACCCTAAATCCTCAACCCCTAAACCCCTAAGCCCTAAAACTCTGAATCCTAAACGCGTAAACTGTATATACCCGATAAACCCTAAACCGTCTGTGTCTCTTTGAAGGAGTTGGAAGCCTTGGTCAGCGAAGCGAAAAGGGCAATGGCGCCTCGCCGTCCAATGCAGGGTTTAGCGGTATTTAGGGTTTATTTAGTGCGTACTTTGCTCTGACGGTTTTGTCAGGAAACGTGCTAGGTCTTTTTGTTTCTCACTCACTCACTCACTCACTCACTCACTCACACGCTCAACGGAGGGAGGTACATCGAGTCTAGCCCGAAATTAAAAGCCAGCCCTAAGCCGTGAAGACGAGCTACAGCGCGAGCACAGCCCACCGGCTTACTTAAACATCTGCTCTATTCCTGTTCTGATGACTAGTCTTGCTACTTTTTCGTGAGAGTGCAGCAGCCACAACTTCATGACAAAGCCTACACATGCCCAAACCGCAGATAAACAAGACAGCAAAGAAGCAACAACATGTATACATGCTTTTACTACATACATACACATATATATATATGGATATATTTGTAATATCTGCAATTGTATATATATATATGTGTATATATATACACACACATACATGTGTGTATATATATATATATATATGTGTATATATATATATATATATATATATACATGTGTGTATATATATAAACACATATACACAACTCGTAGCCCAAGCCGCTGAAGTCCCAGGACGCGACCTCCGAGCGTGCAGTTGCCATCATCGGCCGCCTGCAGCGAGCTGAGCCAATCTGCCTTCTGCGATGTCCTGGGGTTTGGGGTTTAGGAGTTTAGGGGTTTAGGGTTTAGGGGTTTAGGGTTATGGTTTAGGTGTAGGGTTTAGGGTCTGGGTTTTGTTTATGGGCAGAGAGGATTAAATTACAGCATTCCCAGTAGGTTTCCTGTTTTGTGTTCATCACTAAATCTTTTTCTGTTGGTAACTCTGTTCGATTTATCGGTTGCTCACTTTTATGGGTGGTGGGAGATCGTTGTTCTTCTGGGTGGGGGTTGCTTTAGCAGCTTTGGTTTTGTGGAAGCGATTTGTGGTTGACGGTGTGGGTTCGGGCTTACACGGTTTATAGTGGTGTGAGTCTTGTGTTTAAGGTTTCGTGCCCTTTTGCAGTGGTTGTTGACGGTGTTGTTGCAGGAGGGGGCGGACGGAAAGCGGCTTTGGAATTAGAGCCACCTATTCTTGCCTGGGTTCAGGACTTGTAAAAGCAAGCATGTAAAGATTGGATGTGGGTTGCATTGCTGCATAGCTATGGTCGATCTACGGTATTACTTTCGTATTAGGTGCAGTGTCAGAGTGTCACATACCCCGAACTCCTGGACGCTAAAATCTGTGAAGAGTGCGAATCTTGCAACCAAGCATTCCGCCAAGGCGCCACGATCCAAAGCCGTGGTCATTGAGACTGATCTTCCACTTCTGGGCCACCCGGCGGGGAGATGTTCAGGGAGGTATTTCGAAGCTCCCAAATTCAAATATCCCAAATACAGGCTCTTCTGGCCATTTATAGTAGGGGTTTGAGCCTCAGTCGACGAGTGTATTTGGGAGGTGGTTTGGGGGGGAGTCGCCTCTTTTCTTTCACGGCTTCAATGACCGGCCTCCCCCGAAGGCAAGTTTCAAGCTGCTGCCCAAGCACATGTCTACATGCGTAGAGGGGTGCCGTGCAGTTCTGCATCATGGGACTTTGTGAGCCGTCGTGTTAATGATTAGCCGACATCTGGCTCTTCATGGCAGCGTCTAAACGTCCAGGATGTTGCGGCCTTTGTTCCCGGAACGAATAGAAGCTCTAGGCCTTTGGACCTTAGCCCGATGCACCTCTCAACCCAAACAGTAAACCCTCAAACCCAAGTCCTCATATCTTTTACCACAGTTCTTATCTTTTGTGTTAGTAGGAAATGGAAGAATGGTAGGAAGAGTAGCTATGGTTGTACCCCATTCCTCCATTCCCTACTAACCAAAGGTAGGAATTCTAGTCGAACTCTGTCGCCTTGAAGTTCTCCGGAAGACTGACCCTAAGCCGCCGCGAAGAGAGGCCCCCTCCGCCTTCCGTTTTGTCTGGCGCTTGCTTGGGCAGGTGACCCAAGCCGCACAGTTCTCAATGATTCGAGCAGCTGGGTACTAATCCTCCCAACGATGTGTTCCCCAAACTTCCGATCTTAGATGCACATCGGCCAACACTCCAAACCGAACCCTGGTCACCCTAAACCCTACAATGTCCTCCTCTCACGAACTTAGGTCACGCTTCGGCTACTCTCCAAAGAAGAGATGGGCACAGAGGTGGGCCTTGTCCCGCCACCAAAATCCGCTGGCACGAACCCTGAAACCATGAGAAGAATCTTCTCGTGTCCCCCCTGGATGCAGTAATTCCCGCTTCATAAACCCTAAGCCCTTGGCATGGTCAACCCGGGCATAGGTGCTATGCGTAAATCGTCACTTTTTGACCCGAAACCCTAAACCCTCAACCCTGAACCCTTTGCTGTAAGGTGTATTGACTTGGGGTCGAAGATCGTTCGATACGAACATGTAGGAGTTTGATTGAACAAGCCTTGGGCCTTTATTAGGGTTCCTTCTATGAATCATTCGGTTTTGGGAATATGAGGCCAGGCCAGGCTTCTTAGTTTAACCAACCTTAACTGACTCCGAAATGGAGGCTTTAGAAAGTTTTGACCAGTGAACAAATATGTTGGCATGAACTTGTATTTCAGGGTTTATGTACTGAGTCATTGCTTCGAGCGGTGGAAACCTGAAGCGGAACAAAAACGCAAGAAAATGGCAGCCGAGAGTTCAACTTGCAAAACCCCTTGAGCCGTAAAGTAGAAGAGACCTAGTCCTAAACTGTAACGTCTTCTCCTTACTTCTCAATATCGAAAACCTAAAGCCATCAGATCCTGTAGACTCTGAACCCTCAACCCTCAACACTGCACCCTGCAACCCTCAACCAAGTTTGCCAAGAACGGTGGCTAGAAGGCAAGGGGTCCCGTTCTTCGGCAACCTTGGGCATCCTTTAATGTACCCTACGAAAGCCTCACCCTAAACCGTGTCATCCTGGTGTTCAGGCTTTTAGGGAATAGGGTATAATGTCCTGTCTAAACACCAAGCCCTGAAATTCCTACTTTCTAAGCTAATCCTCCACCCTATAAGTCTAAAGCCGAAGGGACCCAGAGCCCTAAACCCCAGGCCGCACAGAGAAGGTTGGAAGAAGAGCAGGCGGAGGCTCTTCGTGTTGTACTGTAGCAGCTTGCAGGGTTTGCAGTCGAGTTACCCTGAATCCAGAACCCCAAGCCGTAAGACAGATGCATTGGTACAACTTTCATGACTTTCATGGTAAACAAGCTTCAGCTTAACGCTAGCATTGTCGTAGCTAGCCGCTTCACTCTCAGCTGACTTCTTTTCGTCATGTTTAAGTATTGCGGTTGCCCTTACTGCTAGTAATGATGGTAAACCTTGCTGTTGCTGTTCCTGTCATTGTGACAGGTATCAACTGTCTCCTGTTGCTCTTCGTTCTGGCGTTTCCTTGTTTATTTCGCTATTATATACATTGCTGCGTGGGCTTCTGTGTCTTTGCTCGTTGCGTGTGCGTGTGCGTGTGCGTGTGCGTGTGTGTGTGTGTGTGTGTGTGTGAGTGTGTGTGTGTGTGTGTCTGTGCACGAAGTTTCGCTACCTGCTGCTACTGTCCGTGCTCGCATCCTATTCGCACTCTTGGGTGCTGTGGCCAGGTTTAACCCAACTGCATGACATTCACCAACAATCAGTGTAGTCTGGCTTTGCGAAGAGGTCTCGTTTCGAAGAAGCTTCAAGAAGCAGCCCGATTGTTCAACGTAAGCCTTAATTAGCCTGAACGTGGATCCCTGGTTTATAAACCCCCGCTCCAGAAATGAGGATTATGAGAGGGATCCCAATATTCAGTATCTTTGATCAGGGGCCTATATTACCCTACTCAAGCCTCGCCCTTAGCCTTCATAAGCCCTACTACCGCCTTACAGCCCCTTCCTAAAACCTAAACCCTAATCCCTAACCCCAACTCGCGTTGAGGTATCGATTCTTCGCCGCTACGTTGCCGCTGCAACTTCCGAGGATCAGGCCGGATAGTTCCTTCATCCGCTCGATCTTCGACATCTTGCAGCCAAACGGTTCAAGTCAGAACATATATACACACACACACGCACATGTAGCTAGACTAAACATACATACATGCATGCATGTATTCATATTTGCGTGTGACTGTGTGCTCGTGGGCGTGTCTCTGTCTGTGTGCGCGTGTGTGTGTGTGTGTGTGTGTGTGTGTGTGTGTGTGTGTGTGCGTGTGCGCGCGGTTGTTTGCATTTGCTGTTGCTTTTTGTTGAGAGGCCGGGTTGGAGCGTGCGAGGCTGAAATCCGGTGTCAGGTTATCATGGCATTGGCCCTTGGGTTTCGTGTCTAAGCGAGTATGGTGTTGTTTGGAGGTTTCAGTCAAGTTCAGAAAATGGAGGACCGAAATGTAGATGTAACGTATTGGGGTTACCCTGCTCTGACCCATTACCCTACTTCGACCCAACTTGGAGCCTTCTGTGTTGCTCTGTAGCCACAAAGTAAATTGGTTTGTAGATTTCCTGTTTTACGTATGCACATGTATATGCGTGTAGGGTGCTTTCTTCTTAGAGTGGGATTTATACATACATACATGCGTGCGTACATGCGTACATGCATACATACGTACCTAGGTACGCACATACTTGCATGTGTACACATACACACACAAATACACACACACATGCACGCATACACACATACACATTTACACATCACATCACATCACATACATACATACATGCATACATACATACATACATACATACACACATGAATTCATGCATGCATCCATACAGAAGACAGACAGGCAGTCAGACAGATTTTTGTATGCAACACGACCTTGCTTCGTTTGTGGTACCTTGGTTGTTCGACGTCTGGATGTAAGTTGAGAGTTTTCGCATAGTTTGCAACACAATTTCTAGTGCTTTGCTACGGCTCGGGCCTTTCTCTCGCCCTTTTTGAAGTTTCATACGGTTGATGATATAAACCCTGCATTACCCATAATGATGGAATATACCGTAGTTCCCTTAGTCTAGGGTCATTACGGTAATGCAGGATTTGCATCATCAACCGTAGCCACGTTTAGCAGAGCACTTACTTGCCAAGATCCAGGGTTGGGGCGGCTTGAGTAGACTTGCTCATTCGCCCGAGCTTCCAACAACAATAGCAAACACCGGGTGTTTCGTCGTTCAGGGCTTTCATGCTGCCGATTCCTGAACTTTCGCATCACGGACGCCCCTTATCCCAAGACCCTGACTCTGAAGCCCCGAAGACGAACTATGCAACAACTCATGACTGCTTGTTCAGCAGAGGAGGCTGGCAACCGAAGTGCTTTAGCCACCCGGCAAAGAAATCGGAGTTTCCGAAAATGAGGGATTCCTTACTTTGGGGTCCTTAGAATAAGGATCCTACTAGTTAGGGTCCTATATTCGGGTCCTCTAATCTTCGGAAACCCCCCAAAGACAAGTTTTCGCTGTGGAGCTCGGGCTTCGGACCTTTGGTTGAGGTAGTGTGGGAACCTGATTAATAAAACTTGGGCCTTTGTTACATGAATCCTACTATTTTGGGGGCCTTTATTCGGCCTTCCTTATATGAATTCTACGATTTTGGGGTGGCAATGTGGGAACCTGCTTGAGAAGCCTGGGGTCTTTGTATTTGTTAGGGTTGTAGGGTTCTGTACATGAGTCCTACTATTTTGGGGTTATAGGCCCAGGCTGTCTCAATCAGGTTCCTACATTGAGGAGTCTGTAGGTGCAGGTACACTGCTCGCAATCGCAGGGGCGGCAGGGTTCGTCTCTGGGCTTGCTTTGCGTGCGTTGTTCTGTACTTGTTTTGGTCCGGACTTCGCACAGGTAATGTCAGGTGAGCGACTGTCACACAAATACAACTTGCATGGTTTAGGGTTTAGGGTTAGGGACGATGGTTGCGGTGATGTAATGCCAGGAGTTGCATTGGCCGCGGCCATAGTTACAGGTCTGCAAGCCGGTCCAACTCCACGAAATCTCTGCTTCTATCTTAGCATCACCGAACCAAACCCAAACCCGTCCACCCGAATCCCAAAGAGCCCTACAACGCGTGCACCGAGTTTGACTCTCCTTAAAAACAGGGAATCCGACAGAAACTCCTACAAGCCCTCCGACTCGACAAGCCCCTCCAACGATCCGAATCGAAACCATCGAACCATATGGACCTGGCTTCAGGGGCTAGGGTTTAGGTTTTGGGGCCAACTTGAACTCTGTTGAAAGCTTCAAGAGCGAAAACATCACGAGTCCCAGGAGGACTTCGAAGCTGCCGGCCGTGCGGCATTAGGCTATGCTGAGTCATGGCCACCGAAGGCAGGAGGGCGTGGCCTTCAGGGTTCATGTCTCAAGGGAGCCATGGGGTTCTGTCCGGGTCCTATAAGGGATCTATAGGGTGTGTATCAGGGTACTAAAAGGGTATAGGAATTGGAATTTGGGTGCTGGGCTTATGGCTTAGGGGGTTGAGGGTTGATAGCTTTATGGCCTTGTTTGAGAAGTTCTCTGCTCATTGAAGGACTTTAGTCAGTTTGGGGTTTCGGCTTTAAGGCTATCCTTAGGAATTCGAGTTGCGATTGAGATGGGGGCAACCCAGCGGGCTATTGAACACATGTTCATCATGGGTCGTGGGGTCCTTGATTTGATAGAGCCTAGGTCGTTTGTGTTCCTGTTGCTAGAAATTATGAGGACAATACAAACTATATATAAGGTTACCGAGGAGTCTGCAGAGTCTCAGTTTAAGGTCCAGAACAGGACTTCTCGATCAAGGTGTGTGTGGGAGGTTGCGAAAATTAGGGCTACCTTCTTAGTTTTGGGGTCCTTATAATCAGGATCCTACTATTCAGGATACTATATCAGTGTCCCCTGTTTTAGGAAACCCCCATGTAGATTCCATTGGACAGTGTTTAGGATCAGAGGATGGGGGATTGGGTTTGATGATGGCGGCCGTGGGACTGGGGATTTATGTTTAAGTTTAGGGTTTAGGGTTTGGATGACACCCCACGACTCAAGCTGGCTCCAGTTAAAGCCTTGCAGAGTCTGGCTATCTAGCTTTAGTGTGGTTCGTTCTATGCCTATGCCATATCTATTTCCTACAAGAGCCCAGCCTACACTGAATTAGCCCAACACCCTGCAGGCTTCAGGGTGCGAGTTAACACCAAGCCTTGCAGAGGTTTGAGGAGACCGGAACTCCCTGACAATGGTATGTGCTCTTGCAAAGAGGATTTCTAGATCCGGAGGCCTTTGGGGGGGAGCAGTGCCTCGTGCCGTACATGCCTGTCAGAGGAAACCACTGGCAACATGACCTGAGAAGCCCGAACAGTAGTTTTCATAATGGTCCTTGAATCTGGCATTGTCAACCAGCGGTCGGCAGTAAGTCGAGATGTTCCAGTTGGATCAGGTGGATGCGCATTGCATTCGTGGTCATGATTTGCCACGAGGCCAGCTTGTGGGACCCTCGCCGGCGTGGCAAGCGAGCACGTGGGGCAGCGGCGCCTTCAGCAGGCTCAGAGATGGTCCGTGGTGTGGTAGGCTCCATCGGCCACCCGGCAGTTTGCAAGCAAGCTTGCCGGTACCACAAGCGGAAGGGCCGCAAGCACATCCTCACGCATCCGCAACCGTATGCCCAACCCCTGGAAGATGGAGGACGGGCTCGGCCTAGCGTCACGCGGCTCCGAAAGAGGCAACTCAGGGGAACGACGATTGTGAGGCTGCCTCGTCATCAGCACCGGATGCCTAACATTGGTTACTAAGTACAACATTTGCATGAATGCAGCGATGGACAGGACCGGCATCTCTTCATGTGCGTATCTACCCACCGGCCTACATACTGTCACTTCCATACATGCAAACCAAGGATGTCCTAAACCCCTGCACCCACAGAGACGCTCCCATCCCATAGCAACCAAACCCTAACATCGCCGTCCCCAAAGCCCACAACCACATGTAAATCCTTACACACTACGACAGCCTAAACTCCTAAACAGCTTGACAAAGCCCTAAACCCGGAACTTAACGATTTCTAGAAGTCGAGACGAACTTAATATGGGAGTTTCCGAAAGTAGGGACCCTAATATAATAAGCGCCCTAATAAATAGGATCCGTATTATAAGGACACCCAAATAAGGTACCCGGAATTTTCGGAAACTCTAAACCCTAAACCTTGTATAGAACCCTTATAGACTTCAAAGGAACCCTTATAGATCCCTGTAAAGGAGCCCCAATTTTCGGAAACTCTAAACCCTTATCCCTAATTTCCCGAAGCTCCCATACTTAAAGGATCATGGGACTTAGTAACTAGGGTTACAATTAAGGTACTAATAATTATAAGATAAGTATAACCCCACTTAAGGTACTTATAACCATACTTACTAAGTGCCATGATCCTCCAAGTACCAGGGATTATTCTCTGGAAGGCGGAGAGCGGACTGGGAGCCTCCTCGTCGTCTGCTGCCTTCGTCGGGTGCCCTCATCTCCCTAAAAAAAAGGGCCTGAAGAATTACCTATTATAAGTCTCCCTTTTAAAAGGGTCTATAGGGATTCCTACAAGGTGTATTATGGGGGGGGGGGTTGGTATAGGAGCCTTTACAATAGTTACCTATACTATCTTGGGGTTCCTTATGATATCATTATATAGTGGGCCCTAGAACCCTATTCTGATTGTTAAAGCCCTTATACTAGGTGCAGAAGTTTCTTCTTAACCTTTACGACCATGCCTTGCAATCAGGCTTGTGGAATCCAACTATTACTACAGATTCTCGAGTGTTTTGCTTTTGCGGCTTTGGCTCTAGGCTCCTTGGCTATACTATACATCACCCAGCAACCCTAAATGGACATGAGAGTAGTCCACACCAGCTGCCGTCGTGAAGTTCTTCACCACACTCTCAGCCAGGTCCCCGAGAAACCTTCCAACTGACACCTTGAGATGCTAGCCCTGACACTTTGCTAAATTTTTGAACTCCAAACCCTTCAACTCCCTAGACCTGAGCCCTAAACCACAAAACCCTGACCCCGAGTCTTGCCCTGCGCAGTTACAGTGACGGGGAGCCCCGGCGCCCTCGAGTGCCTGCCGGTCGTGACTTTGCACGGGGACCTGGCGCTGGCGAGGGAGAGTTTTCTCAGAAAAGCTACGGAACCCTTACTTTTCACCACTGGCTTGGCAGTTTTACTTTGAATGCTCCTTCGTTGCAGTGTTTCAGGAAATTCATGCAAATTCCCAGAACCATCCCAGCAGGTTATCAGCAAGAAGCCTCATCCTGACGATTCGAAGGAAACAATCCTCAGTCCGGCCGGGAAAGAAGACCTTGGCCTTAACAAGACAGGCCATGTAGTTTTCGTTGACTGGGCAGTTCATGAGCACAACCTACTCAACAGAATACCTCACGATACTTGACCCTTTAGGCTGTAGGGTTCAGGGGCTTCTTATACTGGATCTTTGTTCAATCCTGCTGACATGTTGGGAAGCACGAAGTTCCCAAGCTGTAGCCATAACGACGACACCACGGCCTGATTTCCGACGCCTCAAACCCCAAATGAATCCTATGAACCCATCTATATAAACCCACCCTAGAGAGACCCAAAGGTCGTATAGTCCATCTAAGCCCTAAACCCTAAGCCCTAAACCCTATAAGCTGTATAAACCGTATAAACCCTACAAAACCTGTAATCCTAATAAGCCCTATAATCCTTATAAACCCCATAAACCCTATAAACCCTACACCCTCAAACCCCCTAAGCCCTTTTAAAACCTTCGAAACCCTGAACCCAAACCCCTACAGTGAAAGCCCGGAGCCTCAGGCAAGCACCATGGCCTACTTGCGGCAGACGCGCGATGCCCCCGCAGCCGCAGGCCGCCTTAGGGGTGTTTCGTTTTTGTCACTTGTTTTTTGAGCGGGAGGGGGGGAGGGGGGGGATTTATTCGGTTTAGGGTGGGTGTAGGGATTATGGTTTTGTCACTTTTGGTTGAGGGGGGGAGGGGAATTATGCGGTTTAGGGTGGGTATAGGGATTAGGGTATATACGGCTTAAAGTTTGTATAGGGTTTAGGGTTCAGGGATTATACACGGTTTAGGGAATTCGGCTACGCGTTCAAGTGTTTAGGATTGCACAGGGCTGAGGCGTGTGCCCGCAACCACGAGAAGACCAAGGAAGTGAGGCCGTCACCCTAAACTTTCTATGGCATCTACGGGTTTAGGTTTAATGTGTAGATTTTGCGTGTAGCCTGAGATGGCCAAGGCCGTCAGCATGGACGCCAAGTGCTTTGTATTGTATGGAGGATACTTAGGCGAATCATCGTGGTGCTTTCACTCAGGCAAGGCCTCAGAGCCTTAGGGTTCATGTAGTCTTTCTACATATATATATATATACATACATACGCTGTCCTGAAAGTACACACCAAGGCAACACGATGCTGTATACCGTGAACTACCAAAACCTACAAACCTACTTGTTTGTAGAGTCTCTATAAACTCCATATTAAGGTTGCTATAATACGATCCAACAGAAAAGTAGGTTAGGAGACGAACCTACAGAAATGTGTGTTAGGAGACCAAGGGGAAGGGTTAAGGCTTGGGTTCTACCCTCGCCAGGCTCGCCGGTGAAAGCTGCTTCCGGACCGCCGCCAAGCATCGTGTTGGGTGCTGAGGCGTTTTGAGCTCGGGGTGGAGGCTTCGGGCCCACAAACGCTTTGCTTTGTGTGTCCTATGGTTTTATGAGTCTATGGGTAGATGCACTTGTGGGTCAGCTTACATTTTGTCAAAACCTACGCCTTGATTAAACCTGCTGAACCCTCCGCAGCGGTTGAAGCCTTTTAGATGTTGATTATACGCGTTGGGCCCCTCCAATCCAAAGTTGCTCGAAACTGAAAACCCCAGATTAGGGAAACCTTGATGCTTTGAGGTGGATTCAAGCCCAGAACCTCAAAAGCATAAATCCTGGAGCCAGGCGGATGGACACCCTAAACCCGGAGCCCTAAAACCCTAAACAGTAAACTATGAACCCCCGACCGGAACAATTACCACAAGAACCCATGGAGAGAGTACTCATGCTCCCACCCTCCCCCTTTTAACCCTAATCCTTAAACCTCCTAAACCCTGAACCCTAAACCCTAATCCTACCCCCTCAACCCTGAACCCGAAACCCTAATCCCTAAACCCTGAACCAATCCCTACCCCCTAGACCCTGAACCCTATACTCTAATCCCGACCCCCTAAACCCTGAACCCTAAACCCTAATCCCTACACTCTCGAAACCCTGAACCCTAAACCCTAATCCCCACCCCCTAAACCCTAAACCCTAATCCCTACTCCACACCCCCTAAACCCTGAACCCCAAACCCTAATCCCTACACTCTCCAAACCCCCTGAAAATAAATGACACGTCCTTTCAAGGTCGCAGGACTTTCAGACGGCCCAGCCTGGGCCTTGGGGTCTAGGGGCTGATGGGGAGGGGTTTAGGGTTTGGAGTTTAGAGTTTATAGGGTTTAGGGTTTATGGGGTTTGCGGTTTAGGGTTTGGGGTTTAGGGTTTATAGGGTTTGGGGTTTAGGGTTTATAGGGTTTTGGGTTTAGGGTTTATAGGTTTTTGGGTTTAGGGTTTATAGGGTTTTGGGTTTATAGGGTTTGGGGAGGGCTTAGGGTTTAGGGAGGTTTTGCGGCTTGAGGGTAAATGGCTTAGTGTTTGTAGACCTTAGGGTTCAGGGTTGGGGCTCAGGTGTTCAAGGCCTAAGGTGTAGGAATTTAGGCTTTTCTGTTTTAGTGTTTACTGTTTCGCGTTCATGTGTTTTAAGTGTCGGGTTCAATTTCCCGGCATTCCATGCGTTTACATATCTCCGGTTTCGTTGGGCTTGGGACTAGGTAGCATGTCCTCGCTAAGCAGGTGTTGGGGGATCGTCGCTTATTAGCTTTAGGCTTCGCGGCGTGAAGGGTTGGGGAGTTTGCTGATTTGACACGGCTTGGGTCACCTCTGTAAGATGATGCACAACCTCCAACGGCTTGGTTGCCTTGCAAAGGTTGGGTAGAAGTGCTATTGGAGCCCTAGCCCGAGATTGGTGGGGTTTAGGGATATTTGGGTTTATAAGGTTCAGTTTAGTGGGTTACTTAGGGCATTCTGCCAAGGGTCTAGGGTTGTGTGGGTGCGCGTCTTGCGTAGCCCCAGGTCCATCGGCACCAATTCCGCGCTCTGGGCGAAGCTCGACGAGCCCCCTCTTCGCAAATAGATCCTGATCCCTATCGGGTACAAATATGGTATAGTCTACCTTCGCAGCTGCCCCCACGGGTAATGGCATAATAGGAATATAATAGAGCCCTAATATAACCCTTATAGTCACTATTACAGGATGGGGGCCGCTTCTAAAGCATACCCCAAAACGCTGAACACCACTTTGAGGATCATGGGGTCTCGTCTAGGAGTTAGGCCACGAAAATTCTTGATGGGGGTCAAGAATATTTGAATACATGTTGTAACCACATATATATACACACATAGTTTATTCTAATTATTCATTAGAATATAATATAACATGATGGAGCATGTATGTATATGTGTTGATGATTCTGTAGGTGCAGTCGTTGCATGACTTGCAGCGATGCACGGTTTCTACTTTGCTCCCTTCCTTTTCACCGCGGCATGATTTTTCCTCTGTAGATTTATCCTGCTGTTTGTGTGCCACTACACTTGTTTGGTGGTACGCTTGAATGATTTGTGGTTTGAGTTTCAGTTGCCTTATGGCGCTGTACTCCATGTCAAAAGGCCTACGTGGCATATCGACCACCATCTCTTTCTGGTCAGAGATCTCTGCCTGTGGAGACAGCTATATGGGTTTGGGTCTAGGGGTTTAGGGTTTTAGGGTTCGGGGGAGGTCCCAACAAAGACACGAAAGCCCCGGCGCCGGTAGCGTCCTCGAAGCCCCCATTACATGAGATCCAAAGCCTTTGACATTCCATAATCGAAGAGTCTTAAGTACTTCTATAATTAGGACTTCTACACCAGGAATGGCTATTATGGTTTGGGTATGTAGGAACCTTTGGGATAATCATGTACCTCAAAAAAAAACCTTCATCATCTGTAAACCCTAAAACCCAGACCCGTAGTCAAGATAAGCCCCTAACCACCGGTGTCGCTGACCTCGAGACCCTAGCCAAAACAACCCAAAACCCAAAGCCACACCATGCAACCCTCAACCGCACATGCTTAAGGACCCACACATTTTAGAACAAAAGCGGCAAAGCACTTTACGCGGCCTCTAAAAAGCTTGATAAGGAGCCCAACAGCACTCTCCAGGCTGGATGGCTACATGGCCCAAGCCTCATATACCGACTCCGGTACAAAGGCAACACAGAAGAGACCCTATAGGGCTTACGGCTTATTATCATTTTGGCCTTAGGTTTCGGAGGGTAATGAAAGCTTACGGTTCAGGGCAGGTGGCAGGGAGGTTTCAATAGTTGCGGCTTGGTGTTTAGAGTTACCCAAGGCTCCATGACAGCTCCGAGACTAGCTGTCGACTAGCTTCATTTGTCAAGGTCAGTTTGCTGGTTGCTAAGGGGCGACTGATGCGGTCTCTCTCTCTCTCTCTCTCTCTCTCTCTCTCTCTCTGTCCATGATATGTGTGGGCGTGTACGTGCATTGTCTCTTCCTCTCTCTGTGAGTGTATGTACATAAGTGTGGCCATGTGCATGTACACGTGTGTTCATGTGTGTATGCTGTTTGTTTGTAGGTATGTGGGTAGGTAGGTATGTATGCATGTAATTGTATGTATGTATATATATATATATATATATGCATGTGTGTACGCATGCATGCCTGTATGCATGTAAAGCTGTAAAGTCATCGTTGTTATAGAGTGGATTCATAATTAGATGCACATAATAAAAGAAGTATGTATGTAAGCATGCATGCATGTATGTATGCATACACATTCGTCTATGCATACACATCAGACATGCGCTTGCATGTATCATCCGTTTTTATACGTAGGGAAAAGACATATTGTTCTTGCACGTACATCTTTCCGCGCACTTGTACTCACAAATAGAGACATGTCTTGAGAAGGACGCAGACAGATACATACCTTACCTTACATTCGACTACATCACATATGAGTTATTTGTCCGCCTCTTGCCTTGCCTTACCTCTCTTTAAATACATGCAAGCACACATGTTTACATGTACGTAGATACAGACATGCATACACATATCAAGGGGTACACGCAGGTGCACGCAGACATACTGTGAGTGCATGAAGCGGGTACTGGAAGGGAGGAGGCTGAATCCGAAGTCCTCCAAAAGCTCTGCTGCCAAGGCTGGAATGTCTGGAAGGATGGCGGGGAAGTGAGCAGGCCCAACATGGGCCGCTCCAGTTCCCCAGGACACGGCGAGACGAGAAAAAGTACGTGTTGGCAGAGCCGAAACTAAAAACCCTTTGCCCTAAGCCCTCAACCCTAGCTACTGCACCGAGGACCCTCACAGCGCTAAGTGCAAACATCTTGCACTATCACTCTAGACTCGAGCTCAGGGCAAGCATGACGGTAGGGTTGTAAACCTATAAAGCAAGATATAGTCAAATTGAGATATCCAAAGACGATGTCTCTCTGCCTATATATATATATATATATATATATATATATATACACCATATTAGTTACTATATGATTTATATATATGGCTATTGGACACAAATAAAGTGTTGATATGTGCAGTTGGAGGTCAACCCCCCACGCCATTAAATCCACTGTTCCCTTGTGTCCAAACCTCTGAAACCCAATGATCCAGGTTCAGGTGTTTCGGTTTTGGGTTCTACTAGGGCTTCGGATAGTTAATTGTTTAGGGATAGCTTCGGATTTCAGATAGTTGATGGTTCCGGATATCTTTGGACTTTACTGTGAGGGCACTTGGAATTTCTTGTTGAGGGCTCTTACACCGCAAAAACGTCGACCGCCGCTGCCTTGTTCAGGTTGTTTGTTTCATGTCCCTGAACATGGAAGCCCCGAACCCCACATAGCACCCAATGCTTGCTCAAACTGAGACCTGGTCTTTCCCATCTTGGTGGACCAGCCTTTTGCAGCTCGAGACTCACTAGGCTACCAATGAAGGAAGAGGAAAGCCCAGAAGCCTGAACCGAAGAACCAGAGTGGCAGCATCATGCCTCGATTTGCTTCGCCTGGCTGGTAGACGCCTGTGGTGCGCTGAGTGTTCCTGAGTTGTAAGGTTCAGGGTGTAAAACCCCTAAACCCTAAACCCTCCAACCCCGTGGTGTTGGGTGTTAAGGTTCAGGTGTGTTGGCTCCAAGTTCTCGGCAGCAAAGACAATCCTCTAGTGTTCCAGAGCTTGAAGCTGTTCCCGGCTCAACGGAAGAAGCGTAGTACGGCTCTCGGAAACCTCTGCATTGCTTCTATCATTAGTTATCCGTAGACCTGTGAGATAAAGTAAACGATTGGCCCCAGATATTATTCAGGCTTTCGTCACTCTACAACAGTAATTATCACCTCCGGCTTCCAAGCATTACTGGCTGTGCTTGCGATTTGGGTTCCTCGTCTAGTTGCTTCGGCACTCATATGTAGATGTAAGGTTTCGGGATGTGAAAGAGGGTGTAGGCTTCATAGGTCGGGAAGTGCTTTGAGCCTTGTGACATTCATTGCTGTTTGAAGCAAGAATTCTTTGCATGCGACTTCCACTACTTCTCATACTTGTAGCCTAACGAAGCGCATGAAAAATCCACCACAAAACCCTAAGCAAATCATAGTCACAATCCAAACAGACAAGCGTTGAGACTGTTTGTTGTTGTTTTAAGCCCCCTGTTCACTGTTGTCTTACAAGTCCAGCTCTTTCCATGCCGCGTCCCTATGGTCCGATCCACAGCCTTTGCTACGCAACCCCACTGGGGTTTGGGTTTAGGGTTTAGGGATTAAAGGGGGGTTAGGGCATAGACCCTGAAGCTTGAGTAATGGGTTTAAGGGCATAGACCCTGAAGTCAAGACAAACAGAACCATGCCCAGGTGGAGCCCTGCTGTCGCCATGGGCACTTTCAGCAACTCGGAAATACCTTAACCTACCAAAACCTACTTATTGCAGGTTCTTATCCTAAACCCTGATACGGAATTTATAGGAACCCTACAGAAAAGTAGGTTCTGGTAGGTTAAGGTAGGTTTAGGGATTAGAGTTTAAGGCAGGAGGTGAGCGGTGCCGAAATCTGTAGCGTTCAGAGGTGTTGGGGTCTATATTCCTTGCAGGGGTCAATGGTTTTTGATCTATGTATGCGATGACAAGAAGGTTTCGCTTTCTTGGGTGGTAACTACAGTAGGCTCGGTTGAGAATATCTAGCTCTGAACAACAGGGGCAGAACCAAGCTAAGACAAAAGATCCAGCATGCCCCCACCCTTCCCCAACCAAAATGGCAAACCCAGCATGCAAAACCTTTTTGATTAGGCTGGGGTCCAACACTGAAAAAAGTATAGTACCCTTATAGATCCCTATATATAGTAACCCTTATAGACCCCCCCCTATTAAGGCCCCTACACCAACACTGAAATCGTCGGCGCTGCTGCCCAGGTGCTGATCCGAAGCCCCAAGAGCCCGAATTTGAAAGTGCTTGCCCCAGGCCTTCCAAAATCCCTTAATTAAGGGATATACCTTAAATGATAATAGGGTTCCTAATATGATTTAAGGTATACTGCTTAATTAAGGGATTTTGGAAGGTCTGGGGCGATCCGACGATATCGTCAAAATCCGAAGCAATACCTAACCGGCACGGCCAACATGCTAACTGCTAGCCCCATTAGTAACCTTTATATCGAATCCGTTAAACGCAGGCACCGATAAAGGAACTCTAGTCATTTCATTCTTCTTCATATCTTTATTATGATTGTTACAGCAGCTGTACTATTGTTTCAACTCTTCTTATTTATCTTGTTGCTAGTAATATCTTATTACTGTCATAGCTATTCTTATTGGTACTGTTATTTGGATTATTCTCCTTGTTTTTCTATTACTTTTACTATGGTTGCTATCCTCATATATACCCTTTAAATTTGGGTATTGCCCCCACTCAGTAAGAGTTGAATAATATTCATAATTCATAACGTAGTTATACTAGGACCTAAATGCTGTAGTAGCCTGAGTATAGACTGTTACTGTATGGGGGCGGTACCTTACCCTTTTTTTAGGGTACCTACTCCTCTATATAACAGATCCTAACTAAATAACTAGGTACCCCGCAAAAGGGATCGGGTATGAGCCTCTATAGGTACTGCATGGGGGGCAGTATTTAAATTTGGACCATTAAAGCCCAGGCATCGCGCCTCTTAGCTCACGGCCGAACTCACGGCCGCAAAGCGCCCGCTCCGTGTCAGCCCGCGGGTCGAGGCCCGGGGACACCCTTTGTTCAAAGGGTTTAGGGGCTAGGGTTCCGTTAGGGTTTGGGGTTTAGGGTTCCTTTAATGTGATCATAAGGAGTCTATAAAGGGGTTCAAGGTCTGTAATATTACTGTGTATAGGGTGTATTGGGCTTACAGGGTTTACAGCGTTTATTTATTGGGTTTAAAATATAGGGCTTACAGGGTTTCGGGTTCAAGGTTTAAGGTTGAGGAGTACCGGGTTTATACGATTTATGTCGGGTTCAGGGTTTCAGAATTTAGTTGTAAAGGGATCTATACGGGTTCCATAAAGGGATTTTTATCGGGCTTGTAGGGTTTTTTGGGGGATAGGGTTTATAGGGTTTAGCGCTTCGGCCTGATGGTTTAAGGTTCTGGAATACCGGGTTTATAGGGTTTACATCAGAAGGCCCCCCCCCCACCCTATAATCGTGACTTTAAGGATTATATTAGGGCCCTACTATATTCCGATTATACCCTAGGACCATGACTAGGCCCTTATTCCCTTTTTTAGGGTTCAGGTTCCCTTATAATTCCCTTTAAACCAAAAAGGGCACCCTTTTTATTCCTAGTTTACCCTTAGGTCTAGATTCCGATTATACCACTATTACAGGGTGGGGGCCCCTTGCAAGGTTTAGAGTTCAGGGTTTCGACTGCCAGGGCTTCAAGGGTTTAGGGTTTAGGGTTAGGGTGTAGGTTTTAGGAGTAGGGTTTAGGGTTTAGGATTAGGGTTTAGGGTGTAGGTTTTAGGAGTAGGGTTTAGGGTTTAGGATTAGGGTTAGGGTTTAGGTTTTAGGAGTAGGGTTTAGGGTTTAGGATTTGGGTTAGGGTGTAGGTTTTAGGCGTAAGGTTTAGGATTTAGAATTAGGGTTTAGGGTTTAGGGTTTAGGATTAGGGTTTAGAGTTTAGGGTTTAGGTTAATTTTGTAATCGGGTTTAGAGCCTACCGGTTCAGGTTTAGGGTCTGAGGTCAGGATTCACAGGGTTTAAGCGGTAACGGTAAAGGTTTAGGGTAGCGGGTTTCGGGCTAAAGCTCATGCGATTTTGTAGGGTTTCGGGTTAGGGGTTAGGGTTCAGAGCTTAGTGGTTCGAAAGCAGGGTTTGGTTTGGGAGTCAGGTTTTGGCTTCAGGGTTCAGAAGGGCTTGAGCGTTTTGATGTCAAGGATTTGAAACCCTTGACATCGGTGCCGGGATTGGTTGAAACGGCTCGAGATAATCAACCCTTACAATAGCAACCTTTATAGAACCCCTCAAAGGAGCCTTATTCCACATTAAGGCCCTTCTGTTAAAGCCACGTTTTCCGATGGGGGTATCATACGATTCCGATAACTTGCTCCAAGTCTAGAGCCTTTATAGAGCCCTCATGTGCTCTGTAGAATCTCGTGGAACCCTCAAACCCTAAACCCTAAAGCCTTCATAAAGCCCTCATGTAAGACCTTCACCCTAAAAGCATTATAGAATTAACCCTCAAACTCAGAGATTACAACACGCATGAGCCTGGGTTCGTCGGAGGCCTCAATCCGCTCGACCACAAAGCCGGGGCCCAGAACTACTGCTGATGGACAAAATCCTGCATTACCCAGTATAAGGAATATACCATATAGTTCCCATAGTTTAGAGTCCTTAGGGTCATGCAGGATTTTGTCCATCAACAGTACTTTGTCAGTTTGAGGGTCTTGCGGCTAAAAAGCCCCTCGAGAATGGCCCTATGAAATGGCCAAATCTTGTTCTCTAGAAAATGGGTTTGGGCCAGTTCATAGGGGGTCATTTTATGGAGGGGATTGGTTTGAAAGTACCCACAACGACTCATTCTGTAGATTTGTTGTGTTTTCCTGCGAACGTCTAGGGTATCTCAGGAGCCCTTCAGACGTAAAGGTACATAGAGGGTGCAAGGCCGAGTTCGGAGCTTAGGGCTTTGCGCTCATGGTTTGCGGATTTTTAAGGTTTGGGACTTTTGGTTTAAGGTTTGGCGCGGTTGTGAAAGCATTGGGTTTCGGGTGCAACTCGCATACCGAATGTAGGTTTTTAACAATCAGATCATGCTGGAAAAGGGAGTCCAAACTTTTTTCATTGAGTATTCATGGGACAGGGTGACCATCGCGAACCATGTGTGCGCCGGGGCCGCTCGACCCTGGAAATCAAGTTCGAAAGGGAGCCAAAACAGCAAGAACTTGCAGCTGCGGTAGCAAGAGAAAGGCAGCTGTTTCCGTGTTGTGCAAGGATAGCACCAGCCACTGGACAGCATACAAACTTTAGTGGGCCTTAGACAATTCATTACCCGCAAGACTCCCATAGATGTCTTGGGGCGTACCCCGTCGCTCCTATGGGCTATTGGATAAAGGATATTCCTGTTTTGTTTACAGAAAGGGTTCCATCCTAAACCCCAAACCCTGAATATGCCGCCTGTAACGTCGTCGACCCTAGAACGGTACATGCGAAACTAAACGCCCAAAAGGCTTGAAACCATAAGGCCGCAAATTGCGCCTGTCCATTCTTAATGCGCATGCAAGCTCCAGGTGCGCAGAGCCGGCGCAGCGAGTTCGATGGCATCGCCGCACGAGAGGGAGACGGACCATCTGGGTTAGATTCTCCATAGTACTTGCAAATATGCGAGTGTGCGCATATACATATACAGATATACAAACACACGTACATATACATGTACATATATACATAGGTGTATGTATATGTATGCACACATGTGTATGTGTCTATAGACATATATTTTACAAACATACACATCTGTATATGTATTTGCACACCTAGAGTCGTAGACATATGCATATGCATGATGTGTGTCTGTGCGCACCTGTATGTATGCATGCATGTATGTACATGTATGTATGTACGTACCCAGGTATGCAGGCATGTTTCGGACGCACATCCTGTACTATTCCTAGACACGCCTTCTCAGCTAATTATTATCGTGATGTTCATCCTTCAAGACCATCATCACCATCATTCTCATCATTCTCTTATTCACTTTAATCTTCATCATTGCGTGCGAGTCTCGGGTGGTGGGTGGGATGGGGGATGTTGACGCATTGAAAGAGAAGACATGCAACTGGTTTTCTCGGAGCGAGGTGATGTGTCAACGGTCGACATGGATGAGGATGATGATAGTGATGGTGAACATCATGATGATCTTCAATATGGTCGGAGAGAGGGGGCGGCTAATTCACACCGCAATGCGGAGCAGACCTCTGTCCTGCTCACCCAAAGTCCGAAAGCCGAATTATCCTCATCTGACCTGAATGCTTCAGCACGTCCTGTTGCTTGCATTCATAATCATCGCTGTGATGCCGGCATGCACTGAACCGCAATCTGTGCCAATGTCTGGATGTGGGTGGCGGGAGTGTACGGTTCAAGTCTGCGGGTTCAGGGCTTGTGGATGTGCGTTGGTGAGCCTCGCAGGAACCAACATCATCAGCTACAAGGGCATCATGTCCCGGCAGCAGTTTCAAAACAGGTGGCACTAGTTTATAGGGTTTAGGTGGTGGCTACGGCCCTGAGCGACCTCGAGCCCGACATCTGAAACTCAAGCCCAAACAGACCTACACACCTAGCTGGCCCCAATGCCTTACTTTATAAAGCAGGCTCGTATCCTCTCTGAACACTCATTTCGATTAAATGGCTCTGGCAAAACCCGATGCCCCATGCCCAAACCCTGAAACGGTAAGATCCGAGAATCGAAGCCTTCCAACCCCCAAACCTCAAACTTTACAAATCGTTAAAGCCTGTAAGCTCTAAAGTCCCAAAACCTCCCACCGTTGAGTTACAGAGCCTTTGCTTTAGGAATTGAGCCTTTAAGTCCAGTCCTTGGCATCCGTTTCATTTCGTGGAGGCTGCGAGGATCCCTCGCCGCCTCTGAGGGTCTCAGGAAGCTTACTTACATACATATATATATATATATATACATAGACAAGTAATATACATACCCATATCTATCTATCTATCTATCTATATATACATATATGTATAGATACTCACCCGATGTATAGGTAGGTGGATAGATGGATATAGTGATTTATGGGGCTTAGTACATACGGCTTTACAAGAGTCTTTCATAGGGCCGCCAATCGCCAACATACCGGAGTTTGTTGTACAGTATGAAAGACCACCCTAAGCCCTCGCCCCAAAGTCCAGAAACCCCAAACACGTAAACCCTAAATCCTAAGCTCCGGAGGCTATAGACCTTCATTTCCGAACCTAAGTTCCGAAGCCTAACCCCCCAACCCCAAGCCCTAAAGCTCCAAACTCTAAGGCATACCAATCCTAAACTACAAAAAGCCTACACCCTATACACTAAACCCTAAAATCCGAAACCCCACTATAAGCCGTCTAAGACCTATAATCCCTGTCACCTTATAAACCCTCTAAACCCTACAAGCCCTATAAACCCTATATAAATCACCGAAATAAACCCTATAAGCCCGAAATAAACCAAAAAAAGAACCCTAAAAACCCGAAACCCGAAGGCCCACCCGTGAAAAAAACTCTACAACCCGAAACCCGGAGGCCCACCACGGCTGGGCGCCGGATCTTGCCCGCCGAGCTGGGCCTGGCGGGTCGACGGGCCTCGAGCTCGGCTTAATGTCAATCTATTTTGGGTTTAGGGTTTAGGGTTTTGGTTTTTAGGGTTTAGGGTCCTTATTATCATATTATGGCATAATATGGGTGGTTGTCAAAGTTAGGGTCCCTTTGTGGGTCTTTAATATAATACGGCACCTGCCCAAAAACGGGGCCATAATTTTGACAACCGCCCATATATCCCCAAAACCCTATTCTAATCATTACGGCCTCTATAGTAATCACTCCCTGCGTTCTGAGGGTTTAGGGGGATGGGGGGGATTCGTATGATAGTCCTCGTTGGAACCTTATAGTAGTCCTCAGAGCGCCTTCCCCATGAATTTCGGTTCAGAACCGGGAAGATGAGCAGAACAGGGTTTCTGCAAGAGGTCCTTCACATGGTGTCTACGAGGGTTATTCTTACTCTTCAGTATGTTCAATATGTATTGTCTATATAGATACACCCACAAGGTTATCAGGGCTTAGGGTCTAAGGTTTCGGATGAGGATTTTAGGTGTGAAGGCGTAGCTTTAGGATTTAGGGCTTACAAGGTTTTCCGGTGTGAAGTTCAGGCTCCAGGATGCAGGTCTAGGATTTAGGGCTTAGAGGGCTTGAAGCGTTTATGGTTTCGGTTGTAGCTTTTGGGGTTTAGGGTCCAGGGTTCCGGGTTTCTAGGGCGGCTTGAACATTTTTTCCCATACATGGTCACAGAGCTTTTTGACACCCGCCACCTACTCATTGCGCGTACTTGCAGGCATTTGTGTTGCTGCCCTTTGCCCATGCTTCGCAGGCAAGCAGGGAGCTACAACCGACAGTGTAAGTAGGATGCTTCGCAAACCATGTTCAGAGAGCCCTGCCTTAATCCCCAACTGCCGTCATGGCATGCGAAGCCCTTACCGCCCTAAGACTATGCCCCCCATAACCTTGATACACGAATCTAAGTCCGAATCCGTCCCACAGGAAAAGGGGCATTATCGGAGCCTTATCCGTGGGAACGCGGTCGCTGATTGCAGAGCATGTAAGTGAAGATTGCCCTCATTCCCGAATCGCGTGCAAACTGATGACGCCGACCTCGAGACCTATGTTGTCTGAGAGCAACGGTACCAAGCCCCCCATAAACCCTGACCTAAACCTTGCACCATAAAGAGACCCCAGCAACAAGAAGCACAAACAACGCGAGAGTCCATGTACTCATATAGTATATACATTTGGCTGCATGTAGCCCCTGTTTAGGTACTTTGGGGCCCAAGTATATGCTACATGAGTACATAGGCCCTCTTAGGGGAAAAATGAAAGGCCCAAAACCCTGCACCTAAACCCTAAACACTAAACCCTAAACCCTAATTACTAAGCCCTAAACACTAAACCCTAAACCCTATCACGGGCCTCGCTTAGGTGCTGACGCTTCCCTCGCATGTGGACAATTGTGACCAGGGAGAGGCAGGGAACGATTTCTGGGGGTTTAGGCCCAGACCTTCCAAAATCCCTTAATTAAGGGATATACCTTAAGTTATAATAGATTCCTAATATGATTTAAGGTATATTCCTTAATTAAGGGATTTTGGAAGGTCTGGGGGGTTTACGGTACGGGGCTTCTGGGGGTTTTATGTAAGGTTGGGCTACGCTTCTCCCGGGGTGGGTTTGGGGTTTAGGGTCTCTCAAGGTTTAGGGTTTGAGGTTTAGGGCGCCAGTGTTTTACGCATGTTTTTTGTGGACACAATCTTGGAATACCTAGAGGCTCATACCCTACCCCGTCTCAGGGTACCATAATTACTTTTCTATGCAACAGATCCTAACAATAAATCTAGGTATCCTAAAAAAGGGGTAGGGTATGAGCCTATCGGTATAGGGCTCTGTGAGGGTCCTTTCAGGCTTCTTCTAAGGGCTCTTCAGGGGTTCGAGATCGCTGTCGGAGTGCGGAGCCCGAACCCCTTACGTTAGAAACCCCAAATCCCAAATCATGCTAGACTTTAAACCCTACCTTAACCCTGAACAACCTACCTCTTTAGGGTTCCTTATTATGATGTCCTTATACAAGTCCTTAAACATGTAGGTTATTCCGGGTTAAGGTAAACCCTACCCCTTACAAGCCCGAAACCCTAAGCCTTAAATGGCTTGTCGGAGACTCGGCCCTATAAAGTCTAAACCCCTACACCTCACCCGAAAAGAACCCTGAACCCCTTAATCCCTAAACCCTTGAACCCCTAAACCGCTAAACCCCTCCATCCCTAAACCCTTCCTTAACCCGGAATAACCTACATGTTTAAGGGCTTGTATAAGGAAATCAAGCCCTAAAAAGGGTAGGTTTTTCAGGGTTAAGGTTAACTCTAAGCCCTAAGTACTACATCCCTTTCATCCCCTATCCCTGAACCCCGAAACCCTACATGGCAATCTTATAGTTCCCATAAGAATCCCTTAAAGGAACCCCCTTTCATCCTAGGAAACCGTAACCGAAGCATAGTCTTCCTTTAAATCCCGTAAAGATCCCTTAAAGCAGCCCCATTGCATCCTACGATGGCGGATCATGGGACTTAGTAAGTATGGTTATGAGTACCCTAAGTGGCGTTATATCTAACATTAAGTATAGCTACCCTAATTATAACCCTAGTTACTCAGTCCCATGATCCCTTAAGTAACGTTATACCTAAACCCTAAACCTTAAAACCCTAAACCCTAAACCCTAAAACCCTAAAACCCTAAACCCTAAATTCTAAACCCAAGCCCTAAAACCCTACCCAAGGGATTGACCAGAGGCCTGCTGCTGGCGTTGGCTGGCACACGCCGCGACGGCCTCGAGCGGCTGGAGTCCGGTTTCGGGTTCTAGAGCGGTTTGGGCCGGTTTGGGTTAGGGTTTAGGGTTATAAGGGCTTATTATAGGGCTTCATAAGGGCTTATTATGGGGGTTCTAGGGCCGGTTTAGGTTAGGGTTTAGGCTTTGTCAGGGCATATTATGGGGGTTAGCGTTCAGGGGTTTAGGGTTTAACAAGGGCTTATTGTAGGGTTTTGGGGCCGATTGGGTCGGTTTAGGGTAGGGTTTAGGGTTTACAAGGACTTAATATAGGGTTTTCGGGCTGATTGGGCCGGTTAGGATTTAGGGTTGAGGTTAAGGCGTGCAAGTGTAGATCCTGATACGTCAAATGGGGTTAAAGAGAGCCTAAGGGTCCATGTGCTCATGTAGTTTATACCTTCGCCTTAATGTACTTCAAGTTTAGGTGTTTTGGGGCCCAAGTATATGCTATTATGAGTACATGGACCCTTAGGGAAAGGCAACACGAGTAAGTGTTTCGGGCCTGGGGCTAGGACTCCAAGCGCCAGACTTTCCAGCGGAGTCCAACTTTCCACCCGACCTTTGGCATCCTCATTGGGAGTTTCCGAAAATTGGGGGGCTACCTAATTTTGGGGTCCTTATAATAAGGGTCCTACTATTTAGGGTACTATCTTAGGGACCCGTATTTTCGCAAACTCCTAATTAAGCCAGCATGAAGGCTGCACAGAAAAGCTTATACAAGTCAGGTATATTGGCGCTAGATGAGTATATGGTAGAGTATACTCCAGCACCCTATTCCAATTAGTACCCTCATCCAGAGCCTCGTTTGACGTCGAACCCCAAAGCCTTCAGCGCCAAGCGTTCCAGCTCTGAGCGAAGCCTTAACTTCTCACCGGAGAGCAACACCCCCAAAAACAACAAGAACCCCAAACCCTAAACTATAAAGCCTAAACCCTAAAAGCCTAAACTTGAAACACTAAAGCCTTTGTACACTCGATGCCGTACTTTCCCCGAGGTCTTGAAAGAAGCCGCGTGGCTGAAGGAAGACTTGGACTCCCTCCGAAAGGCGTCGCGGTCTTCTACTTCAGGGTAGAGGGATGAGGGAAAAGGTGTGCAAGTCTCTCTCTCTCTCTCTCTCTCTCTCTCTCTCTCTCTCTCTCTCTCTCTATATATATATATAATAATATATACACATACACACACATACATGTATACATATACATACATATATATATATATATATATGTAGACATAAGGTTGAAGGTTGCGAGTAGTTTAGGGTGTAGTTCTCTGGCTACCAAGCTCCTGAGGTTTTCTTGGAGGTGGCTCTGATCAGTTGCAATCGTCTTACTACATTCGTCCTACCGCGAAGCACTTTCGGTTTTTTATGGTTTCAGTTTGTTTTAGTTTTCGTAAGGCACCTAGCTAAAGAAGATTGTACGGATATCGGTACTTGTATTAGGAAACACATCGAAGAATCCTTCGGTTGATGATATAAACCCTGCATTACCCATAATAAGGAATATACCATAATTCCCATAGTCTAGAATCCTAAAGGTAATGCAGGATTTAGATCATCAACCGTTAGATGTGCGGTGCCCGGTGAGGAGCATGCAGAGCGCCTAGCGCAGATCTCCAAGGCAGGGGCTGCCTGAAGGACCAAATGACCCTTAAAAGTAGGGGCCCTACCCAGAGGCCCCGAAGTAGTTTCTTTTTGGGATTGTCTCATAGGATTCTATATATGAGCCCCCAAAAGGAACTACTTTGGGGCCTTTGGGTATACCCATATACTATGAATCCCTATATGGTATATGAACCTTAAACCCTTTTAGGGTTAATTTCGTCCTTAAGCTGGCAGTGGCTGGAGGCTTGTCATGTCTTCTATAGAGTTCTAAATAGTTACCAATACGTTTGTTTTGAGGGTCCTTTCAAGAGTTCCTTAATTAAAGAGCTAAAAAGTACCAGTACTATTTTGGGGGCTCCCAATTATATTTATGCTGTAATGGGCCCCCAAACCCTATTCAAATTGTTAAGCCGCCACTATCTCTCGACCGGTGTTTCTTACCTTTCGTTAGTAGGGAATGGAAGAATGGTAGTAATAGCAGTTATAATTGCATCCGATTCCTCCATTCCCTACTAACCAAAGGTAAGTTATAGGATTATTAAGGCAACTATAGTGTAGTACCCTTATGGATCCCTTATGGTAACCCTTATAGACCCCTTTATACTAATCAAAGGTAAGATTTTTGGGGCGTTCATGCTTGTTGGGTTTGGTAGGTTCGCAATCGCTGAGTATACGAAGGTTTGACGCTTGGACCCAGACTTCGGGAAGTTCGGCGACTAGTGACGCTAAGTGCCGAAGCTTACCAGGGCGGAGGGTTTAGGCACGCCCCTCCAGTGTAGCTTTGGGTTTAGGGTTTGGGGTTTAAGGTTTGTGGTTTAGGGTTTCGGGTTTGGGGTTCAGGGTTTAGGGTTTGGAGTTTAGGCTTTAGGTTGGTTGTGCCATTGATCCCAGTTTGATAACTGCAGGCTGAACCAAAGCAGGATTTAGTGTATACTGGTGGGTCTCTTATTCTTGAAGTGCGAGGCGTTTGTCCATTGCTACACCCCAAGCTCCTGCAAAGAAGTCCCATGCCCAGAGAGCCCAATATACCCTTAATTAAGGAATATGGCTTAAATCATAATATGAAGCCCTATATAGTTTAAGCCATATTCCTTAATGAAGGGGTGTTGGGCTCTTTGGGTGAGAGGCTTGCGCGAGGCCCTGATGTCTTGCTTCTCTGCCAATTAAGGCAGATTTCAATCTCTTCTCCCGAGGCTCAAATTAAATCCTACTGCGGCGCTACTCTGGCCAATCCCCTAAACGATAAACGCGAAAGCCCATAAACAAAAAAAAAAACGCGAAAGCCTCTGAACGACACAAGAATGAGAGGTGACCTTCATTCTTGCTCTACCCGCAAAGTCGTGCTGACAATCGCCGCAGATCAAAGCCCTTGCAAGACCATCTGTTAATCTAGAAACTCGAGTTCGGTATTCGGTCTTGTAGCCTACACCACAACTAACCCTCAGAGCCTATCAAACCCAATCCCCGAATCCCATCCCTGAGACTCAGCAAACCCTACCCCCGACTTTCCCTCCCCCTGATGCTAAACAATAAACTCCAGACCCTGAACACCAAATCCCGAAACCAGGGCCTTGAGTTCCAACAGAACCATAATGCTAAATACTGGACCCTGCATCCCGACGGTTCATATAGGGAATTAGGAATTTTGGGCAACGGTCTCGGGCTTCGGGGTTTCAGGAGTTTCAGGTCCGGGAATTTGATTGAAAATCTGGGCCCTTATCCCTAAACCCGAAACCCTGAACCCTAAACCCGAAACCCTAAACCAAATCCCTACACCTTTTTCCCTAAACCCGAAACCCTAAACCCTAGAACCGTGGCGTACGCAGGTGGAGAACTCGACAGAAGACCTGGCAGAATTACGTGGCGCGCACCGGGCAGTGCAGCCCAGGGCCCAGCCGTGGTCGTTTCGGGTTTGGGGGATTTAGGGTTTCAGGATTTAGGGTTTAGGGTAAGGGTTTTGGGGGTTTGAAGATTTCAGGGTTGAGGGTTTCGGGCTCGGGTTCTCTATAGTGCTGTTGTCATTCCTGTTTTGTTATTATGGAGTTGGGCTCTAGCCCTTCAGGGTTTTGATTTTTAAGAACCTGGGGTGTAGGGATTGCTGGAGATTTATCGACGATTGGGCTGGACAGTTTAGGGTTTAGGGTCTAGCTTGCTCTGAATTATCATGCGATTGAGTGGTCTTCGTCGTGGCAGCCATGATTGCAAATCCTTGACGACTAGACGATGCCGAAGTTGAAGAGGGTTTCGGGTTCAAGGTTCAGGTTCTGGACCTTAGGGCTAGAAACTTCTTCACCCAAACCTTGGAAGGTAGTACCATTTCTTGAAGCTTATGGTTTGGACCCTACAAATCAAGGTAACGAGAACAGGCATCAACGTCAGGGGTTTGCAGGTGTTCTGCCGGATGCAGGCCGAAACCCCATGCATCCTATGCAAACTCCCTGCCTTCCAGCTAGGTTTGTTTTCAATTTTTCAAACTAACACTTGGAGGATCAGAGGGCTTAGTAAGTCAGGTTCTAAGTATTGCAACTGCGTTTGTTATGGTTTGTAAGTACTATATCCACGCTGAGCTAATTTGTGACCCTGGTTGCTAAGTCGATGGTCCCTACAACCCGAAGCCCGTATCGTTCCCTTTCAGGAATCCTTAAAGTGTGAGCAGTCGTAGATCCCTTCCAGAACACTTTCAGGAACCCTGGAAGTAAGCAGTTGTAGATCCCCTGTAGGAGCCCTTTAAATAAGCCTTTTAAGCCTTTATTGATCCCTTACAGATCCCTTTCAGGGGAACCCCTAACCCTACACCCTAAACCCCCCAAACGCTGCACCCCTGAACCCGAAACCGTAATCCTAAACCCTAATCCTAAACCCTACAGCAAAATCCTAAACCCTATACCCATCGAGAAACGGGCCCGGGACCTTCCATCTAAACCCCAAGCCCTTGGTCCCTAAACCCGAAGCCCCAAAACCCTAAACCCTAGACCCATATCCCTTGAACTCTTAACCCCCCCCCTCTTTTAAGGGTCCCTCCTTTCACCCGTGGATTCTCCCTTGCGCCAAGGGAAGAGCTCAAGGCCACCAAGGCGCAATGCGACGAGCTGAGGCCAGGAAGCCCAGAGTTTACAGTAGGGTTTAGGGTTTAGGGTCTAGGGGTTTAGGGTTTAGGTGTTTAGGGAGATTGTTAGTAACAGTTACTGTATTAGTATTAGTTTAGGGCTCATGTAGGGTATATGTATACCAGAGAGATTGTTAGTAACAGTTACTAGTCTTAGGATTGGTATTAGTATTGGTATTAGCATTAGTATTAGGATTGGTATTAGTATTAGTATTAGGATTGGTATTAGTATTAGTATTAATATTAGTTTAGGGTTCATTTAGGATATATATATATATATAACCCCCCAAACCCCCTGAATAGCGTATACCCCCCTACGACCTAAACATTGCTTTGTCATGTTTCTTGTGCTGACGCCCACTTGAAGTCTTGGTGCGATCATTGAACTGATTCGACAGTCGCCGTGTCGTGTAGGGTTCAGTACTGCGGGTTTAGGGTTCAGAGTTCAGGGCTACGGGATACTATGTATTGTTGTATGGGCATAGGGGGCTATCAGGACTTAGGGTGATAAGGTGTTTAGTGTTTGAGCGACCACAGATCTCTGAAGAGCCTTACAGGTCAGTGGGGTCACGGATTTTGCGGGCATGGCCGGGTCATTTGATGGCACTCTGCCGTTGTTTAGGCTTCTGCTGCTTACTGCCCAGTTTCCCTTTGAATTTAGAATGCTCGAAAAATCTTCACCATGCTGGGAAATATGGGTGCTAGAGTTCCTAGTAGCAGCACGGACTTCAGCTTCGCGGAACCTGTGCACAGAACCTGTACCTGCGACTCATGTCGCTGCTTGCTGGATTCTAAAGCCTTGCCCAGCCATAGGGCTTGACTTTCTTCGCTCTCAAGCCTAAGTTTCATGCCCCGCCCCACCTGGCCTTCGAACACAGGCAGGGCTTGATGGGCTTTGGGCCGTTAATCAGCGGCTGACCCGCTTGGAGTTAAGAAATGGGCGAAGATCTGATAGGAAGGATGTGCAGCTTGTCGCGGAAGGCGTCGACCAGGACGATCAACAATGGAGTCTTGCAACGTCGTTTTTAGAAGGCTGCCTGATCCGGCGACAGGCGACAACATCCGACTATGCCTATGCCATTCTGGAATGAAGAGGTTAAGACTTTTAGGTATAGACCGACAGCAGTTCAGCAGCACAGGGCTTTAAGGACCTCTGAACCAAAGCTAGGGGCTCATAATGTAAAATCACGGCCCAGTTTTGTCACGGAGTTTCCAGATCTACGTTTGGGCCGTAATTCCTCAAGATCCGAAATGAAGGCCACTCACTTGAACGACCCAAAGCCTTCACTCATCCCTTCGGATAAGAAAAGCTTCCCCCGACAGCCCGAGAATGAACATTCAACCCCTGAACCCATCAAGGACTCCCAACCTCTGCAAACTGCAACCCTCACCCATGGAGGCATCTTTTATCTAAACTTATGTATGCTGGATCAAAAGCCCAACGTGTTGTCAGATGCACAGGGTAGCAAAACCCATTGCATCTAAACCCAAGTTCAACAAGCCCCAATCCTGAATCTACTCAGCACTTCGGAGTTTCAGTAAATGTTTTGGATTTAGGATTTGTCGGGGGGCAGATCCCCTGGCGGCAATGCTGTTTCTTCGAGGTTCTTCTTGGTTAGCAGCTTTTGCTTTTGGCATCTGAAACTTCTGTCTCTGCGATTACTTGGCGCCGAAAATAATAGCCCCACGGTTTTCTGTCTCTGCAACTAATTGGAGGCAAAAACAATAGCCGCACGGTTTTCTAGGTGATATATATATATATATATGTTTACTTACTTGTTTATGTTATGTTTGTATACATATATCCTCAGAGCAGGTTCCAAGGGTGAACACCGCCCCTGCGTTCTTTCTAGATGTGAACATAGTGGGCTTTTAAACGCGGAGACGGGGTTCGCCTTTCGAGCCTCAGAGTATTACATACCCGAAGGGCCCTATGTACCGATATAGTAGAATGTAGGGTTTCCATTCTAGAAACTACTATTATAACTTAGGGAAGTATTCTCCATAACAGTACATAGGACCCTTTGGGATACAACCTGGCCTTGCTTGAGCCTGTGGCTTTTGGTTTTTTTCGGGGGGACAGGTACGAGATGCTCACCATCAAGACTTCTGGCGCCCAGAGGGCCACAAAGGTGGAGGACCGTGCGGTGTCCCCAAAGTTTTGGCGTTTTACCACAAACATGGCTTTCGGAAGTATGCAGAGTACTCATCATACTTGGGTTACCTCAGACAAGGGCTTCTGATACTTGTCAGGGGTAAAGGATCGAAAGGGTAGATGGTGAAATTCGAGATCTCCCCGCTCTGCCCCATGTCATGGAGCGCCTGATGCCCTAGCTTGATCGTCTCTGACCACTCGCCCGACTGAGGGTTTACCTTAACCCCAAATAACCTACCATTTTAAGCACTTATATAAGGAAGCCATAATGGGGAATCCCAAAAAGGTAGGTCCTTCAGGGTCTAGGTAGGGTTTAGGGAAGGCTGGATGACAATTGAGGCATGAGCAAGGCACCCCTTTGGAAACTTGGGGCAAGGGGGGTCCCAAGAAATGCAGGGCTTGACCTTCTAGGCAAGGCCGATATCACAAGACAGTGCCCAAGATGCCACTGTGCTGGCGCTACAAGACGATTGATGGCTGGTACTATAGGTGCCATTAGGGGCTTATGACAGTTTTTTTAAGAAATTATGTCATATGTTTACATGTCAGTGAACCCCCAAAATTTACTCACCAGGGCCGCTATATTACACCAACTTGCCTCCGGGCATCTGTGTGACGGAGAGAATCCAGAGCCCACAGCACCTTACACTAAACCCTAAAGGCCAGCAAAATCAAGAAAAACATAAGCCTAAACCCTAAACCGTACGCCCTTTCCAGCGAGGACCTTCAAAAGGATGTCCAGAGGCTGGAGGACGAGAAAGCACAGGCCCGACAGAGGGGCCGGAACTCCAAGTACTCAACTAGATAGGTTCCTACGGTTGATGATATAAATCCCCATTACCTTAATGACCCTAAAGCATGGGACTTATGGTATAGTCCTTATTATTGGTAATGCAGGATTTATATCATCAACCGTAGGATGAAAGGGGTTCCTTTAAGGAATCTATAGCGGATCTATAAGGGTACTCTGTAGGGCTGGTTTATGAGCTTAGACAACCGGGTTTTAGGGACTGGGTAACTAAAGGGTTATAAATGATCATGTAGCTGTCGATAACGCTATGTGGAGCCCCGATGCAAGTAGAACTTTCTCTAGTCCTCCGATCAGAGTGCTTTGGAAGGCGCCTTTGATGAGCTCCGGTCAAGGTCGTAACCAGACAGCCCTACGGCCCTACGACCCAACCTTATGCATCGGCACACGCTTTTCAGGTGTGGCGGCCCAGTCGTCTGGAGCAGATTTGTGAGAGTTTGGGGAATTGGATGCCTTCCGGTTGCCAGACGTCCGAGGACTCTGTTAGAGTTTTGGAGCCTTGGGTTTTAGGGCTACTGCAAGGGTTTAGGAGTTTAGGGTTCTGGACAGGATTCTTGGAGAAGTCAGAAAGTTTGACGAAGATGATGGTCTTCAGATCCTTGAGGTAGAGCAAAAGGAGTCCCAGCACTCGCAATCCTTAATCCAACTCTCGGTGGGGGGGGTTCGCTCTGGAGTTGGGGTGGTTCGTTGGTTGCATTGCCCCAAGTCATCTGCACTGTCTTGGGCCAGGCACTCACCAAGTTGGAGGAGGCGCAGTGCGAAGCCCAGTGGTGTATTCAGATGTCGGCTGTAGCCTCCGGAGTGAGGACTACCCTAAGGGTCCATGTATTCATATAGTATATCAGTATATACTTACTATATCGGTACTTCAGGGCCGAAGTACATACCTAAACCCCAAAATCCGTCCAACTCTGGGTTTAGGGTCGAGGGCTGGGAGAAACTGTTGGAGGAACGAGGGTGGTCCTGCAGCTGCAACATGTGCATGACTAGCTAGGGTTTCAAGGGTCCATATAAACTCCCATATAATATGAAATAATACGTCGGCCTTGAACTGCTGGTGGAGGAACCCCTTCTAACTGGCACATGGATGCACCAACAGGGCTGTAAGCCGACATTCCTCATGTCAAGAAACTCTGGGTGCATGGGATTTTTGAGCCCTACGCTTTCATAACCTCAAGACTTGAGTGATACGGCGAGGGTGCCTCCATGGGGTATGCTGTTGCTAGCTGGGATGATTCTGCCGATCTTTGAGAATATATCTACGTGCTTTGGCGCGTAGTATCGTACTATTCTACCCCATACCTGCAAGCACGGAGCACTTTGTTAGGTTTTCCACTCAGCGTCTTGACTTGATGTCTGCCCAAACGGACAAGCTGCTAGTCTTATGAGAACTGTGAAAGTCTGTTCTGGCCGTACGGCAGGAGCCCGAAGAAGGAGTTCCAGACATCAATGCATTAAGCCCCTGAGGTGTTGGTGCGCTCAAGGGTGTATTGAAGCTGGGCATGTCCGAGGAAAAGCTTCGATCCTGAATCATAACTCAAAGGGGAATAGGAGGGACCCTTAATGGGGACCCCTACCCTATAATGGGCTATATCATGGCTATATTAAGGGTATATACCTAGGGCTCCTTATTGAGGGTCCCTCCTTTTACCGTTTTTACCCCTGGAGTCAACACCTCAAGCTCACCTGAGCTCGTGTTACGGACTTAATCCCAAAGGCTCCATGTACCCATATAGTAGGTACTTAGGCCTTAAATGGGGACCCCTTTCAGGCCTGAGTACCTACTATGCGGGCACATGGAGCCTTAGGGAATGTATGTCACAAACGTTTGCAAAGATCCGAGGAAAGAGCTCCTGGAACGTGAGCGAAGTGAGTACCGCATGCAGAGCGAGATGCAGGTGTGGGGTGGGGGATGCGTTCAGGGTATCTAGGATGGGTGGGGGCAGGGGCGGAGCTTCTAAACGAGGTGTCCCTCTTTAATCCTTTCCTGGGGTCGAGGGCCTTAGTCTTTGCAAGCCCCAACATTCAATCGGTTTGTGGAAACGAAATTGGCTAAATCTGCTTTTGTTGCAGTGGGATGGTCGCTGGAGGGGGCTAATATGGAGTTGGGTTCGCGCTTTGTGGTGGAATCGCACGAGAGCAAGAAATAACGAGTCCACGGCAAGACACCATGTGGGTCGGATGGCACAAGAGCGGCCCATCAGCTTGTGATTGTGGGTTTAGCTCGACTTTGGGGACTCAGGTTTTGGTTTAGGGTTTAGGGTTTTAGCCCAAACCCGAAGACTTTATTCCCGGAGGGTTTCTTCCAGACCAAGGCCGAAAAGAGAAGTAGGAAACTGCAGAGTCTGCTTGGACGATCGTGTGGCCGTCTAGAGTTCGTGTGATAGCATCTGGGGGCGAGTACTACGGTTGATGATATGGATCCTGCATTACCCATAACAAGGAATATACCATTATTCCCATAGTTTAGGGTCCTTAAGGTAATGCAGGGTTTATACCATCAACAGTAGTGGCTTAGAGAGGACGAGTACTTTGGCTTAGAGGGCAGGAATGCCCAGGAAAGCTGCTATGTTATGCTGAGTCAAAAGAGCCTCGAAGTAGATCCAATGACAAGGCAAAGCCACCCGCCAGGACTCTCGAAGCTTGTTGTTGATCTCTGAACGGCTCATAGACACCTTTGAGAGAAATAGCAAAACCAGGGGATTTTAAGAGTTTGGAGTGTAGGGCCTTTCTAGCCATTCTAGCACCAAACGATTAAAGGCACACCTTCGCACACGCCGGAGCAGAGTCGGAGTGTCTTGCAGGACCTGAAGCGTCAGATCCTGCTGTTCGAGGACGACAAAGTCCGCAATGAAGGCATTTGGGTGCTTGTCAAAATCGTAGTCACTTTTTGGGTACCCCCCAAAAAAAGGTGCCGCACTATATTCGGACCCCAAAAGGGACCATAATTTTGACAACCGCCCATTTGTAGGATTTCGGGTTCCGGGCTTCGGCTCGGGTTATACGGCTGCCAGGGCCTGAAGCTGTGGTTAGTTTTAAGATTGATGTGGGAGTTTCCGAAAATTAGGGGGTACCTTATTCTGGGGTCCTTATAATAAGGATCCTACTATTTAGGGTACCATAGTAGGGTCCCCTATTTTCGGAAACTCCCATGTATTGGCCATGTTCTGTGGTTCTTGATTGAACTAGGCTTGGGGCAGAGTTCTTAGTTGGGACCCTTCATAAACCCAAAACCTAAACCCTAACCCAAACCCTAAACCATAAAACCTAAATATAAGCCCTAAACCTCATAAAATCCAGTCAAACTCCAGACCCCAAGCCCAATTCTGCGGTTAGGAGCTCAGGGTTGGAGCTTGGATAAGAATCCGAGAGCCGTCCAGGGCTATTGCTCCTACAATCCACCCGTCTATCTACAAGTAACCCTGAGGGTCCATGTACTCATATAGTATATACATTGGCCTTAATGTAGTCCCTATTTAGGTACTTTGGGGGCCAAGTATATGCTATATGGTTACATGGACCCTTAGGGTAATGGTTATCATGATAATGGCCATAAGGTTTTAGGGTTATCATGGTTTACCCTAAGCCGCCCGGGATCCCAAACCGGAAACCCGAAAACCAAAACCGCTGTTTCTTTCTGATCATTCGGCACCCTAACACGCAGGAAGCCGAATCTTAGATTCGGCTTGGCGGGTCAAGGGATGAGGCTGTAGGAATTTCTTTGAAGGTCCCCCCCCGGTGAAGTCGCAAGCAGGTTTAAAGCAAGTTTTTAGGTTGTCTCACTATAGAAGCTATCTGCTTACATGGTATCCCGTCGCCCCAAGTGATACGAAAATGCCCCTGGTAAGTCTTAACACAAGGGGTCCATGTATCCGTATGGTGTATACTTTGGCCTCAAAGTACCTAAATAGGAAGTACATGAAGGCCACTGTATATACCAGATGAGTACATGAACCCTCAAGCCCTAAAGCCTTATGGTACCCTTAAAGGAAGCCTTAAAGGAGCCCTTGAAGGGGCCCTATATAATGGCACATGGACCCTTAGGGTTTATTATTTCAATAATCTGCTCCAGCAGCCTTAGCCTCAAGCAACACCGATCAGCCCTTTCAAGGATCCGTTAGAGAAGCTCCTATGGGCACATTGGTGTTTGGCTGCAACTGCGAGTTAAGCAAATTCCAGCCCTCCGCAAATCCCAAACCCGTTCAGTTTGAAACAACAGCCGCCCAAAGGATCAGGCCCTGAACCCACAGAGTTTTCCCTCAATCCAAATCCCTGAGCCCTAAGCTCACAAGCCGCAGCCACAACCGCTAAAACCCTTGTGGAGAAGAGAATCGATCCTAATGACAACCCTAACCCGTATAAACATCTGCTAAAGTCCTATGAGCCCCTTCATAAGATTACTTTGCCCCTCTAGAACCCCATCCACTCCAACGGAAGCACCCTAGACATCCTAAGTCCGAACTCCTACCAAAAGATAGCCCGGAAAGCTGCAACCCTAAACCCCTCAGCCCCTAAACCCCTCAGCCCCTAAACCCCTAAGCCCCTAAACCCCAAAGCCCCTTAAAGGAACCCTAAAGCCCTAAAACCCCTAAACCAACCCTAAACCCTAAACCTTTAACCCTAAACCCTAAACCCAAAACCCTAAACCCAAACCCTAAACCCAATACGCAGAGGTCTGCTGAAAGCCATCCGCCAGGAGCGAGACTCTCTCCGGCAGGTCCTCCTCAGGGTTTAGGTGGTTCAAGCTACTAGGACCCAGAGTAGGCCCTTATTCCCTTTTTAAGGGTTTAGGTTCCCTTATAACCCCCTTTAAACACCAAAAAGGACACCTTTTTTTAATTCCGAGGTTACTCTTAGGTCTAGGGTTTTAGGTAAGGTAAAAGCCAGAAAGTTGGAATATGATTATCCTAAACCCTTCTATGGTAAATTATAGGGTGTCCTACCCTGAAACCATATTCCAACTTTCTGGAGTTCCCTGTAGGTGCTTCAAGCTAAGTGGTTTCGAAAGGGTTTAGGGTTTGGGGTTTGGGGGGGGTTTAGGGTTCAGGGTTTAGGGATTGGGGGGATGCAAAAGGGGTTCCATCAGGAACGTGACGGTTTTAAGGTTCTGGCCTGAAGGCTTCCTTTTGTTGCTGCAGGGTTTTTGCTTTGGTTCCATGAGGGCTCAACGGGTTTCTGAGAGGGAAAGGGTCCCAGGCTTCTGATGGCTGTTTTGACCCTATGAGGACTTTGGCTATTCAGGGGTTGTGGTAGGTTAGGGGTGAGGTTTGCGGTTCAGAGCTTTAGAGTGTAAGGCTCAGGGCTTGGAGTTTCGGATTTCGGATTCAAACATCGGTTTAGGGTTTTGGTTTAGGGTTTAGGGTTGGTATGACAAGCTGTGGAGCAATGGGGCCTGTTGCGGTATTGAAGATTGAATGTTGAAAGCTGTCTCTTGCTCCTCGCCTGAATCCCTCAACCCCTAAACCCTAAACCGTGCTTGTGTCGAAACCGTGTTTCTGCTGGGACTTTCTGCAGGTCTCTTCTCCCAGCAGACCCCACGTCACAGTGACGAATCAGCGACGACAGTGCCGAATGCCGTTGAGATTGACACCATCCTGACCCTTCCAGTGTTCGAGGCGGTAGAAAACCCTATATTATAACTACTATATTATTATTACTATCTTATTATATGATTATATTAGTATATTATTACATTATTAACTTGTAGACCTTCTCCCAAGCCCTGGAGCAAATTGTAGATACATCGCTGCACACGTGAGTTTGTGGCGAGTTGCACACATGTGTACATATACATATATATATATATATATATATACACACATGCATATATGTATGTATACGTATAGATGCATATGTATGTGTATATGCATCATGAATGTGAGTATTAACTGAAAGTCAGTTTGTAAAATGCATGTTGTTTGTAATAGTTATGTTTGATGCAATATGCAATATGTACCATGCAATATACGTACCGTGTAAAGTGTAGAATATTCAATGTGAATATGTTCTCACTTTGGAGTATGCAATCGGTATTCGGTTTTGTATGTATGTGTTTTCTGCATGCATGCATGGATGGATGGATGGATGGATGGATGCATGGATTTACGGATGGATGGATTCGTGCTCGGATGTATGCATGCATGTATGTATGCATGCATGCATGTATGTATGCATGTATGTATGCATGTATGTATGTATGTATGTATGAATGTATGCAAATTCGTACGTCGTACGTATACATGCACACGATAGCTTATCGGGTTTGATCGGCAGGATGCGAGTTATGTAGGGTTGAAGGAGCTGTACTTAAAGGTTCCTGGGACTTCTATACTTATAACTGCGTATAACCCCAATTAGGGTACTTATAACCTTACTTACTAAGTCCCATGATCCTCCCATTATTGAACCCTTATAGCTCCCTTTAAGGCACCCTATAATAGAGCCCTATAGTACCCTTTATTGAAAGGAACCCTAAACCTTACTTACTACGTCCCCTGATCCTCCAAGTAGACCCTAAACCCTAAACCCTTATAGTACCCCTATAGATCCCTTAAAGGGACCCCTATAACCCTACTTACTACGTCCCCTGATCCTCCAAGTAGCTGTAGCCCACATTGTAGTGTCGGGAGTCGAAGTTTCTGGGATCTGCGGGGACCCCGAGGTCGGTCCTCAGCAGTAGACCTTAGAAGGGGCCCCCACCCTGTAATAGTGGTATAATCGGAATATAATAGGGCCCTAATATAATCCTTACAGTCACTATTACAGGGTGGAGGCCCCTTCTAAAGTAGACCCGACTAAGGGCACCTTGTTTTTGGGGCTCCCAAAAGCCCAAAGTAGGTAGTTTTTATAGACTTTAGACACCAAAGTAGGTCCTATTTGCATACTTGGAGCAATGGAGTGCTTGGACTATAGTAAACCCCGAAAAGTTGGAAACTGGATTAAGGTCAAATAGTGCTGGGATTCCCATACATTACTCTTAAGGATGGAGGCTCTGGGGTTTCCAACTTTTGGGCATCTACTGTAAGGGCACCTTGCTTGATTGTGATTTCAATAAACTCGCACCTCAGGACTCGTGGGCAAGCTGGCAATAGTCGTAAAAGGTTTGGGTTGTTGGGGTTGGGGCTTGTCTAGGATTTAGGGCTTGGAGTGTAGGTGTTGGGTTTTGGGGGCTTGGTGCTGAAACCGAAACCAAAGCCCAACAGTCAGGCTGCCGACGATGCCGCAAGGCGGCGAAAGGCAAAGGCAAAGACGAAAGCCAGGACCCGCTACCTTAAACCTTTGTCAGCCTTATTCCCAAGTGTTCACGACTCACAAACTAGGTTTTAGAGTTTAGATTTCAAGGTCAAAGACAGGATGAATTTGGATAAGCCCTAAAACCTTCAGGTGGGCATGACGGGAAGAAGGCGCCTAAGCACAAGTCCAAAACGACCCACAACGATGTTGGTGCAAGTCATCTCTGAGGCGAGGACAGCTAAGGCCTTGAGATTCGTCATTGGATAGAGATCTCATAGTCGAGTCTGGACGTCTGAATAAGGAGAACAGGGCTTTATTAGGATTGAGTATATGGTATAATCACGCGATCACCATAACACGCTTAATATTATCAAACACTCACACCCCTCGACTGGACGGTTTAGGGGTTATGAGGCGACTTCCATGAGAATAGATCTTGCGAACCCTGAAGCCTAAACCCGAAGCCCTAAAAACCCCAAGGCCGAAATCGAATCGGCTTCCTGTAGTAGTAGATGCTGCTCTGGAGCTGCCAGGTTCGCAAAGGACGGCCTGCTAAGGGTGTAAAGGAGGGACAGAAGCGAACATATTGAGACAGGGTCTTAGGATGTTTTTGGGATGGTACTTAGCAGCTTCTGTTTAAGTGTCGTTGCATAAGCTGTCAGGTGCAGTCATTCGGCATGATGTGCTCCTAGCGAAACGGCATTTCTCCCGCACATAACCGTGCATAGTGCCATCCTCTGCCATCCTTGTGTCGCAGGAGTGCGTCGGCGAAAAAGTAGCCACGTGCTGCGGTCTCAATTGGGGCATGGATGTTGTCGGTCTTTGCAACTGGGAGGGCTGGGGGGAAGGGGGTTTGGGTCAGAGCCATCAACCCTGACCGACATCCCCGTTTCAAGAAGTGGTGCTTTATCTCGAGTGTTTCCGACTGCCCAGCAAGGTATTCTACAAGAGCTTTGTGTTTCGGGTTTCAACCCACTGACTCCAGGTATGTCTGAGGCCACAGGGACGGACGGTGTTTGGCTTCGGGTTTCGGGTTTCACCCCAAGGCATGAGGATTGCAGTCAGCAGTACGCCGTTCCAAGGGCCGCCATCCTTCAGGATTCGAAGGTTCGGTAGGATCCAGAGCTGCCTCTTTAAATTATGTCCACAAACTCCATATGGGTGGTTGTCAAAATTATGGTCCCTTTCTGGATCCCTCATATAGATTGGCACTTCTTATTTAAGGTATCCCAAAAGGGACCCTCATTTTGAGAACCACCCATATGGCAACATGATCAATTCCGTTTGTGACGACTCTCAGAAGTTCTGGGTTCGGTTGCCCCTCAACCCGAGCCCACATGTTACAGAACCTCAAGCTGCACTTGCGGTGGGACTCGTGTATCCAAGAAGCGGATATTGAGAAATGGCTTCTGCCATTATAAGACAAGGTGGAGCCCCCAGCTCACTATTGGGTTTAGGGTTTAGGGGTTTAGGGTTTAGGGGTTTAGGGTTTTCATACTTTCTCCTGTTTGGTGCCTCCCCTCTTGGTCCAAATAGTCATTATCCGACCCCGCGGAGCCGCAGGCTTTGTGTCAAGCAGCTGTTGCATCCAAATACCATGAGTCTTTCAAGCCTTCGGGTAACCTAACTAACCCTAAACCCTAAACCTCTGGGACAGGGAGAAAAGAGGGTTCAAAAAAAAAAAAGAAAACCCTAAACCCTAACTAAACCGGAAACCTCAGACCCTACCTGCCTGAACAGCCCCCCAACCCTGAACAACTGGTTCTAAAACAGAGAGGCCTCAGACAATTAGCAATACGGTTCCTCAGGGCTCGCTATTCTACGCATCTACTGATCTACATCCCACAGCCCTAGTCCAATTATGGAGCTCGAAAAGCCTCAAACCTCCAACCCGTGTTTGTAGAACCCTTACAGGGACCTTCTACAAGTAAAGCCTTGAGAAGGAACCCGGTAACGCATCCGCTTAAAGAAACCTTCAAAGGAACCTTTGAACTACACCCGAAAGCCTAAACGGAACCTGGGCTCAGGCTCTATGGGTTTGATCCGAGCCTTTGCGCGGAGGCCTGGATGCCATCTTCTTGCTGTGCTTGAGGTTCGAGCTTATATGACTCAGGCTCGATAGGGTTTAGCGTTTGGGTTTGTTTGGGTAACGGTTATATAAGCGTCCAGGTGAGTTCAGGGCTTAGGCTCTAGTATGGTTTAGGATTCAGCGCGTAGGGGCTTTGCTTCGTAGGGTTTGGGCTCTAGGGTTTAGGGTTCCTTCGTTTGAAGGCCTGCAGAGTTTACGGTTAAAGGTCGCGTCTTCGAAGCTACAGTATAGGGCCGTACCTAAAGGGTCATAGCCTACCCCTTTTTTGGGGGGTGCTTAGCTTCATGGTTAGAATCTGATTTTAGAAAGTGGTATATAGGTACCCTAAAGGAGGGGGTCGGGTATGAAGCTACAGTTAAAGTCTCAGGTTTGACGATTCCTGTTTACACGGCAGACTTCTGAAGATGCCAAGGTCGGTTGTACTTCAGGGGCTTTAATAGTTGGCTATTATGTGCTCCTTGTTTATAAATAAATAAATAAATAAATAAATAAATAAAAAATATATATATATATATATACATATATATATATATATACATAGTATTAGGGGCCCGGCGGATTACCCCTATATTATGGTTTCGGAGCTTGCGGAGGGCGCCGGCTCAGGGTTCGAGGGCTTAACGGTTAGTTGTGTCAAGGCATTTGTTTTTATAAAAACAAAAAACTTGTGAATTGTTTTTTATAAGACCAATTCAAAAACAATTGCTTTTATAAAAACAATTCACTGGTTTTCCAGGCTTTGTGGTTTCTTCGAATCATTGGAGGGAGCTTCTGATGTGCGGTTTGGCTTAAGTTCACGGCTTGGTAATTCTCGGTAGGGCGCCTTGGCAATATTGCTGCCACGCACGTGAATAAAATGTGCGTCTATACATATATACACCGTTCAAGTTTAAAGCGAGGAGTAAACAATAGTCAACATGAATAACATCAACAAAAATTGTATGGGATGTGCTCATGATGCCAGTAGCAATGCATCCCCCCAAAGGCACATGAAAGCCCAACCCCAGAGTTCGTTTAGTTGGGAGGTGTTCATTACGTCCGTTTCCTGGCGGTTTGGACAGCAAATAGCGTAACATTCAGCCTAGCGCGACGCGGACGTGCAGGTTCAAATTCAAAAGCGTGTCTCGGAGTTTTGGAAGTAACCTTGCTGTGCAGCTTGATGACGCAAATCCTTCCCGTAACCGTAAACCCTCGGAACCACAGATCAACATTCGCGTGCTGCAGGTGCTCTCGCTGGATCCAGCGTGAATCAAACGGGTGAGAGCAGCGTAGATCCCTGCTTTACAAACCCGTCTACAAATCAGGAAGCTACTGGTGCGGCCTTCAGAGCAAGGGGAGTTGCTTAGTTATCCGGTGGGGGTGTTTGTAGGTTTATGTAAAGGGCTCTGAAGCATGCAGATTTTTTGAGTGGTAACGGAAGGTACCCGAGAATGGCGGACACAGTTTCCTGTATAGAAGTATGTGAATAGGTATGGACTTTAACTTTAGGGCTCGAGGTTCATATGGAAAGGTTGCTTGCCTGAGGCAAGGCCTTCACCTAAACCCTAAACTGCCCCAGATTCTAAATCCCAAACGATTCCCCAAGAGACTCCTTCACTTCCCTAGTCCTGTTGAAGGCCTTTGGCTCACAGTATGTCTGGGGGCCTTTGGATTTCGGGCTTTGGGGTTTACAGTCTTTGGAGGTTTAGTTTGGGTACGGTCTTTGGAGGTTTACTTTTGACCCTCTATCTACCCTCCATTAGACCCTAAATGCCCATTATTTGGGGCCATATACCTCCCTTTAAGGGTACAAGGACGATCCTGGTATAGGCTTAAGGAGCTGAGGGGCAGTTTTGGAAGTTGCCAAGACTATTCCTCAAAGCTTCCTGAATACCAGTATATACTACACGTACAACTACCTGGGGATCCGAAAAACCTACGGTTTCAAGTGTTATACCCAATGACCAAGGGGTCATAATCTACTATTTTGTAGGGTTTGGGGATGCAGGTACCACCCAAACCCTGTTCCAAATCTTCAGTTGCTTTGGTTGCAGAGCAAACCCCTTGGCTCGATGCCCAGAGACTCCAATATCCCTTATATAGTTAAGGAATATTCCTTAAATTATGTCAGGATCCCTTATATGATTTAAGGTATATTCCTCTCACTGAAGACTAGGGCCTTATTCCCTTTTTGCGGGCTCAGGTTCCCTTCTAAGCCCCTTTGATCAAGGGATATTGGAGTCTCTGGGTGCTGTCGCGATTGATGACTGCCAAGCTCAATTCATCATTGCATGCCCTGGAAGCCCGGGTGTTGCCGAACGAGTCAAGTACTGTAGGGTTTAGGGTTTAGGGTTTTGGGTTTAGGGTTTATAGGGTTTAGGGTTTAGGGTTTAGGGTTTATAGGGTTTAGGGTTTAGGGTCTAGGGTTTATAGGGTTTAGGGTTTAGGGTTTAGGGTTTAGGGTGTAGGGTTTAGGGTTTAGGTTTTATAGGGCCATAGGGTTTGGGATTTAGGGTTTAGGCCTTCAGCTCCAGAACCAGGCAACCTAATATTCGGCTACTGGACTTCTAGGGGAGACTGCCATAGACAGCTGGTCATACCGAGCCAATCTGAAAGGCAAACAGCCGGCCACCGTTTGAGACCATCACAGCCTACCTCCATGGCCCGAAACTCTGGACGGTTCATTAGCTTAGGGTTTAGGGTTCAGGGCTTCGGGGCGCCGCAATTTCCCACCACCAGTTTAATGAATCGGGGTTGAGCGGGCTTGAACTGATTTTGCATCTCAGAGGTTTGCATGCTCAGTCAAAAGAGAGACATGCATGCACATTAAGGAAGCACCGTCCTAGTAGCCTGGATCGGACAATGCAGAGGACAGAAGAGGGGGACCACTACAAATACCTTACCATGGCAAAGATACACAGCAAGCAATACCATGTCCTCAGTGTTCCCTCATATGGTCTGCATCTGTAGCAGCCGTAGTGGTAACAGTAGCATGTGCAGTAGTCGTCGTCGTCTTCGTCGTTCGCTGTCGTAGTGGTAGTAGTAGTCGTAGTAGTCATCGCAGTCGTCGTAGTCGCAGCCGTACCTGTAGCCGTAGTCTGCCAGGCCTTCCGGCCTCTTATAAGGGTTTTATAGGAACTGTACCGTGAGTTGTGAGGGCACTGTAGCAAGGGGCTGCCAATAACCAAACCTCGCTGGTTTAACTCTGTGTCTCGCCAGTGCATCCCGAGACGCTTCGCCGAACTTCAAAAAATAAATCACCAGCCCAAACCCTTCATCTGGAAAGCCAAAAAGCCGAATCCCTCCAACGCCTGATCCGGTTACCGGTATACAATCCACTCCCTTAATAAAACCCGAAGCCATGAAACTCAAAGGCTTATACTATCAACTCTGCAACCATGCGCCGTAACACTATACTACTATACTTCCTGAACGTCCGAAGAAATCATGCCAAGCCTTTCGATTGCTCGGTGGGCATGCGACTTGTGTCTGCCGCCTGATTGATCTGCTGTTGCATTGATGTATTTCCCTAAACTGCAAACCCTAACGTACTAAACTTATAACCCTACTTGCGAGATTCAAATTCCGGCGCCAGCCTCACAAAGTTCCGTAATCTTCCGATGGGGCAACCCATCGAGGCCTCCCAGCCGCGACGCGAAGAAAGGATTTACCTGAGAAGTAGCAGTAACAATTGACAACAGCCGCAATGGCGGCATTCCGCCAATTTCGTCCCCACATAGTTACTGTTGCCATCGCTAGACTAGTCTCCAAACCTTCTGAGTCTTCCAGGGGATCGCACAGTCCCTATATAAGTAACTTGCACTATACCAACCCCGAAACCGGTTCTAAGTCTAAGGGTCCATGTACTCATATAGCATATACTTGGGCCCCAAAGTACCTAAATAGGGATTATACATTAAGGCCAATGTATATACTATATGAGCACGTGGACCATTAGGGGAAGCCTTACCGCCGCAAGCGTAAGACCGACGGCTCCTGACTGCGCGACACGAACCTGGGAGAAGCGCTAACATGCGTGGCTGACACGACTGCCGTTCCTTTCAGGGCCATCGCCCAGCAATTCCGAGTATCGGGTCGGGTTTAGGGTTTAAGATCGTTTTTATGTTTGGATATGATATTATGAGCATCGCCCACATGATCGTTGTTCTGCTGCCAGGGGCAGCGTACTCGGTGCCGTTGATAAGCTGCAAACCACGTCGGGTAAAGGCTGTGCCCTGCTTCACACTGGGACACAGCTGGAGAAGGGAACCCCATCCTTTCAATCTTGGGTGAAATCAGTAAAACTTTAGAAACAGTTAATGACTTATAAAGTATCGGTCAGAATCCAATCTAGAATGTCTCGCCAAATTCTACAGTACCATCAACGTGTGATGTTGGTCAGTGCTGTGCTTCTCATGCCGCACTGACTGAACCCGAAGGGTCCTAAGTACCGATATATTAGAATGTAGGGTTTCCGTATCAGGAATTGCTATTATGACTTAGGGAAGTAGTCCCCGTAACAGTACATAGGACCCTTTGGGGAAGAATATCGGGCCATCGATGCCATGGGAGTTTAAGCCGACTCGCACTTCGTCTGAACGCATCCCAGACCGATCACCCCGAAGTCCATGATGTTGCAACCTTGCAGTCTTGGAAGTGGTGACATTTGGATTTTAGGGACCGGGCACCGCCACATATTCCATAAACCATGAGCCCTGAACCCGCAACCTTCAGCAATTCAACGTGCCAGACACCCTGAACCCTAACCCTACAAGCCCTCTCCGGACACCCTCAACCCTACCTGCATCCCCAAATCCCACAAAATAGCAGGTCATGACTCCTTGCTTTTCCGGTCTAGCCTTTAAAACCGTAACTTTTCGGATCCCCAGTTGACCCTAAACCGTCTCCACGGCTCTGACCGGTGAAGCAGCTCCCGTCCGGAAATCTATGCTGTGCTGCTAAGTGTGCCGTCAGCGACCTGCCATGAACTCGGGCACAGAGTTCATTGCCTAGGGTACTTATGTCTGAACGCATGTAAGAAATACTAGTTTAGGGCCAGTACTATTTTTAGGCTACTGTGAGTCTATCGTAATACATACTGTAGTATATTGCACTGTCTTTCAGTTTCTTATAATACCTCATAGTATAGCACGATGTATTATGGTATGTTGTAGTATATTGCAGTGTGCTATGGTGTTGAGGAACGAGCTTTCAGAAGGTCTTTCCAGGGGCCGGCAAGGATAGGCTGGCTTATTCCCAAAGGGTCCTATGTACTGTTATGGGGAATACTTCCCTAAGTCATAATAGTAGTTCCTAATATGGAAACCTTACGTTCTACTATATCGGTACATAGGACCCTTCGGGATTGAGTCTAGGCTAGGTGTTCGGGTCGTTAACGCTTTAGGGCTTAGGCTTTAGTCTAGGTGTTCCGATCTTTAGCCAAAAAACCGCTAAACCCTACCTTGACTCACCAATACCTACTTTGCTGTAGGGTCCCTTCAACTTTCATATTACGGTTTGGAATGAGAGCCTGCATACAAAAAACGGTTATGGTAGCCCAAAGTAAGCTCTCACCGTAAAGTCTAAACGCTAAACCCGACAGATTGCATGTCGACTGGATGGTTCTGCCGGCATACAGCAGCGTTGCGAAAACACATTCTTACACCGAGAAAGCTACAGGGTTCTGGATGGAAGGGACAACATTGAACACTTCGAAGGATTCCGTTCAAAGCTTTGGAGTTAGATTGCATGTTGGAACTGAGATTAGACTTGAGTGGAGCTTGGCAGTGTGCAATGATCCGTTTCTGTTGTTTGTGCTTTAGTCCTGAGTTCGTTATTACATGCCTCATCGACTCTCTCCGGGATGCCGTGCGGAGGGCTTGCGGACCCAAATTGGCACCGACAAGTCTCTGCGGAACACCCCCGAGCCCAAGGAAGTTCAACACAACCAAGCTCCCTTCGCACTGGCATGCCTTATTCTGTCACCTAACATGGTGCTCCAAGTATACCAGCACCCTAAAAACCCTCAACCCTAAGTTAGTCTCTTACTGCTCCAAGTATACCAGCACCAAACACCTCAGGCCTAAGGGTCTAGAGTCTAAACCCCACAAGGCGCACGGACTTGTAGTGCTTTGGAGTCCCACAAATTGTGAAGTTCACCAAGCACCCTGTGCTAGACTAGTTAGGAGCACCAGTACGTGAACTCTGCGTACCCGTGGCTTCCTGCGAGGTCCAAAACAGTTGGCCTGCGTGTGTGTGTGTGTGTACCCGCAAACATGCCCCCCTTAGGTTGCTGTTTCTAGAGTCCTGGAACAGGAGCATAGATGTGATATGCATGAGCGAGGCTATTTGGCATTGAGGCCTCTGGTTCATGCAAACTGCAAAAGTGTGTGTCCCAGTGTCCCGCCCACCCTGAAGATATGCTGCGAGTAGGGTTCGGGGTTCAGGCTCGGGTTTTACGATTTGAAGGTTGAGGAGCCCCGTAGGCCTCCTACCTAGGTGGGCAAATGCTGCTCCCCACCGTCGTAGACACAAGTCAATCCCGGTGCTCGTGCACTCCTTGAAAGCGACAGTAGACCTCCAAATCGACAGAGCTTTCTTCTGTTTGGGTGGGGGGTCCGTCTAGGTTCGGGTCCCTTTCGGTCGCTTTCAAGATTTTGATTACAAGAGTGGCCATGGTTTGAGGGGATCCACATAAGGATCCGAGCTCGCAATTATCTATTTTACCCAGGCTGCTCCTACTCATGTCCGAGGAATCCTGCCCAAAGAATCGCAGCCACCCAGCCGTATAGTGGGTTATCATACTATTATTATGCTGGGAGCCGTAGCCTACCACAGAGGTGGGTTGTTTGAGACTTGAAGGCTTGGGCCCCGGACGGGAAGAGAAAACCGGCCTGACTAGAAACTCACTCGTAATGCCCAGAGCTCCTGCGTAGGGCGATTCGCCTAGCAAAGAAGAGAAGTAAGCAAAAACGGGGTTCAGGGTGTAGTGTTTGCAAGCAGAGAAGTTCCGTGAGTCAGAGACATCGGATCGTGCTTCTTTCGTATGGAGTTGTGCAATGTAGGTTCCTGATCTATGAACGAGTCTCGTCAAGCGAGGGTGTTGCCTAAACCTGGACCTACCGTAGGCTGCTTGGTTTGATGTGGCGAGAGAGCTCAGGGCTAGTTAGACAGTGGTGATGGGGCGAGGGTTCTCTCTGCGTGCAGGGTAATTTCAACCATGCATCGCACACATTGGATGAGTCTCAGTGTTAGGGCTAACTCGGCTACGACAGCATCAAAAAATGCCAGTGGTTCAAGGATTAGCGTGTAGAAGTCCCGTCCATTTCGCAGTAAAAGACTTCAGAGTTGAAGATGATTGGGCTTTCCAGCTCAGCTTTCTTACGGAATGTTTGGCTTCCACCGGAGTCTTTCCATAGTCTTCTAACTCAACCCGAATCCTAATCCCTCATTTCTGCCTCCCATGATGAAAGTCGTGACACTCCCTTAGGCAACAGACAGTCTTACATGGACTCCAAGCGACAGCCATGGCGAATCCGAAGGTACAGGCATGTCGCCAAATGAGGGGTGTTCGATATCAAGCGGTACTGGTAGTTGCCACATGGCCATGCCATATTGTAATGGACCAAAGCTCCACGGCCAACGAGATCTTGTGCATTGCATGTTGTAACAGATTAATTTCGGTTTACCTTCTTTGGCTTCCCATCAACCTGCCAGATTCAAAGCAGTCTTAGCCTTCAATATCTGAGCGCGCAGTCCTTATCTCCATCATCCTAGGCGAAGGCTTGACACACGTTTCGCAGTAGTGTCTTGGTTCCTGTCGAGACGTGTGTTTGTTGCCACAGTAACGTGCTGGCAATCGGCTTTGGCGTTTGGTATGTCCTGTAATCCCTCACCCCTTGCGATGCAGGATTCTGCGGCTGTCCTGAAAAAGTATCCTGACCGTGTGCCGGTCATCTGTCAAAAGGCGAAGAGGCGCGCTTCTTGTTCTCCAAGTTTGGATCACACATCAGTCTGTTCGTCAGGATGGCAACAGGAATTGGAGTGGAGTTGAGGAAAGGATTGCGTGTACTAGCAAACAGCTCTACTGACACCAAAGCTTCTTCCTCCCGTTGAGAGGAGCTGGACAGTTGATGTAAACACCATTGTCAGAAGTATTAGAAACCATAGTCCTGCGGCATGACTGGGCGCCTCTTCCACATGTTTGTCGTGACCATTAAAGTTTAGGGTTTAGGGTACCATTATCGCAGTGACCATGACCTGTATTGCCACCGTCGTCAACCCCTGCATCATTGGCATCCGCAGCATCATCACGGCCCTGGTAGCGATCGTTGTACGCACCCTTGTCATCTTCACCGAAGAGCTCCTCACCACCAGTGGCCTCAGTCATGAAGTACTACTTTGCAATGCTCGTGATGTTTGAGATGAACAACATTAACAGGCGCCTTCACTTCAGAACCTAGCTGACGGCTCGCTCCTACAGGTCATCCCTGCCCACGCTCCAGAAGAAGTTCCTCGTGCCCGGAGGAATGGCCATCGGCGAGTTTCAATATGCCCGGGACATGGGCGGGGATGATACTACAGGGGCCCTAACAATTACCTGTACTAGTTTCGGGGTTCCTTGCTTAGTTTACATGTAGTATAATGGGCCCCGAAACCCCAGATACGACGAAATCTTATCTTTAGTCCATTCGTGCGTTGAGTACACTCCCGGTAGCAGAAGCATCACCGGCACTATCATCATCATCATCATCATCATCATCGTCATTGCCAGGCAGAAAAATCTTCCGAACATCGACACGCAGCCGACACCAGACTGACATCAAAGGGGGAGGGTCCATGCGACCCTGTAGTAAATAGTTTGACTTCCTATCTAGGGACTGCTTGAAGACGCTAACTCTATGATGACATGGACCCTTGAGGGGCTTCTTTAAGGGTTCCTTTGAGGCTTCCTTTGAGGGAGTGTGAGAGACCAGGGAGCGCATCTCCGAATCGCGAAGAAGAGGGAGACAAGAGGGCTCCCAAAGTCCTCAGACCCACTGCTGATGATATATATATATATATATATATATATATCCTGCATTACCTTAATGACCCTAAACTATGGGAATTAATTATGGTAAATTCCTTATTCTGGGTAATGCAGGATGTATATCATCAACCGTATCATAGGAGGCTAAGAGGGGTGTTAGCCCATGGGGGTTTAGTGGGATTAGGGTTCCCATGATAGGGTTCATATTAAGGAATCCCTACCCCAAGAATCTTAAACTCCCCCCTGTTTGGCCTCCCATCAAGGTACCTGAACAGTCTTTAACTGCTTGGACACGTAGGTAGTCGCCAAAATTATGGCACCATTTTGGGGTACCCTAAATATTAGGTGCCGCATTATAAGAAGGACAGAAAAAGGGACCATAATTTTGACAACCACCCATGCGGACTCCTCGGGGATGGGCTCAAGCGACACCAGAAAAGATGCAGGACAGATGCAAGAGCGGCCTTACCACTGAACCCCTAAACCCCAAACCCCTGAACCCTAAACCCTAAACTACCCCTAAACCCCTAAACCCCTAAACACCTAACCCTAAACCGCTAAACCCCTAAACCCCTAAGCCCTAAACCCTAACGAGCCACGAATGATGCGAGTAGCGAGCCTTGAGGACTGGTGTTCCAATGATGTAGGCCCCTTCTGTGCTCGAAACAAGTTCTCCGACAGATCCAGCCGAGTGCAGAACCCGGGCAAAGCGGCTTAGGGTCTAAGGTTTGCAGGCAAGGCTTCAAAACCCAAGCAGACCCAATCCACATCATCGAAGCACGGATGCTCCTGATTGGGACGTACTACAGGGTCGGAAGGATTGGTAAGAGTATCCCCTGATAGTCCCTCCCGACTTCTCGTCTATAACTTTAAAGGCCTATTATGTGATGTCTGCTGCTCCGAGGTAGTTCACAAGCACCTCTTCGAGGCTGGATTATAGTTATCAGGATGACATAAGTCTTGGGTGTTTCGGTTTTGGTTTGGGTTTAGGCCTCCGGGATTTATGATTATGGTTTTCAGGATACCACTGGTTTTCGAGTTGTGTTAAGGACATGTTGCAGTGTCAATGGCCGGCTGTGGCGCTATCTAGCACTTTGAATGCCTGTGTCCACTTTCCCTAGGGATCAAAATAGCACAAAAGCCATAAATAGTATGGTCTTTGGTGAGTACGTAGAGACCTAGGGTGCGTCCGTGTGCGCTGTTTCTGGGACTTCATGCGGCGTTTGCAGTTTTAGCACCAGTCCCAGATAGGTCAATACTAGGCTACACAGTTTAGAATTTGAGAATGTGGAACTTAGCAACCCGAAACCCTGATATTAAACCCTGAACCCTAAACCCAGTAACCCACTTTATACTAAGGTAATTGGAGCCCTCGGGAGTTTGTACAGCTCTGATTGTTTGGTCCGAGGGCCTTTTGAGAGGCTCGTAGCCCTACATTGTTGCCCATGGCAGGATGCCCCATCGGCTAATGTGGAGGTCTGAAGACATGTTTCTAATGTCCCGTGGTAATCTACAGCACCCTGTTTCTGATTCGCTAAGCCAGACACTCATCCAACTCCACAGCAACTGAAATATCAACCATGGAACCCAAATCCGACGAACTCAGCTGCAATCTGTGAGGGTCCGGAGAGATGCGACGAGGTGTTCAGGGCCCTCAGCTCTTTTCATGTTCACTCCCTGTAATATCAGAGACAGACGATTGAGCTCCCTCCAATCCACAGGTTTATAGGGCTTAGGGTTCAGGGCGAGGATTCAGGGCTTTGTTTTTAGCTGCACCACCACTCTAATGTAAAGGGGCCTTAGTTCGGGGGATTCGTTATTATAGTCATAGTAGAATATACCCTTAAAACCTTATTTCAATTATTAAGACCCCTATATTGCATCCTCGTGTGAGAACAGGCAGCGAAAGAGTCCGGGGCGAGCAAGGCTCCCCTCGACCGTGTGGTGGGGCGTTAGCGTGCTTAGAGTAGTCTTTATGGGGTTTAGGGTCCCTAAACACTATAAGCCCTAAACCCTAAACCCTCTAGGGCTCCCTATTCCTTATGTTTGCCCGGTGATGAAATGAACATGTGTAGGGCTTGGTTCTTGAGGGCTTGGGGTTTCGGGGTTTCGAGTTCCAGGGTTGAGGGCTTGGAGCTTGGTCCTCGTATTCTGGATCCCAAGAGTATGTAGAATAGTGGCCTTTTATGGGTATTGGGCCCTACCTACTTTTGGGGGTTTAGGTCCAGACTTGGATTTCAGGCGCGGGGTCTCCCTGCTCAGTTACTTGTCGAGGTTATGCGGATGTATGCTTAGGATTCCAAACTCAGGCAGCAGGGTAGCCAAACAAGTAGCTACAGTTGTGTGTCCAGGTGGGGTACGCATGAGAGAGCTTTGCGCGTTTGAGTTTGCAGCTTCCGGATTGGAGGTTATTTCATTACACCCTACCCCAAGCCCTAATACTAAACCGTATAGGTGCTATGTAGCCAACCCCCCCGAAGGTTAATCGAGCTCGACTGAGAAAGTATCAAACGGTAAAGTGCTAAGTGATCCCGTTCGTTGAACAAGGCATGGGTTACCTGTGAACCCCAATGCCTACAAAATAGTAGGTTATTACGCCTGAGTTAGAGGGTAGAACCCTCAAAACGGTAGGTTTTCGGATCCTCATGTATGGCTACTGAGCTGTGTGCCGCCTTAAGTCCCGTACACAGCCCTATCAAACTCGAGCAAAACCAAGCAGGTTCTGCAACAAAGTTGGGCGTCGGGCGAACTTTCTTTGGTCAAAGGTTCCCATAGCCAGCTTTTAGGGTGTCAGGCGACGGGTGTTTGCTGTTGGGGAATGTGGGGTTGAGGGATTCATGATATGGGACTTTGTTTTTATTGTACTTACGAAGTTGTTTGGGGTTCGTGCATCATGACCCTGAGCCCCGCGCCATACCTCTTGGCTTCCCGTTTCTCACAGGTCCAGGGTTTCACGCTCGTTAATTAAATCAGGTTTAGGGTTGGAGGCATTGGGCTGTCACTCCAGGGTTCCTACATTTTGCAGGCTCCTAGCCGCTGCTAGCCCTACACATCCGGAACCGTGCTGCCAGTTGTCGAGCGAGCAGACCGTATACTTGTTCGTGAATGGCAAGACACAGAGGACTCGCCAATAGTCTTCCTTAGGGTTCCGAACTTAGACTTAGCTATACTATGATCTACTGTAAAATAGCAGATCATACTTTCATATACTGAAATATTTTATAATATTCTGTAATATGATATACTCAGAAGTACTACACTATACTATACAATGCATTCTAAAATCGAGCACGCCACAGCTTACGACTGTTTATAAGTGTAGCCGCCCAAACCCTAAGCCAATGATCCGAGTCTTTCAGGATTTGGTGTTTCGCCACCTTCTTCTGCTGTATGTCTTTATGGGGGCTTCGTTCCAAAATGAAGATCCGTGCAGGATATCAATGCCATGAACAGCGTAAGTGTTTTCTTGCGACTGTCCGGACAGCAACCGAAGTCAGCAGCAGCGGTGTGGGCAGTGTGCCGTGATTTCTGTGTTGCTTCGCGAAACACTGCTTTTTCTCATGTAGCATTCTCAATTGTGTTTTGTACGGTGCGAGGTCCCATTTTCGAAACTTCTTGGTACCCCCAAAACGGCCCAAACCGCTTGTTGAATATGGAGCCTCATTGGCGTCATCCCTATAGATCTGTTCGCTGGCACGGACAGAGCCTGCAGAAGTCGCGATGCATCAGGTGGATAGAAGGCTGTTTCTGTGCATAGACAGGCCGACAGATGCTTAGATCGACAGAGATTGTGCCTGGATGTATTTGTATGTAGATAGAAGAGTAGGTAGCTAGGTACGCATGTAGGTAGGTGTGTAATTAGACAGGTAAGCAGGAAGATTAGGTAGGTAGGTGGCAAGGTAGGTAAGTAAAATGTGTTCATAGTTTGATGATACACAAGCAGCAAGCATACGAACATCCATACATCCATGCACGCATGCCGCGCATGCATTATGCATTGGGTCACACCAGTAGAGCCACTTGAATTAAGTAGGCTTGCTCCCAGGACCAGCACGGAGCTTTCCGAGGCTCTGCTGCTAAGAAGTTTCTGTCTTTCCAAGAAAGCCAGAATCAGATCAGGAAATCGGATATCGGGTTCATGGTTGCCGATTCAGGAGTTCGAGTTGGGCGTTTTCGGATTGGGATTTCTGAGATTCGGGTTTCCTTGGAATCTGTTGTGGTGTACTGGCCCTATAGGGGCATAGGGTAGTGCATCCCGCGTCCTCTCCGTTCTGCAACTCCCGATGCCGAAAATCTTGAACCGATCAATGTTTGAGTCTAATGGCTCAAAGAGCCAACGAGTGCTTATTGCCGAAATAGACATTCATGAGACCCCAAGAACCCTAAGGATCAAACTAGCCCCAAAGCCTTCTGCAGTATGGTCTTTGGGTCCAAAACCTTAATATATGAGTCCTTAGAGCCCTAGGATAGCACAAATGCAAATCCCGGCAGAGAGATGTCCGGGCATTTCTGGGCTCTCAGATCTCAACATCCGTCGTTTCAAGCCATCAGGTGAAGTCCCGTTGGAAGAGTCGAGGTTCTCGTGTTCTTGCTCTAAACCCTACACCCTAAGCCTTAAACCAATCATGGTATGAGATTTCTGACGGCGTAAAGCAAGGACCTGAAATATTGGCACTGCGGGTAGGAACCATAGGCAAGACCTTCCCCAAGAAACACCCCAATTCCAAGAAACGCCAGTAAGAACACAAGGAGACATCTAGGTACCTCAATGTAGACCCTGATGAGCAACTGAACTTCCGAAAATCCTGCGAAACAGACCTGCAATCTTCAGAAGCCGCATGAACTGCTCGACTGGCTTTGTTGCTTGAGCGCTCCGGAGGTGTATGCATTGAACAAGGACGCCGACGGCTTCCTGTACGTGCTTGTCCCAACTTTAGGGGAACGGCTGGGACTCATACTTATGCTTCTAAGCCAAGGACATGACTGCAATGAAGAGCGATGCTCAAAACAAGGAGTCCTAAGAAGATGTATGAAGCATGCGGGGTCAGGCGACAGCTCGAGGGACGCCGCAAGTAAGGCTAAAGCAGGGACGAAGGGATGAACTGGGCAGACATGACGGGTAGGATATGGGGATCATTGTGGAGTTGCTGCATCACAGACGGTAAAGGTATTGTCAAAGAATACAAGTCCCTGCCCCTCAACCCACCTTCACTTTAACTGTTCAAGCAAACGCTGAGACCAAACTTGCTTTTGCAGGGTTGCAGGCCTGCAGGCCCACTGCAGGGCCCCAAACCACCAATTCTATACCCCAAGTGTAAGTATTTGGATACCATGTGCATCATCTGGGGGCTCCAGCACATCTTTGAGTAGGAAACGCTGTCGAAGTAGGTGAACCGTTAAGCCTGGTATATGATCGAGACTGAGGGTCTGAAAACTTGTGTGAATACCCCCTTTCAGCCTTATAGTCGCTGCATTTGTTGTGTGGTACCACTATGACAATGTGTGTCTATGTCTACATGCGTATGGATGTACATGTCTTTATGTCTTTATGTGCATGTATACATGCATGCATAGATAGGTGCGTACGTATGCGTGTCATGTCATGTCTGGTGGGTTCAGGTCATGTAACGTGATGCAATGTAATGTGATGTCAGGTAATGGTATATGTATAGGTATGCAATGGTATGATGGTATGTATGGTATGTATGTACTGTATTGGTTATGGCATGGCATGGTATGGTAATGCATGCATGCATGGATGGATGTACGTATGTATGTATGCATGTATGCAATGAGTCTTTATGTTCATTTGTATGTATTTTAGAATATGTGTGTGTGTGTGTATATATATATATATATATATATATATACAGACTGCTATACATACAGATTACTCTACTGCAGCAGCCGCAGTGTGTACTGTACCAAAATGCAGGACCCAGAACAGTCCAAGCGGTTGGTCGCACCAGAAAATACCGGTAAACCGGAGCCCTAAATGGTAAGCCCTGTTCCCACTTCATGTTCTCCAAGCCAGAAAACACAAGGAACCAGAGCACTAGAGAGAGAGAGAGAGAGAGCGACAGACAGAGAGTAAGCGACTAAAACACAGAGTTTTTTTGTGTCAAGGTAACCTACGGTGCTGAGAACACCCTGGGATGACGATGGCTGAATCCTAAAGCTCGGATCTTGCAGTGCTGCTGGTGCCGAGAAGGCTGCACAAGCTCTCCACGTGGCGTGTCTGTACTAGAACTATTCGTATGATGCTTTGCGTAAGAGCCCGCCCTCCCCCCCAGGCCAAAATAGGTGCTTATGACTGTTTGGCGTATTGACGTAATTCAAAAATGTGGGGTCTTGCCAGTCCACGAGCTGGCAAGTAGCAAAGTCGCAATCTGTTTGGACCCAAGTTTATAAATGTTTATGGTTTAGGGGCCATTGCCATTGGCGATTGACGGGTTGTTATCAAGTACCGTTCATGTACTCCCCAGTCAGCACCAGAGCTGCAGCAGCGGGAATACGATGCTGTCTTGGTCTGTGGCGGCTGAATGACGGAATCGGCCGTCTCATTTTCCATCCACGGAGGTGCCGTGGCCAGAAGACTGGCTCGGGTATAAGCTCTCATGTACAAACTTCCGATACTACGGTTTTGAGCGCTTTCCGTCACGAAGATTTCAACATAATACTGTAGAAGCCTAAACAGGTAAGATCCGCCGGGGGATAGACCGCCTCCAAATCTGCGAGTAATCCATCTCACACCAGGAAGAGGTCATCTTAGGCCTTGTGTTCAGGCGCGTCTGAGGTTTGTACCGCGGCTATGTGTCTTCGCATTGTCCGTGTTTCTGGTTTCAGCTGTTGCGATTGGGATTGAACTACTGGTGGATTATGTATGCCCTAGAGTCGAGAGGTCAGAACCGCATAAAGTGCTCCCTACTATCTTGCAGGGCTACAGGTCAACCGGTCAACCATTCCGTCCCTATGCAAGCCGCAAAGGAACTCGAGTAGCACCGTCTCTGTGAGCCCTAGAGAGGCGGACAGTCTTGAGGCTCCTCCAACGCAGGGCCAGTTCAGCTCTTTGTGGTGGTGTTGGACAGATGTTGTGGGTCAGGCGGCTACTGAGTGCTAAACCCTGAATTCTGCATGCCCCAGACCCCCAGGAGGATCCAAAAAGTACATCCCTTATTGGGGGTTCCTCTTGGGATCTACTTTCTAGATCCTCCCGGGGGTCTGGGGCCTTCTTGACGAAGGGTACTGGGACTGTGTAAAGCTGTCGCCTCGTAATTCGGCGCTTATGGAAACTGTTTTTTTTTCAAAGGTTTTCCAGTCCTACGTGCTAAAGCTAAAGCCTGTGCATATCTAAACTCTGCAGACGACTTGTTAGCAACGACTAGTCACTTTCGCAGCTCTACACGAAACACATCAGAGCCCCAACACTCATCACTTAAGCCTAGGATTTGTGCAGGAAGGTGCATGAGAGAATCCGAACTGAACAGAAGCAAACTGCCTGATCCAAAGCAGAACCCGCCCTCACAGCTGGAATTGCTGACAGGCCTGTACATGCAAAATTCATCTCCTGGTTCGACCTTACGTCCTTGCATCCGTCACGGGGATCAAACGTTTCGAGTTTGATCCCCGCCTATGTTCATGTAACCCCGTTTGAGGGTTATAAAGGACATCACCATAAGACGGGCTCAAGGCGGCTTTAGGACTTCAGTGACGGTAACGGCAATGATGAACGGGGTCTTAGCAATCGTAAGTGGCTTCATCAAAGCATCCGCTGAACCCTTAAGCCTGCCACTCGCTAAAGCAGAGCGCTGAAACTTCTAAACCCTTAGCAGCTGCAGCACCCTTTTCCCATCCGTTGCAGTATCCCACGAAGGAGCTCTTAAAGAATGCAATCATTTGATGTGTAGATTACGTGAACAGGTGTGCAAAAGACACCACTCTTGCTGGGCAGAAGGCATATCACCTTAGAGTCTTCTTATGACGAGGAAAGTCTAGAGTACAGAGCGGGGTCCCCAACCCCTAAACACTAGGGACTAAACCCTGGCTACTCAACCCCCAAACCGGAGAAAAGGCCGCTGCACTTTAAAAGACAACTTAAACCAAAAGCACTATGCCAGAATTCCGTGTTGACGCTCTTCCTCGAAGCTTTCAATGCATGAACCCCCGCAAAAAAAAAACATAAAAATAAACACCCTGGGCCCTGAACCCCTAAACCTTCAGCCATGGGTACAAGCTCAGACTCACCATCTCCAATGATACAGGAAAGCTCCAAACAGGCGTCATCTCGAAGCTCCGGCCCTTCAACCCCCGCAAACCCCCAAAGCCCCGTCAAGAGCCGTGCAAAAGGGAGCTGTGGCACGAAAGAAAACTTAGATATTCGAAGCCACCGATGCTCTTTTGGGAGCCCTAAAAATGAAGATCCGTAGCGCAAGAAATTCTGATAAGTTTCGGCAGCACTTCACAAATCCTTTGTGGTTTTGGGTTTAAGATTTAGGCCTGCAGCTGCCCGCAAAAATCTAATGAACCTTGGGAAAAGGCCATGAACGCTATAAACCCTAAACTTCTGTCCTAACCCCTAAAGCATGATCCAAAGTTCACGAGGCCGAACTGGTTGTCCGATAGGACGTTGTACAAAGTGCATGTGGCTTAGGACCTACGTCTTTGAGCCTAAGCTGTCTGACAGAGCTCAATGTTTCAGGCTTTGCCTTTTGAAGATTGCATCCTTAAGGTTCAGATCTTACCCTAAGGGTCCATGTACTCATATAGCATATACTTGGGCCCCAAAGTAGCTAAGTTGGAACTACATGGAGGCCACTGTATATACTGTATATGCTGTATGAGCACACCTTAAACCCTAAACCCCAAACCCTTCTGGTACCCGTATAGACCCCTTACAGGAGCCCTTCAAGGAACCCACATGAAAACGGGGACGACCATACCTAGAGGCTCATACCCTACCTGGACCCTGAAGAACCTACTCTGTTAAGAACCGATATACGGAAATCATAATCAGGAACACCAAAAAAGGAAGGTTTTATAGGGTCCAGGTACCCCCCTGTTTAGGATACCTAGTTTTCTTGTTAGGATCTGTTGTATAGAAAAACTGGGTGCCCTGAAAAAGGGGTAGGCTGTGAGCCTCTAGGTAGGGTGAACCCCAGGAAGTTGGAACATGGATTTAGGATGATTAATTAGTGCTGGGATTCCCTCTAGTCTACTTCACCTTCAGGGCATCAGGACTATAACGGTCTAACTTTCTGGCTTCTCCCATACGATGACCATACCGGAAGGGCCCATGTACCCTTACTATATTATAGTATATACATTAAAATTGGCCCAAAAAGGCTACAGTATATGTTATGTGGGTAGATGGACCCTTAGGGATATACGATGATCAAGCCCTGCATGGGGTTCCCGAACATTATCACATATTCTACGTATAATATAATATACCCCCCCACCCACCCAAAATCCTATTCTAATCATTGGGGCCCCTAGATTTAGTGTTTCAGGCTTTTGCGTAACTCTTGTGCTTTGGAGCTGGGGCTTGGGGTGCAGGCTGAGTTTAGGGCTGTCAGGTGAGGTTTGGGCTTAGGGGTTTAGGGTTTGAGAGTTTGGGGTTGAAGTGTGCATCCTGAGTGGGATTGATGGATTGATGGGCTCTCTTCGGCAGCTGGCGAGAGACGACTCCGCAGGGCGCTGCGCGAGTGGGAAGCACAAATCCGGACCGGGACCGTGCCGGTGAAAGGAGCATGCAAGCTTCTGGTTCAGGGCTTAGGGCAGGGTTTGGAGAATAATATACGGGCCTAAATAATTACCTGTAGTATTTTGGTGGGTTCCTTAGTGTAATTATAGTATAATGGGCCCCAAAACCCTATTCTAATTCTTAAGGCCCCTATAAGTTCAGGGATTCTATCGATCGGGGAGGACCTGAATACCTGGTCCTCTCGATGCCATCGGTTTCGATTGGTATTACCACCGTCCAGTCGCCGTTACCCCCAGACCTTCCAAAATCCCTTAATTAAGGAATATACCTTAAATCATATTAGGGATCCTATTATAATTTAAGGTATATTCCTTAATTAAGGGATTTTGGAAGGTCTGGGCCTATTGTCTCCGTTGTTCTTCCTGTTTGGGGTTACCTTATAGGATCCTAAACTTATAGCTGGTCACACCACAAAAAGGAACTACAAAGGAGGCTGTAGGTATGGTATTTCTTTCCCAGCCCTCAACCCCTCTGAGTCGGCATAGTTGTATGACTGAGAGGGGGTATTTAAAGGATCATGGCTTTTGGACCCTGGTAACTAAGGCTATATGGGTGGCTGTCGAAAATATGGTATCCTTTGGGATCCCTAGTATAGTTGCGGCACCTAATATTTTTAGGGTACCCCAAAACGGGCCATAATTTTGACAACCACCCATATGCAAGGTAGCTAATTCTTACGACTTACTTTTAACTTAGCTGGCTGAGCTCAGCTAAGGGACTTGTATCCTTCCATACCAGTACCTGCCTCCAACGTGCAAGACCTTCCGTCAATGCGAACCCGGCATGCGACGACACAGGCCCTCTCTCTCTCTCTATCTCCGTGTTGTTTCGGTATATCGCGGTATATCGCGCAATAGTTAATTGTTCTCATAAGCAACCCCAGCGGTCATCTTGTCTCATCGTCTCTACGCGTCCTGCTCTCTCACATGGGGGACAAGGCATGCATCTGCTTGGCGTCATCATCTGTCAGTCTCCATTGCTTGAGCTTGGCTCCAGGCTCTGCCGCCGTCTTCAAAGCCGCAGATTGCAAGCAGTATGGTAGCTTTTCTAGTTAGGATAACCACACCTGTCTCACATGTCAGCTGCTTCTCATGTCCCTGAACCTTCAAGCGAACCTTTAGACCTCAAGGCCTCCAACCTGGACCAACCGGTAGCAATCTTACATCTTGAATCTAGGACCCATAGTAGGCCCTTATTCCCTTTTTGAGGGTTTAGGTTCCCTTATAGCACCCTTTAGACCCGAAAAGGGCACCCTTTTTACTCCTAGGTTACTCTTAGGTCTAGGAATGGACACCCAAACCCACAGTGCTTCATGTCATCTGAATGGGCTGACACAGCTGCCGTTTGGCCATGCGACAGGCAGGTCTTGGTTAGCGCTTTTTTTTTGCGTGTGTGCGTCTGTTGAAAACGGTGGTTGGCTACTTAGGGCTTGAAGTTTTAGGTTCTACCCATCGGCTCCATAGTAGTTCCTTTTGGGGATTACCTTACAGGGTTCTAAATATGAGTTGCCAGAAGGAACTACTATGGAGCCCATGGGTAGGGCATAGGGTTCAGCATAGCTTGGTAGCTTTCCAGGCTATGATGACATGTTTCTTGTGGCAGGGGGCCAGCCGGAGCACCCTCGAGATCGCATTCCCCGGATCCTGAAGTTGTTAATGTGGTTTGGGGTACACTAGTAGATTCCCCAAGGGTCCAAGTATCATTATGGTATATACTCAGACCCCCAAACTACCCTATAAGTATATACCATAATGATACTTGGACCCTTTGGGATTCATAATTTTCAGGATCTTCCGGAATGCTGGTGTTAGTTAGTTATGGAGGTGTGTTGGTAACTGCGGGCTAGATGCTGAGATACAGTATACGGCTACATCCGAACTTGGGAGAGTACTACTCAAGCCCCTATATGTCGGCTTCGCCCGCCACGATCCGGCTTAAGTGGCGAGTGCCTTGTGGCCGTGTGGGGCTTCAGGGTTTGGAAACTTCAGGGATTAGGGCTTTTGGGGTTTGGCATTTAGGATTCAGGGCTTGGTGTTTAGGGAATTCTGGTACACAGTTCCCATGCCGAGTTTGCTTCAAGAGCGTCAATTCCCGCAGTCTCGGGCCGTCTCGGACATGCCTTTGCGAACTGAGGCTCGAAATCTTTGCCGTAGCATGTCTAAAAAACCAGCTCCCCGTCTAGAACCTGAGGTCTTTACAGATAATGCAGCCGAAAAGTTGAAGATCGTCTTGCTTCGACTTGGTGGGGTCCTCTGAAGGAGTTTTGGGGACTATCTTTGCTTCGTGTCAGTCTAGAGAACCACCCGCCTTCAGCAAGCATGAATACCACGAGCGCAATGGGTCCATGTCCGGGTGTTATTACGAACGAGATCATCTTGGATCCCTACGAGAATGTTGGTCAGTATGGGGGCGCTATACTTGGAGCAGGACTTCCCGCACTGTTCTTCCTGGCTTCCTGGGGTTTTAACTGCTGTCGGGTAATCGAGGATGGTTCAGGCGGTTGCGAAGTCGCGGACAGCTGGCCCGGATTTTGCTACCGGATCCTCTACACAGGCTACTTTGCTCTCTTCACCGTCTCCTTGCTATTGCAGGCAGCCTTGTCCTTGTTCATGGTTCCCCCAAAAGAATAAACAGATCGGCTAGTAGATCTTCTTAAGTAATTCCTACTGAGGGATATAGGTATAGGGCTCTGTCTATTATTTCTACAAGGACAAGGGTGATTGCAGGTCCTCGCCAGTCTCTTGTCCTTCGCGGGTGAGAACATCGAGCTACTCTTTGCCCGTGTGCTTGTCGCTGTGGCCTGTGGCTGCCGGCTGTGCCTGATTCGATCACTTAAGCACTGTATTATTTTGGGTTTGGGGTGTTCGGGGTTTAGGGTTTACTGTTTGGGGTTTAGGGTTTTGGATTTAGGGTTTGGGGTTGAGGGGTCCCGAAGTTCATGTGTCAGAGATCCTAACAGGACCTGTATAGAAGCCTTCACGCAAGCCCGAATAGGAACCCTCGTTGTAAAGACCCATAAGAGACCCAAAACCTTATAGAAGACCTTCTATATGCTCGTCACGGAAAAGCTTGAAAAGATCTCGTGTCGACACCTTCAAAGCTGCCCCGACAGTGGCCCAGGTGTATCGGTGTCGGTGTAGCTGAGGGGCTATTTCCGAGTCGTCTCTGGATCCTGGCCTCCGGGTCTTACTTAAAGGGTCTCCTTCATGGGTTCGATTGGAGTTGTAGATGGGTTTTGGTGAGGGCCTTGTCAGGGTTGAAGACAAGGCGTTTTGTCGATGAGAGCTCTTGCGAGTGTTTGTAAAAGTGTCTTGAAGGGTTTCCGGAAGCGTTTGCAGGGTATCATAGTCAGTCATCTATCGGGTCTTCCCACGGCTTCCTAGGGTTTTGCAGGGGTTTGAAAGGATTTTAGAATTCATGTCCGAAACCGAAACCTAAATCCGTCATCAAAGTGTGGAATAATTGGGTATTTGGGGTTCAGCAAATAGTGACGGCAGCGTAGCATTTACCGGAGATTAGGACGGTATTCGTATGTGTCTCACGGGGTCGAGGTTTTTCTAGGGTTCCTAAGCCCTGAACCCCAAGCTTTAGCTTCGGGGTTGGGCTTCAGGCCTTTTGAATGCATGGCTTTGCATCAGCACTCATTATGACCATTATGGGACAAAGCAGTCGAGGCTGAAGAACCCTAAGCTCTAAGCGAAATCCTACACCTCTCCTTAACTTCTAAGGCCCCAAACTTACAGATACAAGTGCCGAATCTCTGGCCCCGCAAACCCTTTCCCTGAATTTTGCAAGCGCTGCAAGTGCAAGTGCCTCTGTCTTACATGATACCTGTTGCCTTTAGGGTTCAGAGTTTCGGCTTTACCTAGTCTGCATTGTAGTTCCTCCTTTGGGTTAAGGAGGTTTAGAGTGTAGGATCCGAGCCATAAAGTTGAAACATGGTTACCCAAGTGCCAAGAAGCTGCAATGGAGACCATAGGTACACCACATAGGCACGTAGTAGTGGAAATGGCCCAGGCTTGGATGTCCAGTGTCGGATTAACGGTGGGTTTCGTCGCAGTCATCTTGGCGGTGTCCGATGCCTTCGGCACGGAGGAGATCCGGCGTAGATGTTGAACTCATGTAAATAATCTGCTTCTTATTGAGCCTCCAACGTGCATCACAAATTTGTAGGTTTTGGGGGCTAAGGTTCATACAGGGAGGGCTCTTTGTCGAGTTATGAACAGTGGTCAAAGACCAGACTGCACTACTTCAAGCCAGTGGCCCGTAAGCGATTGGAACGATATTACATGTCCTGATGCCCTTTCTTGCGGTGGAGTGTTGATTTAATATCCATTGCAGTGGCAGTGTGCACCCTTTGGAA